>CM017326.1:20611489-20799861 GCA_006937295.1 Carpinus fangiana
AAATGGACGGATTCCTTGAATCCTTCGATAGGCGCAAGAAATAAAGCGTTATTTTTAACCGATAGATGGATATGTTAGCTTAGCATTTTCAATTTGCATTCTTGAAATGGTGAGGTGAAAACCTTAGCCTTAGTGTTTTATTTTGTTTACTTTTCTGTATTAAATTAGTTTATATTTTCGTTGTCACCAATCACCCACATCGGAGCTAGGTTAAAGTAACACTAACCTAGACTTAAAGTTAATTTCGTTTAAACAATATACGGTTCCTTGTGGTTCGATCTTGGTACTTGCGCAACGCTATACGAACTACGGTTCGTACAATTGTGAGTACCTAAATTTGGTACGACCAACACCCCTAAGGACTTACTAACTCGAGTAAAAAAGGCTACGAAACTAGACTTAGCCATTTTTTAAAAAAAAATTTTAACCAAATCAAATTTCTCCACCTTTTGACGTGAGCACTCAATGCTTTGTAAGGCACAAGGTCCAGTTGTTCAGTGAAAATCTTATCAATGATCATTTTTTTATTTTTTATTTTTTACTATGCCAATGTATCCAACCAAGAAGTCATCCCGTGTCACCCAAAACATTGAGACACACACATTAAGACCACATGTCATACCCCACAAATCATGTGCTAATATGCTTGTGTTAGAGCAGATCAAACATGTGAATTCTCAACTGTCTAAAGTAAGTAACAAAACTCCAAATTCTATCATCAGATCATGTGTTCAAAATTTTAAGCTCACTGATGAAATCAAATCACAAAATTTTTAGGTCAACCAAAATTTTAGGACAACATGAACATGCATTTTTTTTTTTTCAAAAACAGAACAAAGTGTGTGTAAAGGTGCCTCCCCTACCCCCAAACTTAAATTATACATTGTCCCCAATGCATAAATATCATGGAAAGAGTTGACCTGGGAAAATAGAGAACTGTCTGGAGTGGCATGGCACATAGCACACCCCCAAACTTGAACTGAAGTACCCTTTTGTCCCTGAAAATATAACACTAAAGTAATACTGGAAAATAAAAAGTCAATACATAAAAATAAAAGTAAAACAAAAACAACAAGAAATAAAAGGATATACTGTGGGGTGCCTCCCATGAGCGCTAAGTATAATGTCTTCAGCTAGACTGCGCAGCTGCTCACTGCTACTCCCCATGTGGTACTGAAGATGATGCCCCTGCAGCTGGTGGTAGTCGCTCCAAAATGGCCTTGAGCATTTCAGCTTGTGTATCAAACTGCTTTTCCATATTGTCAAAGCGCTATTCCAGCCTGTCCATGCACTGATTTGCACCACACAAGAATTCATATTCAGTGCGGCTAATGACAACAGATTCATTTCTTCCACCTTGCTGAGGTGCCGATGCATCTTCTTCCATATGTTCTGCGTCCTCCCCTCCTTCATCAGCAGGGATTTGCACCCTAATGCCTCTTGGCATATGTGATTGGCTGTGGTTCCACTGGTTTCTGCTAAAGAATGGATGTTCTGTGACAGGTCCATCTTCGGGGGTCCCCTTTATGCCTTTCTTCTTCAAGATGTGTGTGAGCAGAAACAGAAATGGTAGCCCCCATGACTTTGTAGTGGGGGCTCGGCGTGCATGTACCCAATCCCAAAAATTGTAAATTTGATTCCACATGATTGATGGGATGGAATACCAATGGCCTTTATGGAAGGCGTACAACGCTTGAAGGAACTGGTCACACCTTTGCGTCTTGTGTCTCAATGGGCACACATTCCACTGCAGAATAGAGTCCACAAGCCAGAGTTGTGGAGGCAATTTAGACCGGCTACCCACATTCCTTTTGGCATCCGCATACTGGCCCACACACATGTCTTCAACTATTTCGGAAGTGTAGAACGATTCTAGATGTTCATCTAGTTGTGCATCCGCAGAGGGGTGTTCATCGTTGCAATGGAGGGCGGCAGAAATATCAGAAGTTGTCACCTCAACTTGCTTCCCTTGAACAGTGGAGAACAGGACACCCCGCCTATTTCAATCCGTGAAGAGGTTCGTATAAAATTAGACAACCAACTTTGTGTATGCTGTGGAGGTGACGGGTTTGAACAACTTCAACCTAAGGCGTTTGAATTCTTGGACCGCCCATTGGGTTGCTTCAAAATTCTACCCATTTGGAGACATAGTCTACCCCTACTGAAATGTACTCATACCCAAAAAATGGTGGAAAGGGGCCCATGAAATCGATACCCCAGACATCAAAAATTTCAACTATGAGGATGGGGTTCAATGGCATCATATCTCTCTAAGACATAGCTCCTAGGCGCTAACATCTCTCACAAGCCCGACAAAATTCATAGGCGTCTTTGAACAAAGTCAGCCATGTGAATCCACATTGTAGAACCTTGGTTGTAGTCTTCTTGGCACTGAAATGACCCCCACATGCTAGAGAGTGACAAAATGTGAGGATACTGTGGAATTCACTCTCCGGGACGCAGCGTTAGATAATTTGATCAACGCAGTACTTGAATAACTCCAGATCTTCCCAAAAGTAGAATCGGACTTGCTTGAAGAAGCGGTCCTTGTCTTGATTAGACCAATGAGGGGGAATCTGACCTATGGCTAAATAGTTGATAATGTCAGCATACCACGGTGGTTCTCTAGGAGTAATTTCAAACAGTTGCTCATCCGGGAAGGAATCATGAACTGGAATTGGCTAAGGTGTCTCAAACTGAATCCGTGACTGATGGTCATCGACGACATTCTCAGTGCCTTTCTTGTCCCGGATCTCGATATCAAATTCTTGCAAAAGCAGTATCATCAGATCGACCGGGGCTTAGTTTCCTTCTTTGCTAGCAGGTGTCGCAGAGCAGCATGATCGGAATAGAAGATTACCTTGGATCCCAAGAGATATGATCAGAATTTGTCCAAGGCAAAGACCACAGCTAGTAGTTCTTTCTCCATTGTTGTATAATTGACTTGAGCATCCATCATAGTCTTGCTAGCATAGTAAATGACGTGATGGAGCTTGTCCACACGCTGTCCAAAGACTGCACCCACAGCAAAATCGGATGCATCACACATAATTTCAAACGGCAAAGACCAGTCAGGAGGCTTCATGATGGGCGTAGTGGATAGCAAAGACCGAAGCTTCTGGAATGCCTCTAGACATGCTTCATCAAAGTGGAATGGGGTGTCCTTGGCAAGCAAACTAAACAAGGGTCTTGAAATCTTGCTAAAGTCCTTGATGAAATGTAGATAAAATCTGGCATGCCCTAAGAAGGAGCGAATCTGCTTCACTGAAGTAGGCGGCGGTAGATTTTCAATCAGCTCAACTTTTGCCCGATTCACCTCAATTCCTCTCTTGAATACTATGTGGCCCAGAACTATACCTTCCTGTACCATAAAGTGACTCTTCTCCCAACTCAAAATTAGGTTAGTCTCTTTGCAACGTTTTAACACAAGTGAAAGATTATGGAGATAGTTATCAAAGGAAGACCCATAAACAGAAAAGTCATCTATAAATACCTCCAAAAAATTTTCTACCATATCAGAGAACATTGACATCATACATCTCTGAAAGGTGGCAGGTGCATTGCATAGGCCAAAGGGCATGCGTCTGTAAGCAAAAGTGACAAAGGGACATGTGAAAGTTGTCATCTCCTGGTCTTGGGGGTCAACAGCAACCTGGTTATATCCGGAGTAGTCATCTAGAAAGTAATAGTAACTCTGGCCAGCTAGACGCTCTAGGATCTAATTAATGAAAGGGAGTAGAAAGTGATCCTTCCTAGTGTGGGAGTTGAGCTTCCGGTAATCAATGCAAACACGCCATCCTGTGGTTGTGCGTTGTGGAATCAACTCTCCAGCTGCATTCTCCACTACTGTAAGGCCGAATTTCTTTGGAACTACTTGAGTGGGGCTGATCCAATTGCTGTCTGAGATGAGGTAGATGATGCCAGCATCAAGTAACTTGACTACTTCTTTCATCACAACCTCTTTCATGTTGGGATTCAATCGACGTTGTGCCTTATGGGAGGGTCGGGCTCCTTCTTCTAGATGGATCCGGTGCATACAGATGGATGGATCAATTCCTTTTAGGTACACTACAGTCCACCCAATAGCCTCTTTATGCTCTTTCAACACTTCTAACAGATTATCTTCCTGGTCCTTCTGTAGATCTGAAGCAATGATGACTGGAAGAGTATCATTAGAACCAAGAAAGACATACTTTAGCTTATCTGGCAGGGGCTTTAACTCAAGCTTCGGTGGAGACTCAAGGGAAGGAACAGGAAGAGTGCTTGATGTCAGAGGCACTGGCTGCTGTCTCTAGCAAATCATGGACCTCTTCAATGTACTGGTCACTGTCGAAATCTTCAAACCCAAAGTGGGTTAGACAAGCTTCCAACGGATCATCAACCAAGAGACTAGGGAGTGAATCTTCTACATACTCTTCAATGTTGTCCACGAAGAAACACTCATTCTGATCAGGGGCATACTGGAATGCATTGAAGATGTTCAGCCTAACCTTCATATTTCCAAAAGAGATCTCTATAACTCCAGTCCGACAATTGATGCATGCATTGGCCGTGGCTAAGAAAGGACACCCAAGGATGACCGAAATCAGCCTCTCAAGATGGGGAACAGGCTCGGTGTCAAGAACGATGAAGTCCACTAGGAAGAAGAACTTATCTACCTTGATGATGACATCCTCTACAATCCCTCTAGGTTTCTTGATAAACCGGTCAGCTAGCTGTAGAATCACTGTGGTAGGCTCAGCTCCCCTAGGCCAAGTTGCTAATACACTGAATATGGCAGCAAATTTACCCCGACTCCTTGATCTAGGAGTGCTTTATCAATTTTCTTTTGTCCGATGATGCATGAAATTGTAGGGGCTCCGGGGTCCTTGAACTTTGGAGGGGTGTTGTGCTGAATCAGGGAACTCATATGTTTAGTAAGGAGGACTTTCTTGGGAATGTAATTTCTGGATTTCCTCTTCTGAGTACAAAGATCCTTCAAGAATTTGGCGTAGGCAGGTACTTGCTGGATGGCATCTAGGATGGGGATGTTGATTTTCACTTGTTTGAACACCTCCATCATCGCTTGTATTTTCTCTCATTGTTTCCCAAAGTGAGAGGGTGCCTTGAGATGTTCTGGGAATGGGGCTCAGGGTACATATGGTGTCTCTGAACTGGGGTCAGCTGATGAAGATGTATTATTGATCACTTGCTTACCTTTATCCCTCTGTAGAGTCTCTTAAACCTCAGTATGCTCATCCTTCTTATCTTCTACTCTATTGTCAACCAGTTTTCCACTTTTCAATGTGGTGATGGACTGAACATGCTGGTGATGTGAAGTTTCTTCATTTACCATGTAGAGCCCCTTAGGATTGATCACCGGCTGACTTGGAAGCTTCCCTTCTTCCCTCTTGTTGAAGGTGTTCGCCATTTGCCAGACTTGAGTCTCTAGTTTGGCAATAGATTGGGAGTGGGAATTTACTGTCTGAGACATCTCACCCATCCTGCCATTCATCTTGCCCACTATGTTGGTTATCTCGCCAACAATGTCGTTTACCTCACCCACCATTCTATCAGACATGTCACTCATCATTTTCAGCATCCGGTCTTCAAAATTTAAGTCTGACAGAGGAGGCGGTGTAGCCTGGTATTACTTTTGTGGAGGCCGATATGTGGAAGAAGAGTTGTAGGGTTGCCCGTTGGACTGAGCTTGATTGGATGGCCCTTGTGCTGAGTTTTCTGTATTTGGACTCTTCTAGGAGAAATTTGGATGATTTCTCCACCCCGAGTTGTAAGTGTTGGAGTACAGATCATTACCCGGTCGGGAGAAGGCTGCAATGACCTGTTCATTAGAAGCATCAATATAATTTACAGCAGTAGGACAGCTATTTACCTGATGCATAGTGCTAGAATAGAATGAGCATGGTTCAGGTTGGGTGCTNGCAATTATTACCTATTAATTTAGGTAGTATTTGTCACAACAGCATGGTTCAGGTTGGGTGCTTATGTGAGCAGCATTAGGAGCAAAGCCAGCAGTCATCAATTGATCCAGCTTCCTGGTGATAGCATCAACTACTTGGGTGGCCATGTCTGCAGGGGGCTCTACTTCGAAAAGACTCTCTGTCTTTGGTGCTTTAGGTGCGGGTGCTCTCTGTCTGTTGGAAACCTGCTGACGAGAATTGTTACTCAGGTTTTCAAACATAGCCCATGCCTCATCTTCACTCTTTAACATGAATGTCCCCCCACACGATGCATCTACCATGCTCCTATTAGACTCAATCAGACCATCATAGAAACTTTTCACTAGCTGCCATTTGAGGACAGCATGGTGTGGACATGATCCAAGCAAGTCCTTAAGCCTGTCCCACGTCTCATGGAATGGTTCACCCTCATACTGTGTGATACTAGTGATAGCTCTCCTAGTGTCATTAGTCCTTCCTATGGGAAAATACTGCTTGAGAAAAACTTGTTGCAATTGATCCCAAGAAGTGATAAAATTAGGCTTTAAAGACTGGAACCAATGTTTGGCTCTATCTTTGAGGGCGAAAATGAGGAGCTTTAAGGCATCCTCAGTGAATCCCGTCAATTGAATGGTAGAACATATTGTTTGGAATTCGCTGAGGAAATCGTAAGGATTCTCATGGGTAAGCCCTAGGAAAGTCGGTAAACTCTGTATGGTGTTAGGCTTGATCTCATAGTGGGTTGCCGTGATATCCGGCAGCCTGAGACATGAAAGGGTAGTGTATGTGGGAGGGATGTAGTGGTCTTGCAACGCTACATGCTGAGTGCCAGCCATGGTATCAGTGGTGTTTTCTTTAGACAATTTAGAATTCCTTTCGGCTCTAATTTGTCTAAGAGTGTGTTCAATGTCGGGGTCACAAGTAATTAAAGGCAAAGACAAAGATCGGCGACCCAACATAAACTAAGCCAATAATAAAAATAGAAAATAAAGACAAAAATAGGAAATAAAATAAAATAAAAATAAAAACAGATAATTAAATAAACACTGAAAATAAAAGCTCACAAACAGCCCTTAGATGCACTAGAATGGGGCTGCAGAAGATTCTGTCAAGATTGCGCTTGATTGCACTTCAAGGTGCGTTCGATCGCACTGCCAAAGATAGGAGCAAACGCAGGGGCATAAGGCATAAGGTTCGATCGCAGCAGCTTGTTATGTATAGAACTGCGCTCGATCGCACACGGTCCTTGCGGTCTAATGACGCCAAAAATTGATGTAGTAATTTTTGAAACAAAAATTATCAATAATAAAATATCACTCGCAATAGAACGAATCCCGTAAGATAGGGCTATATTGAAGGTGTCGAACCTCAAGGACTGTAGGGGTTCCGTTATTAAATTCAAAAGACGAAATTTAACCTAATTAACAAGAAAGATTTGTTTGGTTGAGTAAATTCAAGTGTATGAAAGTAAACGCAAGATTAAAAGTGAATATATAAGAGAGAGAGAGAGAGAGAGAGAGGTACCGATTTCACCACACTCCGCACAACAATGGTAACCGTATTTAATTCCAGAAACTCATGATATGTATGTTATAAAATAACAAGAAAATACAATATTAAAGGATAAGAATAATCTATCTTCGGTTGGCACGGATCGTCCACCGAACTACTAAGATGCGGCACAACCCATCTTCTCTAATCATGGTCTATCTAATCCTATTAATCATATGTCTATTAAACCCATTGCATAACCATCAATCTTATAATCACAAAAAATAAGGTTGATTTGAGTTCAATACTGGCAAAATAATTTCTAAGACAAGAAGAGAATTTTGCAAATATTGATTTTGTAAATGAATAACAATTGCATTAATATTAAGAACGGAATTCAAAGGTTGCAATCCTCACAGTTATGCAATCAACGTACATAAAACGAATTAACTAAAATCAAATACAATCACAATTGTGCTTGGAGAGGGTTACATCGATACCCCACAAAGGGGTTTAGCCGCTCATGATGTTTAAACTCCAAAGATAAATTTCTGCAATTTTCGCTCTAGGGAAAACCAGCCCCTTTTTACAATGTATAAAAGCCTATTTATAGGGACTAAGAAAACCCTAGGAAACCCGTAGGTCAGTTTCTCCATTCAATTAGGAGATTGGAAATCGATTTTAAGCTGTCAAAGGCGCCTGTCGCATTATGTGAACCCCGAGTGCGCTCGATCGCAAGTGTGTGCGCTCGATCCCAAGTGCATCAGCGATCGATCCCCAACACAGAATGTCTCCAACTTGTCCCTTTTAGTCCAATTTTCAACAGAACTCTTGCATTTGACCTGAAACACAAAAACAAAATAAAATCAAGCAAATAACAATGCTAAGGAATTAACATGTGCAAGTTAAGGGGCTTGAATGTGTAACATTCAGCGCTTATCAGCTTCGATCACAAGAAAAAAAGGCAACCATGTTTCAACTTTGCACGATTTGTACGATCGCAATGAATCAGTCCATGAAGATCAAGGGATGACACTGAAGGGGGACAACGAGGAGGTACAGGCAGCAATGAGGGCTCAAATTGAAGACCTCACTAACCAACTGGCTGAATCGCTCCTCTACGATAGGCGTCGATGTCAAACTTCCCCCCAGCAGGGGGAAGAGGAAGGTGAAGAGGACGACGAGAATGGATCTGCAAACCCTTTTGTAGAGCGCTGAACGCAGGGACATCGACCCCTTGCGCGAGCTCATGCTAATCGGTGGAAGAGTGGGTTCAAACTGGATATTCCAAAAATTTTAGGGGGTATGTGATGCAGGGTTAGAACGAATATAATCAAGAAAACAGTAAACAGAAGGGATAAATATTCCTAAGATTGTGAGACTATCACAAAATCAAAGAAATCTTCTCTAAGCAAAAGATGCTATCTAAAGCCTGAAGGAAAATAACCAAGAAACTCAACTCTGAGTATTCTTATTAAACAAACTCAATAATAATAATCAACTACATTCTTAGGGCTCTAAGCATTTATTTATAGCCCCAAGAGTCCTAGTCCTAAGATGNGCGGAAGAGGAAGGTGAAGAGGACGACGAGAATGGATCTGCAAACCCTTTTGCAGAGCGCTGAACGTAGGGACATCGACCCCTTGCGCGAGCTCATGCTAATCGGTGGAAGAGTGGGTTCAAACTGGATATTCCAAAAATTTTAGGGGGTATGCAACCTGAGAAATTTCTAAACTGGGTAACGATAGTTGAAGAAATTCTCGACTTCAAAGGGGTGCTTGAAGACCGACGGGTTTCTTTGGTCGCAACCAAATTTTGGGGTAGAACTTGGCATGGTGGCAACAGTTGAAGCAGGCAATGGTGTGGAGAGACAAATTGAAGATCACAAGTTGGGAGAAACTATTGAGTAAGATGCGTCCCGCCTTTTTACCCCACAATTACCTTCGGACTATGTACCAATGGCTGCAAAATTGGAGCCAAGGTTCGAAGTCTGTGTAACGCCCCCAAAATTACCCTCGGCTAATCCGGTGAAGTCATTAGTAATTAACCAATTTAAGCTAACTTGTGACTAAACGGGAAATCACCTTTCTAAAAAACATCAAAGTAAGTGCATGGGAAGGTGAATAAATCAAGATAGCTAATAATCATCAAGTAAGAACATGGAACTGCTAAATAATAAAGACAAACCCGTAATCATAAGTAAAGCCTAACCAGTCAGGTAGTAGCATCCCTTGCCACTTCCATAGTAATGAATTAGGTTACCTAGAATAATAACCGTGTAAGTCTAACGACTTAGCAAGTAAACCTTACAATATAGGTATGACATGAGCCCAATTATGAAAGTAAACGTGCATTTTGAATAAAAACCAAAAGAGGGGTATTACCTCTGTTAATACACCATTCAATAGGTTTTAGGGTTTTTAAAGCTTATGGTGTGGTACCGGCGATAACTACCTAACATTTTAATGCAGAAAAGGTTAATGCATTATAGATCATAACTCCCATATATGATCTACCCGAGATATTTTCCCTTCTCAACAGGGTTAGCGCTATCCCGAGGGACTTATAGTACAATGTCAGTGCCCCAATCATTGCACAACATACCGTACGTAACATTAGTGATACGATCGAGTCCGATCTCGAGTGGCCCACACCAACTAATGACATCTATCCTATAGTAACCAAGCCATTGGGAATGGTTGCACCATGGTCACGAAACCCGTGGATCCAAAGCCCCCATATAACACACACATTTGACCATAGTATAAAGTCTATATAGTAAGCCAATGACTGTTTATACCACACGTACCGGCGTACCATGTCATACAATGCATCTTAACAGTTGATTAATAGTGTAGTTACCAAGTATTTACAGAAATAGGCAAGCTCATATCATACTCGTGGTCAGTCAACTGACATATCCCACGTTTTAAATAAAAATGTCATAAGTGTCTATTTACCTCGCGCACTCGAGCGAATCCTCCAACCAAGCTAAATCCTGTTATAACGGATACAAGACATCGTTATTCTAAGTCTTACGAAACCAAAAAATATGGCTAAGCTCAAGTATACCCGTGCGAAACTCAAAAATCGGTGCTCTGTCTATTAACCGTACATCCGGCCACGATGGCGTACGTCCGCTCAGTGGGTTAAGCACATCCTTGGGTTTTCGGACAGCACTTGATTCCTACATTACTTCTAAACCTCTAAACCTCTTTTAAGCTAACAAATAAGCACATGCAACGTAAGGAATCAAAACACAATGAAACCTTTAAAGAATCTTTTGAAAACACCATCATCTTTAAAGAATGCTTAATGAACACTTGGAAAACCTCATCAAGGTAGAACTATAAGATAAAACAGTTCTAAACACGAAGAGAACAGAGCTTACCCTAAAGCTAAGCATGGACATGGCTTCTCTCCTCAAAAACTCCTCCAAGTTTCCAATTTCCTCAAGAACAAGCTTTCACATGATGTTGGCAGCCCAAGGGCATGCTAGGAGGCTGAAATGGGTGTGAGGAATGAGAGAAGGGGGTTAGTATTTATAGATAAAACTCATCACCAACTCCATGACAAAGCAGCGAACGTCTGGCAACCCTAGCATACGTCCGGTGCTATTGCACAGTGGTCCAAAGGGTATCTCGTACATCCAGGCATTACCCAAAGGGTATTCCAAAAAGTAGCGTACGTCCAGTAGTCCCACATACATTCGCTTGTAAGATTTGCTAAGCATACATCCGGTGGTCCCCCCCTACGTCCGCACTAAAAACAAAAGCGTACGTCTGCCTCCAGAGGGTCAATGTTTGGCTTCTACTTTCTAAGAGTTCAAAGTGTGGTTTGGTTGACGCTAAGGGTTTTGGGCCTTGTTAAAACAACTTTCTTGAAAACCTTTGTTGATTGCCCTTAAGGAAAGGATTTTGAATAATGAAAACGGTTGTTTTTATCGGGGTATTACAGTCTATAGATGAGTATAGAGAGGAGTTTTACAAGCTATTGGCGCGAGTTGACCTATCGGAGTCGAATGAGCAATTACTGTCCCGGTACATTAGAGGTTTGCGGCCACAAATCCAAGACACATTGAACCTCTTTGATCCTAACACTGTTTTGGAGGCCTACCAAAGGACCTTACTTATTGAGAAGACGTTGGTGTGAGATTCTGATATACAAATTAAATGTACTCGCAAGTGCACGAATCGTTTGCAATATAATGGTTTGCAAGTGCGAGGTCGAACCCACAGGGAATTGTATTCTTGAAAGGTCAATTTATATCTAAGCTAATTTAATCCTAATCTAGTTCCAAAATGGTTTTGAATTGGGTTTTGAAAATTTAAAAGACTAAACAAAAATTAAATAAAAACAAAAAAACAAAAGATAAAGTTACTAAGGTTTGGGAATTCACACTCACCACTTCATAACAACATACTCTATGCTCATTAATATCAATATGAAGTTCTCACAATTAAAATCTTAGATATGTTTTACTACGCTTCAAAGAATTAATCAAAATCATCACATGTATCCATTCATTAATCAAATCACAAAAGGAATCCAAATTTAATTGAAACACCAGATGTATCCGTAGAACAAATCACAAGGGATATCCAATTTTTATAAGTTAAAAACCAAGCAATCAATCATATGAAATTATCTCAAATCATCACATGTATCCTTGAATTACAAGAGATATCCAAGAATCACTCCACATAATTAATTAGGAGTAAAACAATTGAAATAATAAACTCTATAAAATCATATCAATAAAAACTTACATAACAACAATGTTGTTCTTCAACGGTGAGGCTTCATCCCTAACCTTAGTTGGGGATTTAGCTCCACATGAATATGAAAACAAAAACCTAAACTACAGAAAAACTAAACTAAAGAGAAGCTGTGAATTTTTGTCTCCAGGCTTCCTTCTTTTCTTGAATGCAAAGAGCTCTATTTATAGGCTTAGAGAAGTCTTAGAAGCCCAAGTAAATCTAGATAAGTTAGAGGTCAGTCTCCCTGTCCAATTAGAAGTCTAAAATCCGGATAAGATTCGTTCAAATTTGCGTTCTCATATTGTGGGATGATTGTGGCATAGTAAACGTCCAAATTAGGAAAATCATATTTCACAATAAATTATATAATTTTGAACTAGCTTTCCACTGCCATTTGAATCACCTTAATCTAATATTTGAACAAAAGTTATAGTCAAAACACTGAAATGTATGCAGAATCTGAATTTGAATCAAATCTGAAATTATCTCTATTCAGGAAAATTTCTATTTTATCCTTTCTTTGATTTGGTCAAACTTAATCACATCTTCTAGGTCTTCTCAAAGTATGCTTTATTTTTCAAGACTTTGCAATTTTTCCCTTTTTAGATGCAGTTTCTCTTCAGCAACCCATAAAACACTAAAATACAAATCTAACACAAAGCGTTAGATAACGACACAGCTAAAGGATTAACTAATGTAAATTAAGGGGTCCGAATATGCAATATTTGGCTCTTATCAAATACCCCCAAACTTACATTTTGCTAGTCCCTTAACAAAACAAAACAAAAAAATAAAATGAAAGCAATAACATAAATCCTCTGTCGTGGGAGAGACGATTGCATTTAACACATGCAACAAGCCTTTTAAACCCCTAGGCATCCCTAGAGGACGAGTGAAGTCTCGTGAGGGTTTAACAGGAATGATATCCACAAACATTGCAGCACTATGTTGTTAACAAGAAAGAAGTTTCACATAGACCATGGTTCTTATTCATAAGCAAGCTTAAAAAGACAAACACCATCATCACCATCAATGGGTATCCAAAATCAAATAACTCATAAATGGACAATCAAGACATCATATGTTCTGAAAAGTGCAAAGTGAAAATAGCATATAATCATGAAGCTTCAGTTTAAACTCAAAACAAGTTCCACAAAATTTGTAAGAATCCCAAACAGATGAAACAACCTAGGCAAGATAAACATATATATATTTTTCTATTTATGTAGGCTGTGCAATGCTTAACTCCCTTAAGCTTTCTAGTTGACCTTGGTACCAAGTGTTAAGCCAATGACTACCAAGCCAGTTGGTTTTAGGGCACTAGATGTAAACATCTCTAAGGGCTTATTAACTCAAGTCAAAAAGGCTATGAAGCCAAGCTAGCCATACCATCAATCAACTTTAAACTTTGCACCTTTTGACGCGAACACTCAATGCTTAATGAGGCAAAATGTCCACTTACTTTGTGAAAAACTCAAAATGATCTCCTTTTTCTTTTTCTTTTTCTTTTTTTTTTTTTTATCTTGCAAGCCATGGTTATTCATCAATAGGTCATCCAACAAATCTCAAAAAGAACAAACTTAAGCTCAAACATCATACCTCACAGAAAATATGCTAATGTGCTCATAAAAATTTAGCTTAAAACAAGTGAAATCTCAATTATCCAAAAATGAGTCAAAAGACTCAGACACCTACTGACATAATGATATGTTTAACACTTTAAGCAGGCCAATGAAATGCAAATCACAGTTACAGTTTAACTCAAACTTGACAAAAACATAGCACAATTTTTTTAATTTTTTCAATTTTTTAGAACAAAAAGACAAATAAAAATAAACAAATAAAAACAAAAATAAATAGACAACGTGTTTTTCCATACCCTCAAACTTGAATTACACATTGCCCTCAATGTGTAGTATAGCAATACATTACCGGAAGTAAGGAAACGTCAAGGTGTGAAAAGGGCCAGGGTGTCCCCCAAANAATGACTACCAAGCCAGTTGGTTTTAGGGCACTAGATGTAAACATCCCTGAGGGCTTATTAACTCAAATCAAAAAGGCTATGAAGCCAAGCTAGCCATATCATCAATCAACTTTAAACTTCGCACCTTTTGACGCGAACACTCAATGCTTAATAAGGCAAAATGTCCGCTTACTTTGTGAAAAACTCAAAATGATCTCCTTTTTCTTTTTCTTTTTCTTTTTTTTTTTTATCTTGCAAGTCATGGTTATTCATCAATAGGTCATCCAACAAATCTCAAAAAGAACAAACTTAAGCTCAAACATCATACCTCACAGAAAATATGCTAATATGCACATAAAACTTTAGCTTAAAACAAGTGAAATCTCAATTATCCAAAAATGAGTCAAAAGACTCAGACACCTACTGACATAATGATATGTTTAACACTTTAAGCAGGCCAATGAAATGCAAATCACAGTTACAGTTTAACTCAAACTTGACAAAAACATAGCACAATTTTTTTAATTTTTTCAATTTTTTAGAACAAAAAGACAAATAAAAACAAAAATAAATAGACAACGTATTTTTCCATACCCTCAAACTTGAATTACACATTGCCCTCAATGTGTAGTATAGCAATACATTACCGGAAGTAAGGAAACGTCAAGGTGTGAAAAGGGCCAGGGTGTCCCCCAAACTTAAACACCAAAATACCTGTCAACAAAACTAAAAGCAATATATTTTCATAGAAACAAAACATCAAAAGATTAATTGCTATTAGAAACAAAAACTAAAAAAAAAAAAAAACATGTAATGAAAAGGGAAAGAAAGAATTTGTGGAGTGAAGTGCAGAAAATAAACTGGAGGAGAAAACTTTGCAGCGCTTCCCCCTATCATACTAATGTCCAACCAATCCCTTCCACCCTTTCTTCTTCAAAACTTCATACCCTTCTGGAAGGATATTTCACCATCTTATGTAGAATTGCTTGCTTTGAAGGATCTTCTTAGGAATGTGGTTCCTAGATTTTCGCGCTTGTGTGCAAAGCTCCTTGAGTATCTTGACGTAAGATGGTTCTTGGAGACGTACTAGAGATGAATCTTTGGGTTCTTGATGTGTCTCGAGAGGGATAGAGATGCAGGCAGGAGCTTCAGTACTCACTTCCATGTCACTGGGCAGATTAGGATCTGTTGGGGGCTCACTTTTCTCATGGTGCTCAATTCGCTCATTGTGCTCAACTTGCTCTTCCTTGTTATCCACGACTTCATCCTCATCAAGTGTGGTGGTGACTTGGGCATGCTCATGATAAGAATTTTCAGAATCATCCTCATCACTCATGTAGTGCCTTTCAATCATCAATTGACTTTGAAGCTCTTCTTCCTCTATTTTATTTAATTCAGTAACTAGATGACCGATTTGTCCTTCTATCCTAGCAACAGAACTTTTCAGCTCTTGAATGTCTCTGTTGTTCGACTGTATGGCCTGATCAGTTCGTTGCATGAATTTATCAGTTGACTGCATAAGTGCTTTCATCATGTCTTCTAGTGAAGACTGAGGTGCAGGCTGTGGCACTTGATAGGTAGGTGGATGAGCTTGGTGATTGAATTGCGAATAGTCTGAATGGTGCAATTCCTGAAATTAGGGAGCATAATTTCCTGTAGTCTGAGCTGACCATGTGAAATCAGATTGGTTGCTCTAGTCTGGGTTGTAAAATTTGGAATTTGAATCATATCCCGGATTGGAGAAACTGGTGTTCATTTGCTCATATGAAAAATTATAAAATTGTCCCCAGGATGGACAATTATTATCACTATGATAAGGATTTGAGCAATATGAACATAGTTTATGTGGTGTGTATGTGTGAGAAAAATGGGTCGGGATAGATCTAGCTGCTTTGAATTGGTAGAATCTATCACGTAAGTCATTGAACTCAGCTCGTAGATCTGAACACTTGTTTTCCTCATACACATTATTCATCTCTTTTTTTTTAAAAAAAATAAATAAATAAAAGAAAATAAACTAAAAACAACTAACCAACTAAAATAAAATAAAACAAAAATTTAAAAACTCACAAAAAGTACCAAAAACAATTTTTTGGCAAAAATTTATAGAACTGCTACCTCTGCTGTGAGTGCTGCCTGTGGAGGTGCGCTCAAGCGCAAGATAGGTGGGATCGAGCGCAAGAGCGCTGATCCGCCAGTGATGATGCCTGCTATGAGCATGCGCTCCTATGCTGGTGCTGTCGGCTGCTGGAGTGCGCTCGAGCATACTGCAGTTGCACTCGATCGCACTCGCGCCAATGTGCAGACAAAGAATGCGGCAGAAACTACAAATTAAGCCAAAAAAAAGGAACTCTTTTCTTTCTTTTTTTTCTTAGAAATAGGGATTAAAATAAAAATAAATTGCAAAAAAAATAAAATCCTAATTATAACTGGTAAAAAGATAAAATCAATTTAGACGTAAAATGATTTCAAAAATTGAACAATTCCCCGGCAATGGCGCCAAAATTAAATGTACTCGCAAGTGCACGAATCGTTTACAATATAATGGTTTGCAAGTGCGAGGTCGAACCCACAGGGAATTGTATTCTTGAAAGGTCAATTTATATCTAAGCTAATTTAATCCTAATCTAGTTCCAAAATAGTTTTGAATTGGGTTTTGAAAATTTAAAAGACTAAACATAAATTAAATAAAAGAAAACAAAAGATAAAGTTGCTAAGATTTGGGAATTCACACTCACCGCTTCATAACAACATACTCTATGCTCATTACTATCAATTTGAAGTTCTCACAATTAAAATCTTAGATATGTTTTACTACGCTTCAAAGAATTAATCAAAATCATCCCATGTATCCATTCATTAATCAAATCACAAAAGGAATCCAAATTTAATTGAAACACCAGATGTATCTGTAGAACAAATCACAAGGGATATCCAATTTTTATAAGTTAAAAACCAAGCAATCAATCATATGAAATTATCTCAAATCATCACATGTATCCTTGAATCACAAGAGATATGCAAGAATCACTCCACATAATTAATTAGGAGTAAAACAATTGAAATAATAAACTCTATAAAATCATATCAATAAAAACTTACATATCAGCAATGTTGTTCTTCAACGGTGAGGCTTCATCCCCAACCTTAGTTGGGGATTTAGCTCCACATGAATATGAAAACAAAAACCTAAACTACAGAAAAACTAAACTAAAGAGAAGCAGTGAATTTTTGTCTCCAAGCTTCGCTCTCAGGCTTCCTTCTTCTCTTGAATGCAAAGAGGTCTATTTATAGGCTTAGAGAAGTCCTAGAAGCCCAAGTAAATCTAGATAATTCAGAGGTCAGTCTCCCTGTCCAATTAGAAGTCTGAAATTCGGTTAAGATTCGTTCAAATTTGCGTTCTTATATTGCGGGATGATTTTGGCATAGTAAACGTCCGAATTAGGAAAATCCTATTTCACAATAAATTGTAGAATTTTTAACTAGCTTTCCACTGCCATTTGAATCATCTCAATTCAATATTTTAGCAGAAAGTTATGGTCAAAACACTAAAATGTGTGTAGAATCTGAATTTGAATCAAATCCGAAATTATCTCAGGGAAATTCCGATTTTATCTTTTCTTTGATTTGGTCAAACTTAATCACATCTTCTAGGTCTTCTCAAAGTATGCTTTATTTTCCAAGACTTTGCAATTTTTCCCTTTTTAGATGCAATTTCTCTTCAGCAACCTATAAAACACTAAAACACAAATCTAACACAAAGCGTTAGATAACAACACAACTAAAGGATTAACTAATGTAAATTAAGGGGTCCAAATATGCAATATTTGGCTCTTATCAAGTTCCTTGGGCACATTTGGGCATGGGGGTATTGGGAGCTACAACCGTTCGGGTGGTTCGTTCGCAAATCGGGGATCTACTCCACCAAACAGCCCAAGCAAGACGACCACTACCATTGGGCAGCCAAGCAAAACTGGGGCAACTACCGGTCCTAAGTGCTTTCGATGTGTTGAGCTGGGTCATCGGATGACGGATTGTCGCAAGAGAGAGAAGTATGGTAAGGGTCTACTTGTTGATTCGGGGGAAGCCTTTGAGGAGAAAGGCGGCGGAGAAGAACAAGAGGTAGATTTTGATGGAGACGGAGGGGCAAAGGAAGAATTTGTCACAGGGGATGATGGTCCTCTATTTATGGTGAGAAGAGTGTGCTTCACCTCTTGAAAGGAGGAATTGGAGACGAGCAGCGCCATAATCTTTTTCACTCAAGGTGTACAATCGGGGGCAAGGTATGTCAACTTGTAAAGAAGATGGCTCTAGAAACGGAGCAACATCCAAACCCCTACCACTTGGAGTGGTTCAAAAAAGGCACCGAGGTAGTAGTTTCTAAACGCTGTTTAATGTCTTTTTCAATTGGGGTTAGATATAAGGATAAGATGTGGTGTGATGTCGTGGCAATGGATGCGTGCCACTTATTGTTGGGGAGATCGTGGCAGTATGACCGAAGTGCATACCATGATGGAAGGAAGAACACCTATATCTTCATGATAGGTACTGTGAAAATAACACTCTTACCAAACTTGGGGAACAGCCCTAAGTCCACCATGGACTTGGGGCACTCCCAATTTTTATTGGCAAAACGGGAGTTTATCGCAGAGATGTTATCATAAAAAATGGTGTATTTACTGTTGAACAATGAGAGTTCCAAAGGGGAAGAGTTGCTGGAAGAGGCTAAGGAGTTGGTGGAAGAATTTGCAGACGTGTTTCCGGGTGAACTACCCGATGAGCTAGCACCTCTTTGTGACATACAACATCAGATCGACTTAGTGTCGGGATCAAGTTTTCCTAACCGACCACACTACCGCATGACCCCAAAGAGCATGAAGAATTGAGGCGACAAGTGGAAGGGTTATTGGCCAAAGGGCACATTCAGGAGAGTTTGAGTCCGTGTGCGGTACCGACATTTCTCATTAATCATACCAAAAATAAGTACCCGCCAATTACACGAATCATTTGCAATAAAGTGGTTGTGCAAGTGTGAGTGTCGAACCCATAGAGAATCGTGTTTTGTGTAATAACCAATTTAAATGCCTAAATTAAACTTTATCTTAACCTAGTCCCAAAATCAAACATATGGCGTGCATTAAATAAAAACTAAATTAAATGTAATAAAACAAAGAAATAAAAATACTAAGGCCTAGAATCCACCTCACCACAATTAATTAACACATAATCATGCTAGTTCATGCTTCCAACGACTATGCTACTAGGCATACTCTGAGCGCTAACACTTTGTTCATACTTCCGTCTATCGATAAAGCACATATGCATATCCTATTGTTGCTACAAAATCTTGTCAAACTAACCAATGCAAACACTGTTTTAAGAGGTCATAATGGATATTGATCCGAAAACGAATCATCCGATGTATCTCCAGTTGCAACGAAAGTTGATGTTTAACGATTTGTAAGCAACAATCAACACGCTTTTGTTACTAAAATGCATTGAAACGAATAAACATAAAATTAAACGACAGAATAAGCATTAAACTAAGCATAATGACATGAATATAAAATAATGGTGATGCTTCATCTTCAACCTTAGTTGAAGATTTAGCCTCTCATGGGAACAAGAGACTAACTAAAAGCAAAATAAAACTTTAAATAAATAAATGACAATTTATGAGGGTTTTACAGTGGAAAACAGAGGGTTTGAGGCCCTAGAGGCGCCTCCCAAATGTTTCCAAACGTAGAAAAATAAGAAATGAGGTAAGGTTCTATTTATAGACAAAATAAATTGTACTGCCAGGTCAGGGGTGCGCTCGATCGCAGGCAGTGCGATCGATCACATCCCTGCGTGCATTCGATTGTTGGTTGTGTGTTCGGTCGCAGGTGCATCGCCGTGCAGTGTGTATTCAATCGTTGGCGTTGCGTTCGATCGCACATAGTGCAATCGATCGCACATAACTGCCCACAGCGCAAGTGTTGAAGCGATGGAACATAGAGCCGGCTAGGGCAACGTGGGGATTACGGTTGACGTGGAGTGCGCTCGATCGTGGCCTATGCGCTCGATCGCAGTTGCGCACGATCATAGATCTTGTGCGATCGAACGCACGTCCAGGCGCTTGATATGCATCTTGGCCATTTCCACGCTTTTGACCGCAATTCGAATGTAAGGACCTGCAACACTATAAAACACTAAAACTATACAAAACATCAAATATTAACATATCTAAGAGCCTAACAAACATAAGTTAAGGGGGGTCCAATACACAATATTTGACACTGATCAAATACCCCTAAACTTACATTTTGCTAGTCTCTTAGTAAAACAAAAATGAAAACACAATGAAAACAATAAACATAAATCCGCTTTCGTGGGAGAAACAATTGCATTTAGCACATGCAACAAGCCTTTTAAACCCCTAGGCATCCCTAGTGGACAAGTGAAGTCTCGTGAGGGTTTTCCATGAATGACACCCACAAACAATTATTGGCACTATGTTATTAATGGACAAAGCCATTCACACAAACACATGGTTCATACATCATTAGCAAATTTAACTTGTTAAACATACGAACCACATCATCTAGGCATCCAAACATCATTTCACTCAAAGTTGGAAAATTGAGACAACACATACTCCCTGAAGTGCAAAGTGAACTAACAACAAGATCATGGGGTTTCAATCATTCTCCAAAGACGTGTATCCCAAAATTCAAAGGAAAACAATGTGATAAATACAACCAAGGCTTGAATTGAAAGATACAATTTTTTTGTGTAGGCCGTGCAATGCTTGACTCCCTTAAGCTTCTAAATGACCTATGTACCGAGCGTTGGGCCAGTGACTCCCAAACCAGACGGCTTTAGGGCACTAGATATAGAGACATCCCTAGGGCTTAATTACTTAAATCAAAAGAGCTACGGAGCCTAAACTAGCCATACAATTTTTTAGCTGGAATTTCTCATCTTTAGACACGAACACTCATTGCTTGGCCAAGCAAGAGGTCCGGTTACTCAATGAAAATGTCGACTTATTCTGATTTTTTTTTAAAAAAAAAAAAAAAAAAAAACTAGCCAAGGTTTTCATCATCATATCGCAAACCTAAAAATCTCAAGACATATACTTTAAAGTCAAATCTCATACCTCACAGACCCTAATGCTAGTGTGCATGTGAAATATCAATCAAACAAGTGGAGTCTCTCTAATCCAACACATGAATCAAAAACTAAGATTTCTAATTATATGCAATATTCAAACAAGTTAAACATACCAATGACATGCAATCCACAGTTACAATGTAAGTTGTGTCCAATCAATAACATAGCAACAAACAAAAAGAAAAAATTTTATATACAGACAAAAACAAATATATACAGACAAAAACAAAACAAAACAACTAAATAAACAAACAAAACAAAAAGACAAAATGTTTGTCCACACCCCCAAACTTAAATGACACATTGTCCCCAATGTGGCAAGAAATACATTACAATGGGATGAGGAACCGACAAGTGCAAAGTCCAAGGCGTCTCCCGAACTTGAACATCAGAACACCTGTCAAAAACTAACAGCAATCTTTTTCTCAAAGATTAAACATCAAAAGGTTAATTGCTGTTAGAAACACAATAAAATAAAATTACAAAAAGAAAATGACAAAAATTAAAGTGCGAAAAATAAAAAAGAAAACATACCGCACCTTCCCCGCTCATATGGGTGTTCAACCAATCCCTTCTACCCTTTCTTCTTAAGAATTGGATATCCCTCTGGAAGGATGTTCCGCCATCTTATGTAGCCTAAAAGCTTGCTTCAAAAAATTCTCTTAGGACCACGATTTCTAGATTTGTGATATTTGGTTCGTGATTCTTTGAAAATCTCTACATAAGATGGCTCCTTGAGACATTAAAAAGGTGAAACTTGTGGTGAATGATTACTCGAGAGGGATTGTGACAAAGGAATGAACTTCAGTACTCACTTCCTTGTCGTTGGACCAATTTGAAATTTGCGAGGGCTCAATCTGCTCCTCCTTTTCTTCTTCTCCATTCTCAGTCCGCATCTCAGTAGTGGGATCCAATAAGGCTTGTGCTTGCTCAAGGAACTTGTCTAAGTTCAGATCATCCCCATCTTAAGTAAAACACTTTACCTCAGGGTCCTCTAGGCTTAACTCACTTACAGCATCATCAACAATTTCCTCACTCCCACATGTGATGGTGGCTTGGACATGCTCATGACGAGGATGGCTGGGGCAATCCTCATCANTTCAAAAAATTCTCTTAGGACCACGATTTCTAGATTTGTGATCTTTGGTTCGTGATTCTTTAAAAATCTCTACATAAGATGGCTCCTCGAGACATTAAAAAGGTGAAACTTGTGGTGAATGATGTCTCGAGTGGGATTGTGACAAAGGAATGAACTTCAGTACTCACTACCTTGTCGTTGGACCAATTTGAAATTTGCGAGGGCTCAATCTGCTCCTCCTTTTCTTCTTCTCCATTCTCAGTCCGCATCTCAGTAGTGGGATCCAATAAGGCTTGTGCTTGCTCAAGGAACTTGTCTAAGTTCAGATCATCCCCATCTTAAGTAAAACACTTTACCTCAGGGTCCTCTAGGCTTAACTCACTTACAGCATCATCAACAATTTCCTCACTCCCACATGTGATGGTGGCTTGGACATGCTCATGACGAGGATGGCTGGGGCAATCCTCATCAATCATGTACTGCCCTCTCGCCATCACCTGACTTTGAAGTTCATCTTCCTCAATTTTGTTGAATTCAGCAACTAGATGACCGAACTGTCCCTCCAACCTTGCAACTGCTTCAGTGTTTACCACAGTGGCATCTGTGATTTCTTGAAAAGGTTAGTTGACTATTTGCCTGAACGCCTCGAGTGTGTCTTCCAATGATTGTTCTTGCGACACAAGAATAGTGGGTTGGCCGACTAGTTCCATGAATTCCTTAAGAGTTTCTTCCAAAGAAGATTTTTCAGGAGGATAGTCAAATGATAAATGAAAAGAATATTGGTTGTTGAACTGCAGATAATCAAGATGGTGCAGTTCGTCAACTTGGGGGGCATAATTTTCCGTAGCATGAGCATGCCACGAAAAATCAGAATGGTTGCTCCAGTCTGGGTTATAAAAATTTAAATTTGATTCAAATCCAAGGCTGGAGAAACTGGTGTTCAACTGCTCATGTGAAAAGTTCGAAAATTGTCCCTAATGCGGACAATCACTTATACTATGGTAAGGACTGAAGCAGTGTGAACATGGTTCATGCGGGTAAAAATTGGTAGGATTAGGTGTCCTACAACTAAGGGAAACATCAAAATAATTGAACGGAAGACTCATACTTCACCCAAACAGTTTAATATATCCCACATGAAACAATAACCATAATATAAAAATAAAATAAAATAAACAAAAACTACCAAAAATAAACTAATCAATAAACTAACAAAACAATAAACTAATTAAACAACTAAAAATAAAAATAAACTAACAAAAACTAAAAACAGCAAGTAAATAAATAAAAACAGGCAGAAACAATAAATAATTAAACAAAAACTAATAATTAAACAAAAAAATAAATAAAAAATAAAAACTAACACATACACTGCCTCGAGTCTGTTGGTGTAGCCAGCTGAGGTGCGCTCGAGCGCAAGAACATGTGATCGATCGCAGACACTCAGACACCCAAATATGTAGCAGTCTGTGCACGTGCATTCGATCGTAATTGAGGTACGATCGATCGCATAGGCGCAATGCGGTCTGTCAGAAGCGCGCGCTCGCACACAGCAGCGTACTAGGCGAGCGCAGGTATGCGAAAAAGTTGGAATAGACTCAAGTGCGCTCGATCGCAATAGGCTACGATCGATCGCACTATCACAGGCTGATTTTCCAAGAACTTAAACAAAATAAGAAAATGCTTAAATATATACTAATCTAATTTTTTTTTTGGTTTTTTTTTCTATACAAAAGCACAAAATAAATAAAATAAATGCTGAAATTAAAATAATTAGTAGAAAGATAAAATTAATCTAAGCATAAAATCAATTTAAACAAAACACCAATTCCCCGGCAACGACGCCAAAATTTGGTCGTACCAAAAATAAGTACTCGCCAATTACACAAATCGTTTGCAATAAAGTGGTTGTGCAAGTGCGAGTGTCGAACCTATAGAGAATCGCGTTTTGTGTAAAAACTAATTTAAATGCCTAAATTAAACTTTATCTTAACCTAGTCCCAAAATCAAACATGTGGCGTGCATTAAATAAAAACTAAATTAAATGCAATAAAACAAAGAAATAAAAATACTAAGGCCTAGAATCCACCTCACCACAATTAATTAGCACATAATCATGCTAGTTCATGCTTCCAACGACTATGCTACTAGGCATACTCTGAGCACTAACACTTTGTTCATACTTCTGTCTATCGATAAAGCACATATGCATATCCTATTGTTGCTACAAAATCTTGTTGAACTAACCAATGCAAACACTGTTTTAAGAGGTCACAATGGATATTGGTCCGAAGACGAATCATCTGATGTATCTCCGGTTGCAATGAAAGTTGACGTTTAATGATTTGTAAGCAACAATCAACACACTTTTGTCACTAAAATGCATTGAAACGAATAAACATAAAATTAAACGATAGAATAAGCATTAAACTAAGTATAATGACATGAATATAAAATAATGGTGAGGCTTCATCTTCAACCTTAGTTAAAGATTTAGCCTCTCATGAGAACAAAAGACTAATTAAAAGCAAAATAAAACTTTAAATAAATAAATGACAATTTAGAAGGGTTTTACAGTATAAAACAGAGGGTTTGAAGCCCTAAAGACGCCTTCCAAACATTTCCAAATGTAGAAAAACAAGAAATGAGGTAAGGTTCTATTTATAAACAAAATAAATCGTGTTGCCAGGTCAGGGGTGCGCTTGATCGCAGGCAGTGCGATCGATTGCATCCCTGCATGCGTTCGATCATTGGCTGTGCGTTCGATCACAGGTGCATCGCCGTGCAATATGTGTTCAATCGTTGGCGTTGCGTTCGACTGCAATGCGTTTGATCGCACATAGTGTGATCGATTGCACGTAACTGCCCATGGCGCAAGTGTTGAAGCGATGGAGCATAAGGCCGACTAGGGCAACGCGGGGATTACGGCTGACGTGGAGTGCGCTTGATCGTGACCTATGCGCTCGATCACAGTTGCGCACGATCACAGATCTTGTGTGATCGAACGCACGTCCAGGGGCTTGATATGCATATTGGCCATTTCCACGCTTTTGACCGCAATTCGAATGCAAGGACCTGCAACACTATAAAACACTAAAACTATACAAAACATCAGATATTAACATAGCTAAGAGCCTAATAAACATAAGTTAAGGAGGGTCCAATATACAATATTTGACACCGATCACTCACGCCCAAGAAGGATGGCACATGGAGGATGTGTGTGGATAGTTGAGCCATCAACAAGATCACAGTAGGTACAAATTTCCTATCCCTAGGTTAGATGACTTGTTGGACCAATTGAGCGGGGCAATTATATTCTCAAAACTTGACATACGGAGTGGGTATCACTAGATTAAGGTGTGGCCAAGTGATGAGTGGAAGACTGTGTTTAAGACGCGAGATGGACCGTATGAATGGTTGGTGATGCCATTCAGGCTATTTAATGCCCCTAGTACTTTCATGGGGGTGATAAATCATGCCTTGTGACCGTTCATTGGAAAGTTTGTGGTAGTATATTTCGATGACATCCTCAGCCCCAACAAAGAGAAGTATATTCAACATGTACGGGAGGTACTTTGTGTGCTTTGGAGAGAGAAATTTTATACTTCATCTGCCAAGTGTTCATTCATGAAGGATTCGGTCCTTTTCCTTGGTTATGTGGTGTCTAAGGATGGATTGACAGTGGATGAATCCAAGGTAGCAGCTATGAGAGATTGGCCCATCCCCGCTATGTTACATGAAGTTAGAAGTTTTCAGGTTGGTGTCGTTTTATAGGCTTTTCATCCATGACTTTAGCACTATTATGGCGCCTATCACAGAATGCATGAAAGTAGGGACGTTTTCTTGGAGCGAGCGCGCAACAGAGGTGTTTGGGTTGATCAAGCTTAAACTAACGATGGCCCCATTGCTTGTACTTCCAGATTTTGAAGTCCCTTTTGAATTACATTGTGACGCTTCCAAAGTCGGCATTAGAGCGGTGTTAAGTCAATGAGGGAAACCGGTGGCATTCTTTAGCGAAAAGTTGAATGGTTCAAGACTCAACTATAACACCTATGATATCGAGTTTTATGCATTGGTGCAATCATTGAGGCATTGGAGTTCTTACCCAGCCTACAATGATTTTATCTTGTACTCGGACCATGAGGCTTTGAAACACCTCAACAGTCAAGATAAACTTTTGTCTCGGCATGCTAAGTGGGCTGCGTATGTCCAACAACTTTCTTTCACCATTAAGCACAAAGCAGGAGCATTGAACAAGGTGGCCGACGCCCTCAGCCGAAAGTCGACACTTTTAGTCACGATGCAAAATGAGGTACTTGGCTTTGAATTTATAAAAGAATTGTTGAGTACTAATTCCTTCTTTGGACCCATTGTTGGAGATATAACTTCAGGGGTGAGGAGTGACTATGGGTTGTATAATGGGTTCCTCTTCAAAGGGCATCAATTATGCATTCCCGACTGCAGTCTAAGGCTTAAAATCATCCAAGAGTGCCATAATGAGGGGCACATGGGGTGAGACAAAACGGTCCTTTTGGTGGCAGAACGGTTTTATTGGCCGACCTTGCGGAAGGAGGTGGGAAAATTTGTGCGGTGTTATAGAGTGTGCCAAGTATTGAAAGGAGGAGCTACTAATGTAGGGTTGTACATGCCACTGCCCATTCCGGAGGGTCCATGGACTTCGTATTGGGTCTACCTCAAACACAAAAAGGTAATGATTCCATCTTTGTGGTTGTTGATCGTTTTCCTAAGATAGTTCATTTCATTACGTGTAAGAAGACTGCCGATGCCATGAATGTGGCACAATTGTATTTCCGTGAAGTCTATTGACTACATGGTTTGCCATTATCCATAGTCTTCGACTGCAACACGCGATTCCTTAGCCACTTTTGGCGATGCTTGTGGCAACTATCGCACACTAAGTTGGATTTTAGTAGTGCATATCATCCTCAAACAGACGGTCAAACGGAAGTGGTCAATCGGTCGTTAGGAGCTTTACTTCAGAGTTTAGTGGGAGAGCATCTCAAGGCATGGGACCAACAATTGTATCAAGCGGAGTTTCTTAAAATCAGTCAACTAATCGAAGCACGGGTCTTAGTCCCTTCACCATCATCTATGGAGGTAATCCACGGGCGCCATAGGACCTAGCACCTCTACCTAATTTGAAAAGGACACACAACAAGGCGAAGGATCTCATTGCACAAATTCAAGAGGGCCACAAATTAACCATAAAAAATCTACATGAGTCAACGGCTAAGTACAAAGCAAAAGCAGACAAGAAGCGGTGTCCATTGGAGTTTGAAGAAGGTGATTTTGTGTGGGCAGTTTTAACTAAAGATCGATTTCCTGTTGGAGAGTATAACAAGTTGGCGGCACGCAAGATTGGTCCAGTCGAGATTGTGAAAGAGATCAATCCTAATGCGTATCAGCTGAAGTTGCCCAGCCACATTAAAACTGGACATTTTTAATGTCAAACATCTTGTGCCATTCATTGAAGACCCATCGCAGGATGAGGAGGCGAATTCGAGAGCGAATTCTGTCCAACCTAGGGAGGATGATGTAGACTAGGATGCTTGGGAGTATATGAGGAAGAAGAGGAGGGATGTCCAGGTGGAATCACCCCGGAGGATGGTGAAGCGTTCCCAGACTAGAGCTGCAGTAGAGGACCGAAGACCAGCCCTCTCTAGAATTGCGCTCGATGACTATGATTGAGCGCATACGCTCAATGACTGTGATCGAGCGCATACTCTCGATCCTCTCTATTAGAGTGACTGATGAGCGCATGATCGAGCGCATTTGCTCGATCCTCTCTATTAGAGCGACCGATGGGTGCGATCGAGTGCACCATCAAGCGCACACAGGCCTTTATGTTAAATTTCTGCGTTTTATTTATTTTACATGACTTTGTTTCTCGATCCTCTCTGTCAGAGCGACCGATGGGTGCGATCGATTGCACCATCAAGCGCACACGGGCCTTTATGTTAAATTTCTGCTTTTTATTTATTTTACATGACTTTGTTTCCTTGTTTTAGTAGTATTAGGGTTTTAAAGTCCCTATTTCGTACTTTATTAGTCTTGAGGCTATATATACATGTTTATAGCCTCTAGATAACTAGTTTTTGACTATTAATTGCAGTTTTCTCTAATAAGAATCCTCACAGTTGAGTTTTCTTCATATTTTTCCTTTGATTTACAAATAGACTCTGTATTTTAGAGAAGAATTCTCAGATCTTTGATAGACTCAAGATCTAAAAATTACTTATCCTTCTTCTTGTATTGTTTTTATTTGCTCCTATTACGTGTCAGGCTGCATCAGCAATGGTGGACGGCTTGTTGATGCTAAGACACAAATGACTAGAGGCTAGAGAAACAAAGTCTGCTGAGAACGACGAAAGCTAGCGCTGGGCACTGGATTTGAGCTGTGGACGACTAGGATAGCGGCAGAGAGTTCAAACCCGGCTGATGAGTGCCTAAAAGTGCTTATTTGAACCCCTTAATTTATATTCGTTAAGCTCTTAGTATTGTTAATTTCTAATTATTTTTGGTGTTTTTAGTGTTTTGAGTTGTGCAGGTCTTTACAACAAAAGTTGGCCACAAGAGAGCAAAAAGACACCAAGTGAAGAATTGGATCCCTGCCAAGTGCGTTCGACCGCACTTGGTGCGTTCGAACGCACTGACGGTCGAGCGCAAGGACACGGTTGATCGTAGTCCCCGTCAGCCCGCATCTCGCGCGGGTGCCCTAGGAGTCCATCGCTTCCGCTGCCCCGTTACGGTTTTCTGCGGTCGAACGCACATTGTGCGATCGAACGCACAACTCAACAGTACGTTTGAACACACCTCATGCGTTCGAACGCACTCGTAGGATTTTGTAGTCTATAAATAGGACCCTAGGTCCATTTGGTCAAACACACATTTCTTTGGGGCGTTTTTAGAGAGCATTTTGCTTCTGTTTGCATTGCTCCGCCCCTTTTAGTTGTAAGTTTTTTTTTAATGCATTATTTTAATTCAATTATGCTTTGTTATTCAATGGGTGGCTAAAATCTTCAACTTAGGTTGAAGATGAAGCCTCACCCTTAGTTTATATTTCTTGCTTTTACATTTTATGCTTTATTTTCCGTTATTTAATTCCGTACTCGTCATTTAATTTCTGTGACAAATAATTGAATGGTTGTGTGTTGTTGATACATTGATAGTCATCCTGTGATGTGTTCCAAGCCGGGTGCACAACGAGTTNTATTGACCATCAATAACAAAAAAAAATCAAAACAGAAGAGAAAAGAAATTCACAGGACCACTGGATTAGACAATAGCGTTAGTCAAAGGGTTCTAATACCATGAAGAAATTCAAAATGCTATGAAAATCAAATGCGGAAATAATAAAATAAATAACATAAGATATTTTTGCGTAGTTCGGTTTATGACCTACGTCCACAAATAAATCTCAAGGAGCTACATTATACTCTTATTGCTTTTGTTTTTTTTTTTTTTTGACATGTCCACACAAGAGGGGGGAGGGGGGATTCAAACTAGTGACCTCCGCTTCATGAGGCGTGGTCCCAGCCGATTGAACTACCTCTTGG
This sequence comes from Carpinus fangiana, assembly GCA_006937295.1. Classification (NCBI taxonomy): domain Eukaryota; kingdom Viridiplantae; phylum Streptophyta; class Magnoliopsida; order Fagales; family Betulaceae; genus Carpinus; species Carpinus fangiana. The sequence goes on from CM017326.1 coordinate 20,641,456, forward strand.
AGACTACTCTTATTGTTTATTGATATTACAATACAAATGCTTCTATTTATAGGAGAATTGAAATAAATAAGTATGGTAAACAAATATGATTGATTTGATAATGACTATCAAACCTGATTACAATCACTCTTATACAAGGTAAATAACATACAATATAAATTTAATATATTTCCTTTCAATGTAGGAAATATATTCTCCAACATGCAAGACATGCATTTTCAATCAAGGCCTAGTGGTTTGTGGGGGTGGCGTGGTGGGAAATCCTGAAATGGAAGGTAATGTGGCCCAAGAGAAAGTTGGTGTTGTGGTTGAAAAAGGTGGGAATTTGGTTGTGGCCAAACTACCTGAATGTGGAGGTAATGTGCCTTGTAAGAAAGATGGTGGGATGGTTTGAGTTTTCGGATTTGGTGCCGAAGCGACCGAAGGCGGCCGAGGCGGAAGGGTGGGTGGGGGTGCAGCTGGGGCTGTGTCCAATACACGACGTGCGGCAAGACTTCCTTCCATGTTTGAAGATGATAAAGCAACGAGGAAAGCTAAAATGAAGAAATTGCAAGAGGCCATAATCACTATTCCTTTTCTTTGGATATATATATTTATGGAGCAAACAAGATCTCTGTGTTTCTGTTGGCATGGTCTTAGGCTTTTATTTGTATATATCCTGAAATTGTTTGGTTGGTGACATCTTGAAACCACTCTTGATTAAGTTGACATTACTTTGTACATATTTGTTTGAATACAAAGGCCTCGTGGTTGTTTAACGAATTCTTTCTTGAGAGGGAGACATAATTTTTTACTTTTTACATATTTGTTTGAATACAAAGGCCTCGTGGTTGTTTAACGAATTCTTTCTTGAGAGTTCAGAGGGAGACATAATTTTCCAGGAAAACTTCTTGAATTTCGTCTATAAAATTATTACAAATACACTTACTTCTCAAATGTTCAAAGTAATAATTTTATAAATTCAGTTGGAATTTGAAAAAGAAATACTCAGTCAAAATGATTTTTGTAAAAGTTTCATACGCATAAAGTGGTTGTGTATTCCGTGTGTTATAAGATAATAGAGTTATTTTTATCCCGTTGAAAAAAGAACTTTATTGCCAAATCAAATGGGGAATGCTACAATTTTTCTTTGTATTCACTTGATCTTACGTAAATATTATTTTTTTAAAAAAAAAAAATGAGGGACTGGTGGGATAAGTTTTTTTTTTTTTTTAGAAAATAATATCTACTTAGAATCAAAAGAATATAAAGAAGAATAGTAGCATTTCTCATATAAAATTCTACTTTTTTTATGAACAATATCAAATACCCTTTAAGAGTTTTAAAACACTTTTTATATCAGTTATTATTTTTTTAAAAAAATATTAACTACTTAAAACACGTCACTTTTTTATTTTTTTGGTAAGGAAAAAAAAACACGTCACTTTTAACACGTGAAATATAGTGTGATGACCAAAGAGTATCATTACTTCTCACGAAATACGGGATTCCATCAATTAATTAAACTCCCACTGAAAGCCAAATTGGTGCAATTAAGCCAAACCCATTAAGTACTATAAGCGTTTGACTTTCTGAAGTCACTCACTAAAAGCGTATTCAAATTGGGTTTTTTTTTGGTACCACGGGAGTGTTTTTACGTTTATTATTGAGGAAAATCTACGTACCCCTTTAAGTTATTATCCAATTAGAAATGTTTTTTTTTTATTTTTAATTGTAATAATGTCTCCTTAAATTATCAAAAATTGTCAATATTTGTCTCAATGACAAAATTATCCTTAGTAAAATAAAAATAATATTAAAACTCTTATAAAAAACCTAAAACTAAAATAATAATAATAATAATTCAAAGGTTGGCACCGTTGCAAATTTAAAGTAAAAAAAAAAAATCCTTTGTATAGGAAAAAAAAATTTAGAAAAAAAAAATGGATTTTTTTTGTTATAAAAAATTCTCTGTTAAAATTTTTTTTTTTTTCTAAAACAAGATTTTTTAAAAAAATGTTTCTTTTAAATAAAAATTTCCATTTAAAAAAATATTAGTTTTTAAAACATATTAAAAATTTTCGTTTAAAAAAATAAATTTTTTTTTTAAAAAAATCATTCTTTTTAAAATTAAAATTTTCATTTGTAAAAAAAATTATTATTTTTTAAATTTTATTTTAAATTTATAGAGGTATTTTTGTCTTATTGAGAAATATATATGGGTATTTTTATCTTTTTGCTAGCCTTGGTCAGATATTAACAATGTTTTGATACTTTGGATGGACATTGTCAATTGAATAGTAATTTAAGAGGAGTATGTGGACTTTACCCTTTATTCTTTTAGGACAAGACTGAGTAAAGCCATCTAGATTGTCTTACATTTGTTAAAAAAAGCTACCATTTTTTTTCATTTTTTTAAAAAAATTATTTTTAATAAAAATTTAAAAATATTAATATCTCATAACACTAGAAACTACCTTTACTTTAGATCATAATACTTGAAATAATAAATAAATAAAAACCCTTAAAAAGCATTAACAAACGGGAGATCTTTTATTTGTAGGCTATTTTATCAAATTCAAAATCCTGTAGTCAAATTAAATGGTCAAGATTGTTCTACATTAATATTTTTATTATTAAATACATAAAATATGATAATTATTTATGTTACAAATGTTGAGTTAGTAGAAATAATAAATGGTTTTCAAATGGTAACTCAATTGGTTGTGGACCACGCTTAATGAAATTGAGGTCATTAAATTGAATCCTCGCTTCCCTTGTAAAAAAAAAAAAAAAATAGAAATAATAAATGTCTCCAAGGAGTAGTTCAATCAGCTGCCTTATGAAGCAGAAATCACTAATTCAAATTTCCACCCTCCTTTCCTTTTGTGGACAATGGACATGTCAAAAGTAGAATTAATAAATACAGATATGATAAAATATCAATTATTTGATTTAAATCTAATAGTTTGAATTTAAGGAAATTTGTATGATAAAATATCTTTAAAATTCTAAAAGTATTCTTATACAATGGTGGGTTTGTTCTGGTTATTTTTGGGGTAATTATCATTTCTCCCCATGAACTGCTACTCGATTACCATATACTCTTATCAACTATCAACTTTACATTACAATCCCATCAAACTACAATTTCGTTGCCAAAACTCCCATTCCGTTAGTCAAGGTCATTAAGTTAGATGGACAACCCATCACGTGCACGTAAAGTTGGTACTTAATGGGAGTATATAATAATTGAATGGTAGTTAATGGGGGAAAATAATAATTACCCCAAACAAAATGTATACGCATTCAAGGCGTGTGACGTGCACGTGATGGGTTAACCGTTCGACTTACAACCTTGACTAACAGAAGGGTAATGAAAGGGTAGTTTGATGGAATCATAATGTAAAGTTGGTAGTTAATGAGGGTATATGGTAATCGGGTGGTAGTTTATAGGGTGAAAGAATAATTATCCATTTTTAGGGTAAAGTCCACATACCATCTCAAACTATCACCCAATTAATAATGTACTCTCAAACTTTCACTTGTGACAATGTCCCTTTTAAACTTTTTTTTTTTTTTTGACATATCCACACAAGAGGGGGGATTCAAACTAGTGACTTCCACTTCATGAGGCGTGGTCCCAACCGATTGAGCTACCTCTTGGGGACGTCCCTCTTAAACTATTAAAACATTGTTAATGTCCCCCAATGTTAGCAAGAACATAAAAAATGCCTATATATATTTCTCAATAAGATAAAAATGCCCCTAAATATAAAAAAAATAATAATTTTTTTTTTTTAAATGAAAATTTTAATTAAAAAATGAATTTTTTTTTTTCATTTTTTTTATTTTTTAAACGTAAATTTTTATTTAGAAAAAATCCAATTTTTTTTTTAAAAAATTCTGTTTGAAAAAAAGAAAAATTTTATTTAAAAAATTATAAAATGAAAATGAAAACTTTCAATTTTTATATATATAAAAAATAATAATAAAAAAATTTAATTTTTTTCTTATAAAAGGATTTTTTTTTCAATTTTAAATTTGGCCACTCCTTCGAGTTTTTTTTTAAAAAAAAAAAAAAACTTAAAATTTTAATTTTACTAATGGTAGTTTCATTATTGAGGGGACATTGACAATATTTTGGTAGTTTTGGGGTATATTGTCACAATTGAAAGTTTTGAGGAACATTATCAATTAAGTAATAATTTAAGGATATGTGGACTTTCCCCTATTTTTTAAGTTATTTGCATGTACACCTCACGCACCAAGATATAAATTACATCAAATTGAATACAAAATATTTTATATTATATTTGGAGCACAGGTGGATTAAATATTAAAAAATTATTTCTTTCTCTTGTTTTGGCTCTCCAAAACCAAGAAAAACTAGTCGGCGCCTTCTTCTAGCCCACACAACAACCCACATTTTCTACTAGCTTTATTCTGCTCTGTTTGGTGTGATTGCATCGCCACACTACAAGCCTTGAGTTGTGCGGAACACTACCAATTCCCTGTGACTTTGTGCAACTTGTTTCTATGTTTGCACCAATAAGAAGAACCCCAAAAATATGTACTTATAAGAAGCAAAGTCGGTTGCTTCCTTTCTCATCTTACAAGTCAAAAGGAGATTTACTCTCCTACTCCAAGTAGGTCACGTAAGGCCAAACTAAAAAAGAAAGAGGAGAAAATAGCAAGGCCCACCAAATTTGGTGGGCGAAAGTCACACGATTAACAATATCCACCTTGACTTGAAACCCATTAAGTTGCAACAAAACAAATCTTCTTTTGATGCCTCCGCCTAAGCCTCTAAGGGCTATCACAATCCACAAGTAACACTCAAGTCCAAACACTTACTGAACTTGAGCATAGGACTTCGTTTAAACATATTATCATGCTTCTCTACCAGTCATTTTGGCCATACAGCTTTCTTTGTTGACCATTTCTTTCTGTAGACCCACCTACACTCTTAAGCCTTCTTTCCCTTGAGCAATTCTATCGATTCCTAAGCTTTACATTTCTATAGTAACTCCACCTCTATCAGCATGGCATTCTAAACGGACAATGATTCTTGATAAGCGCCGAATGTTGCACATTCAAGCCCTTTAACTTGCATATGTTAACTTTACATTTGTTTTGTTTTGTGTTTCAGGTCTAATACATGAGCTCCGTTGAAAATTGGACTAAAAGGGCCGAGTTACTGTGCTGGCGAACGATCGCAGCACACTTACGATCATGCGCCTGGTGAACGATCACCTGCACCTACGAACGTGCGCTGGGCGAACGATCGCCCATCTGTGCCAACGAGCGCACTCGGGCTTCACTTAACCTGGCAGGCGCGTTGGACAACGTAAAAGCTACTCCAAGTCTCCTAGTTGAAGTGGGAAACTAACCTACGGCCGTAATTAGGGTTTTAGGGTTTCTAGGGTTCCCTAGTCCCTATAAATAGGCTCTTAAACATTGTAAAAGGGGGTTGTTTCCCAGAGTAAAATTCAGAACTTGTCTGTGGAGCTTAGAAGATCATGAGCGGCTAAACCCCTTAGTGGGGTACCGATGTAAACCCTTTCCAAGCACAATAGTGATTGTATTTGATTTCATTTAATTCAATTTATGTATGTTGATTGCATAACTGTGAGGATTGCAACTTTAGATTTCTGTTCTTGATATTCACTGCAATTGTTATTCAATTCAATTTCAATATTTGCGAAATTCTATTCTTGTCTTAGAAATTATTTTGCCCGTATTGAACTCAAATCAACCTTATTTTCTGTGATTATAAGATTAATGGTTATACAATGGGTTTTAATAGACATATAATTAATAGGATTAAGATAGGCCATGCCTAGGGAAGACGGGTCGTACTACACCCTAGTCTAGTGTAATTTAGGTAGACGATCCGTGCCAACTGAAGATGGGTTATGCTATTCCTTTGATTGTATGAAAACTTATTAAGGGATTTTATTGTTTATGCCTAGGAAAGACGGGTCGTGCCGCATCTTAGTGGTTAGATGGACGATCCGTGCCAACTGAAGATAGATTATCCTTATCCCTTGATATTGTATTTTCTTGTTCTTTTTATAACATACATATTCTGAGTTTCTGGAATTAATACAGTTACCATTGTTGTGCGGATTGTGGTGAAATCGGTACCTTACTTCTCTCTCTCTCATATAATTATTCTTACTTTTGCGTTTAATTTCATGCACTTTCAAGTCACAAAACAAATCAAATCTCTTTTTAATTAATTAGGTTAAACTTAGTCTTCAGAATTTAATAACGAAAACCCTACAGTCCTTGAAGTTCGACACCCTCAATATAGCCCTATCCTACGGGATTCGTTCTATTGCGAGTGGTTATTTTTATTATTGATAAATTTTGGTCACAAACATACCACATCAATTTCCCCAGCAACGGCGCCAAAAATTGATGTGGTATGTTTGTGACCAAAATTTATCAATAATAAAAATAACCACTCGCAATAGAACGAATCCCGTAGGATAGGGCTATATTGAGGGTGTCGAACCTCAAGGACTGTAGGGTTTTCGTTATTAAATTCTGAAGACTAAGTTTAACCTAATTAATTAAAAAGAGATTTGATTTGTTTTGTGACTTGAAAGTGCATGAAATTAAACGCAAAAGTAAGAATAATTATATGAGNGCTTAATGAAATTGAGGTCATTAAATTGAATCCTCGCTTCCCTTGTCAAAAGAAAAAAAAAAATAGAAATAATAAATGTCTCCAAGGAGTAGTTCAATCAGCTGCCTTATGAAGTAGAAATCACTAATTCAAATTTCCACCCTCCTTTCCTTTTGTGGACAATGGACATGTCAAAAGTAGAAATAATAAATACAGATATGATAAAATATCAATTATTTGATTTAAATATAATAGTTTGAATTTAAGGAAATTTGTATGATAAAATATCTTTAAAATTCTAAAAGTATTCTTATACAATGGTGGGTTTGTTCCGGTTATTTTTGGGGTAATTATCATTTCTCCCCATGAACTGCTACTTGATTACTATATACTCTTATCAACTATCAACTTTACATTACAATCCCATCAAATTACCATTTCGTTGCCAAAACTCTCATTCAGTTAGTCAAGGTCATTAAGTTAGATGGACAACCCATCACGTGCACGTAAAGTTGGTACTTAATGAGAGTATATAATAATTGAATGGTAGTTAATGGGGGAAAATAATAATTACCCCAAACAAAATGTATACGCATTCAAGGTGTGTGACGTGCACGTGATGGGTTAACCGTTCGACTTACAACCTTGACTAACAGAAGGGTAATGAAAGGGTAGTTTGATGGAATCATAATGTAAAGTTGGTAGTTGATGAGGGTATATAGTAATCGGGTGGTAGTTTATAGGGTGAAAGAATAATTATCCATTTTTAGGGTAAAGTCCACATACCATCTTAAACTACCACCCAATTAATAATGTACTCTCAAATTTTCACTTGTAACAATGTCCCTCTTAAACTTTTTTTTTTTGACATATCCACACAAGAGGGGGGGATTCAAACTAGTAACCTCCACTTCATGAGGGATGGTCCCAACCAATTGAGCTACCTCTTAGGGACGCCCCTCTTAAACTATTAAAACATTGTTAATGTCCCTCAATGTTAGCAAAAACATAAAAAATGCCTATATATATTTCTCAATAAGATAAAAATGCCCCTAAATATAAAAAAATAATAATAATAATTTTTTTTAAATGAAAATTTTAATTAAAAAATGATTTTTTTTTTCATTTTTTCTATTTTTTAAACGTAAATTTTTATTTAGAAAAAATCCAATTTTTTTTTTTAAAAAAATTCTGTTTGAAAAAAAGAAAAATTTTATTTAAAAAATTATAAAATGAAAATGAAAACTTTCAATTTTTATATATATAAAAAATAATAATAAAAAAATTTAATTTTTTTCTTATAAAAGGATTTTTTTTTTTCAATTTTAAATTTGGTCACTCCTTCGAGTTTTTTTTTTTTTTAAAAAAAAAAAATTTAATTTTAATTTTACTAATGGTAGTTTCATTATTGAGGGGACATTGACAATATTTTGATAGTTTTGGGGTATATTGTCACAATTGAAAGTTTTGAGGAATATTATCAATTAAGTGGTAATTTAAGGATATGTGGACTTTCCCCTATTTTTTAAGTTATTTGCATGTACACCTTACGCACCAAGATATAAATTACATCAAATTGAATACAAAATATTTTATATTATATTTGGAGCACAGGTGGATTAAATATTAAAAAATGATTTCTTTCTCTTGTTTTGGCTCCTCCAAAACCAAGAAAAACTAGTCGGCGCCTTCTTCTACCCCACACAACAACCCACATTTTCTACTAGCTTTATTCTGCTCTGTTTGGTGTGATTGCATCGCCACACTACAAGCCTTGAGTTGTGCGGCACACTACCAATTCCCTGTGACTTTGTGCAACTTGTTTCTATGTTTGCACCTATAAGAAGAACCCCAAAAATATGTACTTATAAGAAGCAAAGTCGGTTGCTTCCTTTCTCATCTTACAAGTCAAAAGAAGGAGATTTATTCTCCTACTCCAAGTAGGTCACGTAAGGCCAAACTAAAAAAGAAAGAGGAGAAAATAGCAAGGCCCACCAAATTTGGTGGGCGAAAGTCACACGATTAACAATATCCACCTTGACTTGAAACCCATTAAGTTGCAACAAAACAAATCTTCTTTTGATGCCTCCGCCTAAGCCTCTAAGGGCTATCACAATCCACAAGTAACACTCAAGTCCAAACACTTACTGAACTTGAGCATAGGACTTGGTTTAAACATATTATCATGCTTCTCTGTCAGTCATTTTGGCCATACAGCTTTCTTTGTTGACCATTTCTTTCTGTAGACCCACCTACACCCTTAAGCCTTCTTTCCCTTGAGCAATTCTATCGATTCCTAAGCTTTACATTTCTATAGTAACTCCACCTCTATCAGCATGGCATTCTAAACGGACAATGATTCTCCACTACTAGTTGTGAGAGCAAAGGAAACTATATATCTCCTCAAATTCATACCTCTCTAGTGCTTTTCAATCATTTTTCTCTTTGCCTCTTCCTAAAGAATAAGTCTCTTCTCGGTGGAGGCCACCTGGGTGAGAACTCCCCTAAGTGGAGGCCACCTGGCCGATAGCATATACCTTCTTGTAACCATCCTTCGATGTGCTTGCTTTGCTACCATTGTGATCCGGCCAATCATTGCTTCAGTGCCTCGGGGTTAAACTTTTATCATCATGAATGCATATGCAACATTTCATATAATTTTTCAAGCTCATTTGTAATTGTATTATATACTATAAAACCTTATGAGCTCATTTCATTCATAATTGCATTCATGCATAACTCATAAAAATGAGGTAATTGTAATACGTAAAATTAAACTATGACATATGATTTAATAAAATTTGGCATTAAAAATATGAAAGGAAGTGCAATTGAAAATCATGTAAGTGGATCCTTTATAAAATCCCCAACATTTTTTCAAAAGATTTATAATAAAATTTGTTGGGGTTTTTGGTGTTGTCTACCCTTACCTGGCATCGCATTGCCTTAATTTGATTCTGCATCCAACTCACAATTCCTAAAACAAAGGTAAAAAGTACTTTAGTCACCAATTCGTTTATCCTTAGCCAAAAACATTTACAGTGACATCAAACCCACCATGCTTGATTTATATGTCTCCCATAAAATTTTAATAATCTACTCAACTAAAGCCTCAATAAAGCATCCAAAATCATCCGACTATAATTAACAGCTTAAGAAGTCTACCTAGCCATAATATCGCTCTATTCCTAAGTCATTTAATTTAGCAACTTACTCCCAATATCAAAAGCTTAAAAACATTTACAACAATCACTCTAATTATAACTAATCCCCCCAAATAGCAATCAAGTGTTCATACATTAAATGCCCCAATTTAATTCTAGAAATTTAGCTTCATACTAAAAATACCATAAAAGATATGAAAATATTACCTTAGAGTTCTCATATTTTTCTTTCCTCTTCCTCCCCTTACTTTCTCTTTTTTCCTCTTTCTTTCTCTTCTCTCTTTCCTTTCTTTTCTTCTCTTTTCTCTTCTCTCTTCTTTTCTCCTCTCTTTCCTTTTTTTTTTTTTTGTTCTTCTCTTCTCTCTTTCTCACGCTCACTTAAGCTGTGTGCATTTGAGGAAAAAAAACTCTCCTTAAATACTAGTCTATTTCCTACCATATGTGGGACACTTGTTCCACTTGCATTAAACTCTAGCTATACCTCCTCATGACAAGTGTCTAATGAGTTGTACACCTTTAGCCCATGTGTCCACAAGAGAATAAGAGAAATATGCTGCATGACACCTGCAACTTAAGTGTCAACCAAGAAAGCCATAAAGGCATGCTATTTAACACCTTGTGAGAATGTGGGACAGGTGTCTCATATATTTAGCCACAAGCCTAGTAACGTGGCTCATGTTGTTGATCACCAACATAGCTCCAAGCTTGATATCACAACACATGTGCTGTCAAGTTAGAAGGTGGGTTGTAATTATTGGAAAGTGTCCGTAAAATTCACAATTAATCTTTAATGAAATTAAATATGTTAACTATAATATATCAAAAATTTGTAACCTAAGGAAATCATTAACCCATCCAATTAATTCCCCAAATCGCAGGTGCTTTAACTACTTGATAGCTTGACCTACTAAACTTTGAAAAATCATAACTCTTTCAATTTAACTCCAAATGACACGAAATTTGTCTTAAAATTTTCCTCATTCAAAGACTCACAACATACCCAAAAATCATAACAACCCATAACTTTTTGTTACCTCAAAAGTCCCTCGAAATCTCGTGCCTCTATTTGACTAAAAATCCTGTTTTAACACTTGCATCTTCTAAAAAATCATATCTCCTCCTATAAGTGTCCAAAAATCATGAAACCACTTTTAAAATCTTCATTTCTCATCATTATACAAGGTTTTAAAACAGTTTTATTTAAGGCCACTCATTGAATTTTCAACGTCCAAAACAATGTGACTTTTCTTTCAATAACCNCATATGTGGGACACTTGTTCCACTTGCATTAAACTCTAGCTATACCTCCTCATGACAAGTGTCTAATGAGATGTACACCTTTAGCCCATGTGTCCACAAGAGAATAAGAGAAATATGTTGCATGACACCGGTAGCTTAAGTGTCAACCAAGAAAGCCATAAAGGCATGCTATTTAACACCTTGTGAGAATGTGGGACAGGTGTCCCATATATTTAGCCACAAGCCTAGTAACGTGGCTCATGTTGTTGATCACCAACATAGCTCTAAGCTTGATAGCACAACACATGTGCTGTCAAGTTAGAAGGTGGGTTGTAATTATTGGAAAGTGTCCGTAAAATTCACAATTAATCCTTAATGAAATTAAATATGTTAACTATAATATGTCAAAAATTTGTAACCTAAGGAAATCATTAACCCATCCAATTAATTCCCCAAATCGCAGGTGCTTTAACTACTTGACAGCTTGACCTACTAAACTTTAAAAAATCATAACTCTTTCAATTTAACTCCAAATAACACGAAATTTGTCTTAAAATTTTTCTCATTCAAAGACTCACAACATATCCAAAAATCATAACAACCCATAACTTTTTGTTACCTCAAAAGTCCCTCGAAATCTCGTGCCTCTATTTGACTAAAAATCCTGTTTTAACACTTGCATCTTCTAAAAAATCATATCTCCTCCTATAAGTGTCCAAAAATCATGAAACCACTTTTAAAATCTTCATTTCTCATCATTATACAAGGTTTTAAAACAGTTTTATTTAAGGCCACTCATTGAATTTTCAACGTCCAAAACAATGTGACTTTTCTTTCAATAACCCACTAAATTTCTAACTAGCAATTTTCATCATCTTTCACATCATGTCTATTTACTTATAAAATTACAAATCCTCATTATCCTTGATTTAAAATCACCTTTATTCTAGGGTATAAATTTCGGGGTATTACACTACAATTCGAGCTCTCCGCGCCTGATAAGAAATCATCGTCCTGGTCTTCTATTTTTGTCTGAGACTAAAGTTTTGTCTTCTCGTTTTCAACCTTCTCTATTTGGTTTGGGTTTCTCAGCTTGGTTAGAGGTTCCTCCTACTGGTCTTCAAGGTGGGCTCTACTTGGCTTGGAAGCATGGTGTGGATATTGAACCTGTTTGTCTTGATAGCAACTGTATTTCCTGTTTGGTGTACTCAGATCCTTCTCACTGTCTGTGGCTATTTTCTAGTGTTTATGCTCCTCATAATAGCCAAAGAATGGACATTTTTTGGTCTGTTTTGTCTAACTTGGGTAACTCTTTTGGTGGAGCTTGGTTGTTGTTGGGAGACTTCAATTCCATTTTGTCCCCTTCTGAGAAGAGTGGTGGCCGTGAGTTTGGTTCTTCATCTCATGGCAATTTTGTTGATTTTGTGCATTTGAATGCTTTGGTGGATCTTGGATTTGTGGGGAATAAATTTATTTGGAGCAATTGTAGGGCTGGTAGGGCAAATATTAGGGAGAGGCTTGACAGGGGGTTAGCTAATCAAAATTGGGTTCATCTCTTTCCCAATTCTTTGGTTAACCATTTTCCTGCAACTCAATCGGACCACTGTCCCATCTTGATCTCCATAGCTGGTTCCTATAGGAATCTTCCTAAGCCTTTTCATTTTAAAGCTTTCTGGACTAGGGATTAGTTCTGTCATTCTGTTGTGGCACTTGCTTGGTTAGCTAAGGTTGAGGGCTCTCTTACTTTCTCCTTAAGCAGGAAATGGAAGAGTACAAAGAGTGCTTTGAAATATTGGAACCAACATCATATTGGCCGTATCCAACACAAGATAAAAGCTTTGATGACTGATATTAGTGCGATTCAATCTAGTCCCCATTCTCCTGTTAATGCAGCAAGGGAAACAATTTTGCAAACTGAGTTGCAGGAGCAATTGCTGAGGGAAGAAGTTTTTTGGAAGCAGAAGTCCAGAGAGTTATGGCTTACCTGTATAGACCTTAACACTAAGCTCTTCCATGCTTCTACTATCTGTAGGCAGAGGTACAATTCTATCTCTTCCTTAAAGACTGCTGAAGGTGCTATTTTGAGTGGTAGGAAAAATATTGGTAATTATTTGGTGCAGCATTTTAGTTCCTTGTTTTCTTCCAATCATTCGGTTTTTGATAATAGCCTTACTAGTTTGGTTGATAAGGTTGTTACAGAGGAGGAGAATGTTTCCCTCTGCTTAGTTCTTGATGAGAATGAAATCTTCTTAGCTATTTTTGATTTGGGTTTGAACAAGGCCCCTGGTCCTGATGGTATGACTGGGTTGTTTTATAAGTCTTACTGGCCTATAGTGAAAGAGAGTGTTGTGAATTCGGTTCAATCTTTTTTCAGGGGTTGTTTTTTGTTGAAGGAATTCAATCACAGTAATATAGCCCTCATTCCCAAGATTGATAACTCTTACTTGGTGCATCACTTTAGAACCATTAGTCTTACTAATTTCAATTACAAGATAATCTCTAAAATTCTCTCTAATAGATTTAAACCTATTTTGAACAAGATCATCTCTCCTACTCAATCAACTTTTCTCAAAGGAAGGTATATCCATGATAATACCATTCTTGCTCATGAGGTCTTTCATTCCATGAAGCAAAAGAAGGGGAATGGTGGCTTAATGGCTTTGAAGTTAGACATGGAGAAAGCATTTGATTCTATGGAATGAGAGTTTTTGCATAAAATCCTAGAGCTGTTAGGTTTCAACTCTATTTGAATTCAATGGATTAGGCAATGTATTACTACTTCTTTGTTTTCTATTTTTCTTGATGGTGCACCTTTTGGAATGTTTACTCCTTCTAGGGGTTTGAGGCAAGGAGATCCCATTTCTCCTTTTTTGTTTATTTTGGGAGCTGAAATTTTGTCCAGACTTATTGAGAGAGAAGAAAGCTTGGATCATCTTCATGACATCAAAATGGCAAGGATGTGCCCCCATATCTCTCACCTTTTGTTTGCTGATGATGTTATTATTTTCTCTAAGGCTAATGCAAGTGAAGCTGGAGTGATTTTAAAGTGTCTTAGAACTTATTCCTCTTGGTTAGGGCATCATATTAACTTGTCCAAATCTGCTATTTTCTTTAGTAGGAATTGTAGATCTACTACTAAAGATGCTGTCAATGGTATTCTTCATTTGGCTTTGATCCCCTCTCGGGCTAAATATCTGAGAATTCCTCTGTTTATGCATAGGAGGAAGAATGACTCTTTTATTTAGCTCAAAGACAGAATTCTTGCTAGAATTTCAGATTGGAAAACTAGGCTTTTTTCTCAAGTTGCGAGAACCACCTTGGTGAAGTCTGTGGCCAATGCGATTCTTACCTACCTTATGCCTTCATTTCTTCTCCCTAAGTCTTTATGTGCTTCTATCAACTCCAGCATTCAGAAGTTTTGGTGGGGTTATCCGCAGGAAAAAAAAGCATTGTCTTTCCCTTTTGTCTTGGGATAATATTTGTAAACCAAAGTCTTTGGGTGGCTTAGGTATCCGGTCCATGGAAGCTATGAATAAGTCTCTCCTTGCTAGGCTTGGCTGGAAGATGGCTTCCAATCAGCCCCATCTTTGGGTGGATTCTCTTAGAGGAAAGTATCTTAAGCATGGTGTTTCTTTTTTGAATGCCCCCTCTAATGCCCTCTCTTCTTGGCTTTGGAAAGGACTCCTCAAGAAAGAAAGGTAGTGGAGCAGGGAGCTTGCATTTCTATTTCTAGTGGTCAGAATGTTGATATTTGAAACAATCCTTTGATCCCTTTGATGCCTAACTTCAAGCCTATTCCAAATGAGAACTTGGTGGGGCTCCCTTCCTACTCTGTTGTAGATCTCATTTGTCCCTTTGGTCGTGGTTGGAACTCCTTATTGTTGCAGGATCTTTTTGATCCTCTTACTGTTCAAAATATTCTCAGCATTCATTTGCCTACCTTTCCTAATTTTGATAAGTGGTGTTAGGTTCTCTCTCCTTTAGGGGTCTTTTCGGTGAAGTCAGCCCATGAGCTCTCTCTTTCTTTGGGGAGTAGGCTCTCTCCTTTATCCACTGAAGCTTGGACTTCCCTTTGGTGATTAAAAATCTAAGCTAGGTTGAAGCACTTGTTATGGAAGGTTGCATGGGATATTCTTCCTTTTAGGGCAAAGATTGGTAGGTTTGTTGCTAGTGTTGATCTTGCAGCATGGCTTTGTCCATTTTGTAAAGGCCCCTTGGAGACTCTTGCTCATATTTTCTTGGAATGTGATTTGGCTAGATTTTTGTGGAGGTCCTCTCCTTGGTCTATTTCCATTTCTGATTTCTGTTCTAGGCTTATTTCTGTTTGGATTTTAGCTATCATTTATCCTGTGGCTAGTTTGGGCATTCCTAAGGTTGAAGTTTGGAAATTTCAACTGTTTGCGACTCTCATTTTGGATTCTATTTGGAGATGCAAGAATCTTCTTATCCATGAAGGGGTGCAGCCTTCCCCCATCAAAGTCTGCTATGAACTCTCCTGCTCATTCAATCATCACCTTACGGCTTGGAGAGAGTTTGCTCTTCCTTCCTTGTGGATTCCCCTTGCTGCTGGTTGGATAAAAGGTAACTTTGACGCTACTGTGAGGGAATCTTTTGCAGTTGCTGCTACTGTGCTAAGTGATGAAAAGGGTGTTATTGTGGGTGTTGCTACTAAGAGGTTAAGTTGTCTTGATGCCCTTCAAGGAGAGGCCCTTGCTACCTTGCTTACTACTCGTTTGGCTGTTTCTTTTGGTTGTAATATTTTTTTTTTCCTTGGAAGGAGATGCTCTACTAGTGGTGTTAACCATTAACAATCCCTCCCTTTTCCCTTCTTGGAACTTTGTAAATTGTATTTCAGATATTAATGTAGTTTTAGCTCCCTTTCAAAGCTGGTCTACTTTGAAAGTGTCTCGTAGTGCCAACTTTAGGGCATATGTTTTAACTAAATGGGTCACTTCCCATCTTGTATTTGGAAGCATTCCTACAAGATCGCTTATTCTCTTTTCCATTCGGATAAAAAATGGGAAAGATCATTCCCTGTAGTACTTTCTCTTATTCAATTAGAAAAAAAAAAAAAACCCTGTAGCGGGCGAGCTTTGGGGAGTAGTTTTTTTCAAATATATTCAATTTAATTCTTCTTTTCTAATTTCGTTTCCTATTTTCCAAACTATCCAAACATAATTTTAAAAAAACAAATTTCTCGGTATTCATAATTTTGAATTTAATAAAAGATAATAGAAAACAGTAAAAAAAAAATTGCACACCCAAATGAGCCATCATGGCAGAACGGGCTGGGTTTTTCAAACCGGAAAATATCAGTTTATACCCGTTTAAACACGGCCCAAATCGAAACTCACCGAGTTGTTCTCATCTCAAGATTAAAGGAAGAGACAGAGAGAGAGACAGAGAGCTCGAGCTCGAGAGGAGAGAGCTCGAGAGGGAGGGAAAGAGTCTCTGGCTCAATCCCAATTTCCACTACCCCAACAACCCCCAATTTCTACCACAAATATTTGTTATCGGAGACCAGAATGTCCAAGTCTTGGTTAAATTTATGCTGGATTTTGTTGCTCCTATTTCTCTTTCAATTCTCGCACAGAAGTTCAGCCATCAGGTAATCATTTCCCTCATTTTCGATTTCTTCAATGTGTCAAATTCTGTGAGCAAATTAGTGGGGAGAAAATTAGTGGAAATTTGAATATTTACTCCCCGTCGGATGTTTTGCTTCTTGGGGAGCAAATTAGCGGAAACTTGAATATTTTCGCATTCCTTTACTTCTCTTGGATTTTCTGTGCTAAGAAATGACGCTTTTGACTGTAATGTTTACAAAATGATTCAATTTCTGTACAATTTTCAAGCTGCGATTATAAGAAGTTTCCATTTGTGATGGCTTTTTATTTTTCTATGTGTGTTTTGTCTTTGGGCTTAGTTCCTTTTGTTGATTTCTTTGTAAAGCTCATTTTTTTAAGTGTCAAAGTTTTCATTAGTTTTGTAAGTTGGTTTTCATGCGTCACATTTTCTGTGTTACTTATGATGTAGTCTCTACAGTGTTAGATTTTCTGACTGAACAAGAAGAATGTCAATATGAAGGAAGAGAACATATTTTGCATTCTTTTGTAATAACAAAACTTTTATGAAAAGGGAAAAACTGTCTCTCCATTGAAACTGTAAGGAGTTGTCTGTCCAAAAATATTGTCAAAGTGGTAGCCATTTATCTAATTATTCTGCATCTTTATATGTTCATATTTATTGTTCAATTATCAAAAAAAAAAAAAAGCTGTAATTTATTTATGTTTGTGTGTATGCACATGAGTGCATGCATTTGACAAAGATACGGAGCATCTTTATATCTTGGAGGGAATTGCATGCCTATATATGGAAGAAGGATTATAGCTATTTGGTGTTTGAGTGGTTGTTATATTATTATACCAAGCATAAATTGGTTATTTTTTTTTTCTTCAGTTACAATTGTCCAAATCGCTTCTTTGAAATCTTTATGTGGATATTGATTCAACTTTTTTTGCCTTCAACATATTTTTTTTTCCGCATTGGCCCTATTCCACACCATTGGTGGTAATGTTTGAATTCTTATGGTTTGCTTTTGCCCCCTCTCCCATTGTAGGAAGGATATTGGATTTCAAGAGAATCCCATCTGCAGAAATACTGTTCAAGGAAGATATTTACTGTCTGATGACAATGGTAAGCATTTTTCTTTTATAAGTTTCTGTTTTGACTTGTTATTATTCTCATCCATTTTTCTCGTTAAATCATCAAAAATATTGAGATGGTGTTTTCTCCTACATTATTCCCATAATAATCAGAGTCCTTTTTCTATTGGTTGTGATGGGCAAAGTCTGGTAACAGCTGCTAAATTGTTTAAGGTAAGCCTAAGGGGAGGTATTTAATTGCTGATGGCACCTTTCCATCATTTTATAGATCTATTTTCTCAAGGTATTTTTATCTAGGGTAATGGCAAGTAATATATCAAAGTTGCACAATAAATGTTGAGGAAGTTGACATAAGTAGCCATTCATGGAATGAAAGTCAAAACATACTACAAGCAACAATAATGAAAAAACAGAACAAGTAACAATAACCCCTGTGATGAAGAGTAGTTGACAGAATGCAAAATCATGAATTGATATTTTCATACAATCATAATATGCTATCAAGTCATAGTTCCAAGCTAACTCTAGGGTGGATGCCAGCAAAGGAATAGATAATACGCTTTTCGTGATTAAGGTGCCACTTTCTGTTTGCTGATATCTCATTGCTGCTGTATAGATGTACAGCTGTGGTGTGGTGTTTCTGATATAGTTGTTAGTTGTTATTGTATTACATCTCAATGCCAATTTGCAACTCAAGTTCCAAGTACTTGCGGATTGTCTCTCCAAATGACTACATGCTTAGGGATGGTAGTTACATATATTCATGGGAAAAAAATTCCTAAAATCTTGCGTGCAAGGAATTTTACTTTTGTAGCGTCCTTATCGAAATTTAGGCCAAGCTTTTGTGATTCCAAATGTGATGTTTGTCATAGTGATGGAGGCATTGGGTAGGATGTTTTCCGCTGCAGTGAGTGGAGGTTTGTTGTTTGGCTTCTCTATGATGAGAGAGACTAATATCTCTCATCTTTTGTTTGCTGATGATACCTTACTTTTCTATGGGGCTGACCCAAATCTTCTATGCCACATATGGAGCTTATTCTTATGTTTTAAAGTTGTGTTGGTTTGAAGATAAACTTAGCCAAGTCTAGTTATTACTTATTAGACTTGTATCCTCTTGTTTTCATACATTGTATCTTTGGACTGTAGTGTTTGTGTCTCCATTGTCAATTAGTTATTTCTAGTTAGATGATTCTTTTTGTATACTCCCTGTGTACTTTGGGATGCTTTACACTTTTAATAAGATTGGTTATTATTTATAAAAAAAAAGATGACCTTAGCCAAGTCAGAACTGGTTCCAGTTGGGAATGTTGATAATGTGACTGGGTTGGCTGGAATTTTGGGTTGTAGGGTTGCATCTTTGCCCTTGAAGTATCTTACTCTTCCTTTGGGGGCTTCCTATGAGCCAAGCATATATGGGGCGGTGTTATTGAGAAGATAGAATGACGGTTGGCTAGTTGGAAAATGTTGTATTTGTCAAGGTTGGTAGGATTACCCTTATCAAGAGCACCTTTTCCAACTTACTTATGTACTTCATGTCCCTATTTCCTCTCCCTACGAGTGTTGCAAACCATATTGAGAAGCTTCAACATGATTTCTTATGGGTGGGCTAAGTGAAGAGTTCAAATATCATCCAGTGAGATGGTCCAAGGTTAGTATGCCGATCTCTAAGGGAGGGTTGAGGATTTGGAACTTGTTGAGTGTCAATCATGCTCTCTTAGGTAAATGGGTTTGGCGCTATGGGCTTGAGGGAGAGGCTTGGTGGAGAGTGGTGGTAGGCTCTAAATATGGAAGTTTGTGTGTGTGTGTGTGTGGGGGGGGGGGGGGGGAGGTTTATATACACCACATGATNGTGAGCTTATCGGGCTGTATGGGGTGGGTTTATGGAAGAATATTAGGAGAATATTATGAGGGGTTAAGAAAGTTTTGTAGTCATACCTGATTTGAGGTGGGAAATGATTCTATGCTTAGGTTCTGGCATAATCTTTGGTGCGGGAATACGACCCTTAAGGAAGCCTTTCTAGTTTTATTTGGTGTTGCTTGCACAAGTGATGCTTTTGTTATGGTTCACGTGGATTTTTTGGAGGTGCCGTTCAGTGGAATGTGAGCTTTGCTAGAATGGCTCATGATTGAGAAGTGAAAGCCTTTGCCTTGTTTTTCAGGATGTATTTAGCGAGAATGAGACGGGAAGGATAGGACAAGTTGTGTTGGGTCCCTTCCAAAAAAGGGTTGTTTGATGTTAAATCCTTCTACATTGTCATGGGTTTGTCATGATGGTTTCGTTTCCCTTGGAAAAGTGTTTGGTGGACTAAGGTTCCATTGAAGGTGGCCTTTTTTTGTTGGTCGGCAGCTCTAGGAAAGATCCTTACCATGGACAATCTCTAAAAGTGGCACGTCATTGTGGTTGATTGGTGTTGTTTGTGTAAAAGGAATGGGGAGTTTGTGGACCATCTTTTGCTTCATTGTGAGGTTGCGTGTGCCAATTGGAATGTTTTATGCAATTGATTTGGGTTGTTTTGAGTTATGCATAGACGAGTGGTCGATTTGTATACTTCTTGGTGGTCTACTGGCAGCAGTGGGAGTGCTGCCGTGTGGAAGATGATACCTTCCTACCTTTTGTGGGGTCTTTGGAGGAAAATGAATGATAGAAGTTTTGAGAGAGGACTTTGGAGGAGATTAAGTCTTTATTTTTCAACACATTGTATCTTTGGACAATTGCATTTGTTTCTCCTTTGGTGATTAGATATCTTGATTTTCTTGTTCTTTTTGCCTCTACTAGATAGGTGGCTTCTTTTGTATAGTTTTTGTGTAACTGGAGGCGTCTTACGCATTTAATGATATCTCAATTAGTAATAAAATAAAAAAGAAACATACATGTTTTGGACACTGAATGAGCCAACTAAAAGCCTAACATGTGCCTCAAACAATGAATTGTTGATCAAATTCTATTTCAAAACGGGGTTTATACACTTTAAGTTCTCAAGTAATATGGAGATAAGATGAAGGTCCTATAGAAAGCTTTCCTACGGATCATTGGATTCAAATGGATATTTTGCTAATTATGAATCCAGCCGTGATCCGTTGTGGACTGCTATGCTATGGAGGCTGAGCAGATTTCGTCGAAGGAGCTCTTGGTTGTTTCTTCGCTGGCGTCATTGTCTGAGGCGGCAGCAAATTTGTTGAAGACGATGGAGTGGGTGCAGCTTCAAGTGGGCTTATTCGCAATGAGGTGGATCAGGCTTTAGGAGGGCTGATTGCTGGGTTGGAATTGAAGCCCAATGGGTCGTAGAATAGGGTTGAGCTGTTGGGTCACACGGGTTCGGCCCTTGGGTCGGTACCGGAACTGGATCTGGTTCCGGATCTTATTCCGGATCTTGTTTCGGATCCTGCTTCGGATCTGGGCTTTTCTAGCAGTTTTGGCTCGGATTTGTCAAATCCTTTGCCAGCGGCGAGCTCTCCTGGGCTGTCGGTGCTTGGCAATCCTCTGGGTAGCGATGGGTTTCTGGCGCACTTGGAGTTGGGGGCCGCGACAGTTATGCTGGGGGAAAAAGACTCGGATTTTTTTTTGGAGTCTCCTGATCATACCAGTAGCAAGCCTGTCCAAGCCGGTGACCCTCTCTTTGAACCTCTTTCCCCGTAGACGCTCTCCTCAGACACCATAGTTGATTTTGGCTTGACCAAATCACAAAATTGGCTGCTTGCTTCTTTGCGGGAAGCGGTTCAAGACGATGCTGTGCATTTAGCGCTCGTGAGGGACATGGAGGAGTCTTGGCGTCAGGCAAGGAAGGAAGTTCGTGAGGTGTTGTCCACTGAGGAGGACTGGAACTTGGCATCTCTGAAAGATGAACTAGAATGATTTATAGGTGGAAGAAAGGGCCCTCAGACTAGGTCTAAGGGCAAGAGAGAGCATGGAGGGTTGTAAGTGGGATGGGTAAGGCTAATGTGGGGTAGTTTGGGTCTTGTTGGGTGGCTGATTTTTGAGAGAGCTCCGGAGGGTGGTTCTATTGTGGGGTAGTTTGGGTCTTGTTGGGTGGCTGTTTTTGAGGGTTCTCGGGTGGTTTGCTTTGGGTTTGCTTTGGGTAAGCTTTGGCTTTCCCTCTTGTATTTTTAGGGCTTTTTCTCCTTAATAAAACTCCTTATTACTTATAAAAAAAAAATAATAATAATGTCACTTGCTACTTCTCTTGAGCTTTGTTGAGATATATAGTGCTTGTTATAACTGAAATTGGTAGCCACGTGTCCTTCAGGCTTTGGGGACTTAATCTTGCAGGCCATCCGCTTATGGCTGCATCAAATTGTACTTAAGTCTGTGTTTATACTCCTAGGGTTTTATAGCTTTCTTGTATGCCTTCGATTTCACTTTAGCAATTGCAACTTACAAAAGTTGCTCTGTTGCATTATTACCTTTTCTTTCCCTTTGTTTCATAGCAGCATATATTTGTAGGCTATGTATGTGATGGTCTATTGATGGATCCACAGTCTCGCTGCTGCCCTGGAAAAGGAGAGAAATACTCTTGTCAGTAAGTTTTCCAAAATTGGACTCTAACCTGCTTACCTTAAGTCAAACAACTTGGCAATCTTGCAACATTTTTTCTTCTTGTTTCAGTGGATGCAGCCTTCTCTCACAGTGTTGCAACTCCTATGAGTTTTGTGTTTCATGCTGCCTAAATCCTGCACGGGTAATTTCTTCAGTGCTTGTTTTCTTTTCTTTTGTTTATCGCTTTCTTTCTTTTTCAATCAAGTATTTCCAATATGGAATGTTTTTCCGGGATCTATTCTGCAGACACAAAAAGAACAAGTATTGAAGATGAAGATTGCTAAGCAAGCTACCGCAGGTAAAATGCTACTTCCCTAACCAAAAACAAAGTTAAAATTCTACTTTACTTTAGAAACATCTTCCATGCTACCTTGCATTTCGATCTCATGTACAAGATCTTTGAGTTCAAAATTCGAAATATTCGAAATAAATAAATTGTGGCTAATTGACCATGCACAACAAATATATGGTGTTACTAGACGTTGAACATTGGATTGAAACATTGAAGATTGAATGTGCATTGCTATCTATGACTAGGTTTTGGGTCAGCCTTGATGTGGCAATTGGGCTACTCTAGGATATAGCTGCCTTTCATGGAGTTTCTTCAAGCGTGATACATATCCACAATTTTCTTGCAGGAACTTATGCAAGTGTATTTGATTTCTGTGCTGGGAGGTGCCGTCATAATTCTGAGAGTGTGGTAAGTAATACTCATATGATCTGATTGTTGTTTCCTTTAGAGGATGGTCTTCAATACTTTTAACTTGGAAAATGCTTTTTTCTTTTATAATTAAAATAGTGAAGCCTCATCATCAATTGCAGCCAAGCCTCATCAATTCACCAAAGTTTGAAATTTGTGTATTATAGTTTGTATGAACGGTTTAGAGGGAGAAGAGTCGGCTATTGTATTATTCAACTTATTCAACTTAATACAAGCATCCTATTATATAGGATAAGGGAGATACCATAAAGACTAAACTACCTCCAAAACCCTAATGACTCAAACCTAACTCTTCTAACACTCCCCCTCAAGCTGGAGCATATACATCAATTGAATCCAGCTTGGAAGATACAAGCAAACAAAAAACAACTAGAAAAACATACTCTTAACACTCCCCCTCTAGTTGGAACAGCTTGGAGCACACAATGCAAAGACTTGAAACAAATAACAAGATAATTTAATAAAACTTCAATGCTAATCAAAAACTCGTCTGAAACTTGAACAACGAAGATTTGATCGGATCTTGCTGCAAAACAAGGCCGGTCAGATACAACGATTACTAACAACATTGGATCGATTCTCGCTGGAGAATCCAAGGCCAGTTGGATACAACGATCTAGGGATCGGTTTTCGTCGCAAAACACTAAGGCCGGTTGGATACATCGATCACAACATTGGATCGGTTCTCACTGGAGAACCCAAGGTCGGTCGGATTCATCGATCACCAACAACCAACAACAATTACATTTCACATGATTAACCAACAAGTTTCGTCAGAAAACAGCTACTGAAAACAAACTTCGCTGGAAAATGCAGAAACTCGCCGGAGATACAAAAACCAAGTCGAAAAACTGTAGAAAAGTGAAACTGAGCCATCGCCAAAGTCTGGTTGGAGCTTGCCAGAACTTGCCGGAGAAGACAGAATATTCTGACCACTCCAAAGACAGCAACAACTGAATTAAATGATGAACACAGATCATCGTTTCAACAACACAAAATCAAACCACCGGATTTTTTTTTTTTTTTTTTTTCAATGGCCACTGCAACTTTGCTGGCCACCACAAACAACACCGGCCAACATAGAAATACACCCTGACAGAAAAATGTTTTTGTTTGGGGAAGAACTCGCAGCCCAACAGTAACGACAATGCTGCTGGGTTTTTTTTTTTTTTTTCCACCGGAGGGTGTTCCTCCGGTCAGAAGAAGTAAAAAAACTGCTCTAGAGAGCTCTTCGAAGGTACTGCCCATGTGAGCTTAGCCCACACGGGCAGTGCTGCCGCCAACAAGAGAAAACCAAAGATTAGCCCAGAATCAAAACAAGCTTTGATACCATGTTATAGTTTGTATGAATGGTTTAGAGGGAGAAGAGTCGGCTGTTGTATTATTCAACTTATTCAACTTAATACAAGCATCCTATTATATAGGATAAGGGAAATACCGAAATATCATAAAGACTAAACTACCCCCAAAACCCTAATGACTCAAACCTAACTCTTCTGACAATGTGTTTGGCATGTTTTTAGTTAACCTAATAATATATACTGCACTATGTGTAACCTGTTGAATATGGTGATAATATGCTTTTTATCTTGTTACCAAGGAGCTCCTGATGTGACCAGCCTTAGAGGGCCAATATCGGTGCTCTTGGTATTTTCTCTAATGATTTTAGGCTCCATGACAAAAAAAAAGGGTCGATTGAGAGTTAAAGAGTTCTAATTTAGAGGGTAAAATGGTGGATTCAAGACCCTTCAGATACGCATGTAACTTATCAATGAAAAAAAGAAGAAAAGAAACATGTATTGAAACATATAATAATTATTTTACATTTATTAAGAGATTCTTTCACTTGTGCCTCAAAAGCTGGCCCAAAAATATTTGCTGATGTTCTTTGGATTGAATGGAATCACCTTTTTGCTAACAAGGGGTAGAGAGTGAGGCCATGGGTTCAATCCAGTATGTATTTACCTATAAATGGAATCACCTTTCATCAAGTTTTTCTAGATTTTGAAATTAAGAAGTGCCTAAAAAAGCTCTATTCTCTCTCCTACATTTCTTGCTTCTGGTGAGAGTGTGGGAGGCGCGTGGAGTTGGTTCCACTCAGACCTGGTTGGGAGGTGATGGCTGGTTCTAGAAGGTGGTCAGTGGAGTCTAAAGAGTTCGAAATGTTGATTAAGGGAGGGGCAGCAGGGGTGAGGATTTTTGAACGTAGCAAAGGGAAACAACATTCTATTTTTCTGCAGAGGGACGAGTTAGTGTGGCTGGTGGGTACAGTGAAGGAGGTGGTGAAAGAGGAAACATCGAAGGTGTTTTGGGATCAATCAAGAGCAGGATATCCCAGGTTTATTGCTCAGAAATGCTCGAACTGACACGGACGTTTCTTGACATTAGAAGAATTTGAGGGAAGGAGCTGCACCATACTCATTCCAGAGTGCAGACGTGGGCAAGGTTGGGAAAGTGTCATTTCGGAATTGCGCTTGGCAAATGAAGCCCTTAATGAGGTTAGAGAGGAGAAGGGAGTCAAGAAGGGTGAGGCTGTGAGGGGGAGGAGTTATGTGGAGGCCTTGGGGTTGTCGACACATCTGGTGGAGGAATGCTTTAACTCCGACACAGAGCCGATTGTAAGGGTTCCTAAATGGTTGAAAGAAGTTTTAGCAGAGATGGGTTTTCAAGCACAAAGGGTGGGTAGTAAAGAGAAGGCCCCGACGGTGTCCCTGGTTCTGGCGAAGCCTTCCGGCGAACAGGGGCTGGGTCCGAAGTCTCTATTATGGCCGGTCCAAGGTGCTGTGGAGGTAAGTGGAAGTGCGCCAAAATTTGGAGGCAAGAAAGAGGGGGAGGGGGGGGGGGGGGGGGGGCGGCGTGGAGAAACCCCCCTCCGGGGANGGGGGGGGGGGGGTGGTGCCGGCGTGTAGAAACCCACCTCCGGTGAAGTTACGTGAGGGGACGAAGACTATGGAAAATACAGGGGATAGGCTGCTGAAAGGACTTAAGGTAGATGCCATTCACGTGGGATATCAGGAAGCATTAAATGCCCAACAGGAGCTAAGCCTATCTAGGGAGTCGTTGGAGAAATTGAAATGTGAGATAGATATAGGGCTGTCTAGGCTGGATTGGGTGATTAGCAAGCTGGAGGGTATTGGGCCGGGGCAGGATGGAAGAGATTTTCGGGATAAGTGTGCGGTAAGCCCAAAGGAGAAAGAAAAATGGGCTAGGCCAAATCGAAAGAAGGCTTTTAAGCCTAAAGACGGTGTGGGCTTGGGTAATGGATCCATGGGTGTTAAGCCTAGTCATATGGGGCTCAAGAATTTGCAGGGCCAATGCTAGGTAGAGGCTTCGACTTCAGTAGGCCCAACAGTGATGCTGCTGGCGACGGCTTCTAATCCCGAGAGCACCGGTAAACATGGCCCAGCTCCTTTGGCGCCGGTAAGGGTGATAGAAATGGACGGAGATTTCGCCCGCGATAAGGTTCTGAGTTGCATAGAAGCGTCATCGACGTCGATGGTTTCGGTCATTCCCGAGAGCGCCAGTGAACTGGGTTCTGTTATCTTGATGCTGGTAAAGGTTGAAAGCGTTGGTAGGAGTTATATCCGGTGGCTGGTGCGTTATTGAGGAGGGAGTTATTACTTCGACTTCGACAGTAGGGGACACTGAGATGTCTTCGGAGAGGGTGGGGGAGACCTGTCAGTTGGGTTGTTTGGGTTTGGGCTGTGAGGGTTCAGTAGAAGTGACACAGACAGAGTCGACTGGATTGTTGTTGCCAGAGACCTTAAAGGGCCAGAGGTGTTGTCGAAAGGCTAAGACCCAAGGGGTGAGTGGCCCAACGACTACACCCAAACAGCTGCGAGTATTCCAGACAAAGGAGCTTCCATCTACTAAGCCCACAAAGTCGCGGGTTGCGGAGTGGTGCTCCTGGAATGGTGGCAGGGGGGTGGATTTGTCATTAGCGGGTCTGCTGGGTAAGAATCCTATTGTTAGTTTGGCAATTGAGGAGGTGACTGCAGGAGCAAATTTCGGCGATGGGTGAGCTCGAAGGGACTGGATTTCAGGGAGTGATGGAGGATCAGGCGGGAGAGAATCCACGTGATGAGGTTCCTCTTTTTCAGCTTGAAGCGGCGGTAATCTCTGAGGACATGGAGCGAAAAGATAAGGGGAAAGGGTCGCTTTCTTCTTCTATGAAGGAATTGACGTTGGTGTGGGAAGTCAAAGGGATTGCAGGTTTGTCTTGTGATGGGCAAGAAGGAAAGCTCAAAGAGGTTTTGGGGTAGCTTGTGGCTAATAAATATGGGAAAGGGGTTTCTTCCTCGGCTGGGCTTGATGCAGATGGTAACATGAGGTTGAGGGATGATGGTATTTTTTATGAAGCATAAAATCTTGTCCTGGAATGTGAGAGGGTTGAATGAGGGGAGGAAGCGCTTGAGGGTTAGATGGCTTCTGAGTTAGTGGAAGGTAGATGTTGTTTGTCTTCAAGAGACCAAGTTGGAGTTGATCACAACTGGTTTAGTGCAGAGTTTATGGAGATGTCCGTATGTGGAGTGGTGTCATGTGGCTTCTGTTGGGGCTTTGGGTGGGATTCTGCTAATGTGTGATAGAAGGGTTGCTTCAAAGGTGGATGTCTGCTTGGGCAATTTTGTGGCAGCTTGTTCCTTCAGGAATGTGGATGATGGTTTGGAGTGGGTTTTTGCAGGGGTGTATGGTCCTAATAGGGATACCCATAGAAGGCATATGTGGGAGGAATTGGCAGGGTTGATGTGCTTATGGGAGGTGCCTTGGTGTATAGGGGGGGGGGGGACTTCAACGTCACCCTTTTTCAAAGTGAGATGTCGGGAGGAGCTCTTAGGAGGAGAGCGGTGGCTGCTTTTGCTGATTTTACTACGGAGATGGGCCTTATGGACCTTCCTTTGACTGGGGGGGTGTCTACTTGGTCTAATAGTATGTCATGGTCTAGGTTGGACCACTTCTTGGTCTCCCCAGAGTGGGAATTTACCTATTCAGGGCTGATGCAGAAGAAGCTTCTTCGAGTATGTTTGGATTATGCGCCTATTATTCTGTTGAGGGGTTGTTTGCAGATTGGGAAGAGCTTGTTTAAGTTTGAGAATATGTGGCTTAAAGAGGAGGGTTTTGTGGATAAAGTCAGAAATTGGTGGACTTCTTTCTCCTTCATGGGTTCACCGAGCTTTATCTTGGCCAAGAAGCTCAGAGCTCTTAAGGGGGAGATTAAGAGGTGGAACTTGGAGGTGTTTGGCAATGTGGGGGCTAGAAATAAGGCTTGGGCGGAGGAGTTGGAGCTGCTGGACAGATCTAAGGAAGTAAGAGGGCTTTCTGAGGAGGAGAAGGAGAGAAGGAGGCTTCTGGCTTCAGATTTGGAAGCCTCTCTTTTACAAGAGGAAATTAGTTGGAGAAAGAAATCGAGGGTGAGGTGGTTAGAGGGAGACAAGTGCCTAAGTTCTTCCATCAAGTAGTTAGTGCTAATGGGAGGAATAATTCCATTGAGTCTCTGATTGTGAATGGTTCTTCTACCTCGGATCCTGCTAGCATTAGTGAGCATGTTGTCAACTTCTATGAATCTTTGTTTTCGGAGCCTCTTAGCTGGAGACTGAGGTTGGATAACCTTGAGTTTGATAGACTAAATGGTGAAGAGGCGTCTAGTTTGGAGGATCCTTTTGAGGAAAGGGAGGTGAGGGAGGTTATCAAAGGCATGGATGGAGATAAGGCCCCTGGCCCGAACGGGTTTTTTATGGCGTTCTTCCAGGATTTTTGGGAGGTGGTCAAGGGAGACTTTATGGCGGTCTTTGAGGAATTTCATGCGCGAGGTAAATTTGTGAAAATTATTAATTCTACTTTTATCTCTCTTATTTCGAAGACTCAAGGGGCTAAGGATATCAAGGATTTTTGCCCTATTAGTTTTGTGGGTGGAGTTTATAAGATCATCTCCAAGGTTTTGGCTAATAGAATCAGAAGAGTTATGGATAGGATCATCTCCAAGCCCCAAAACGCCTTTGTCAAAGGGAGACAGATTTTAGACTCGGTTCTCATTGCGAATGAATACTTGGATAGTAGGCTTAAATCCGAGGATCTAGGTGTTTTGTGTAAATTGGACATGGAGAAGGTGTATGATCACGTTGATTGGAGTTTCCTTCTTTACTTATTGAGGAGGTGTGGGTTTGGGGAGAAGTGGTGCGGGTTTGGGGAGAAGTGGTGCTCGCGGATCAAGCATTGCATTTTGTCTGCTCGCTTCTCTGTTTTGATTAATGGTATTCCTTCCGGTTTCTTTGGGAGTTCTTGAGGGGTTTGTCAAGGTGATCCACTCTCTCCTTTCCTCTTTGTCTTGGTTATGGGGGCTTTTAGTAGAATGCTTGGAGCCTTTACTTCTAGGGGGCTGATTTCGGGCTTTTCGGTGGGCACTAGTGAGCCGGATTGGGTCACCATCTCCCATCTCCTTTTTGCGGATGATACTTTGATCTTTTGCGAGGCTAATGCTAGTCAAATCCGTCACATAGGGGCTCTTCTTGTTTGCTTCGAAGCGGTTGCTAGTTTGAAGGTTAACTTATCCAAGTCGGCCTTGGTTCCGGTTGGCTCATTGGATAATGTGGGGCAGCTAGCTGGTTTATTGGGCTGCGGGTCAGGTGAAGTGCCTTTGAAGTATTTAGGTTTACCACTGGGGGCTTCCTTTAAGCTCAAAACAATGTGGGCAGGATTGGAAGATTTGATGTCGCGGTAGTTGGCCAGTGGAAAAGGTTGTATCTCTCTAAGGGGGGTAGGGTTACATTGATAAAAAGTACTTTATCGAATATGCCTATTTATTTGTTGTCTTTGTTTCCTATCCCTGGGGATGTGGCTAAGCGTATCGAGAAGATACAATGGGACTTTCTTTGAGGGGGGGGGGGATGAATGATGATTTTAAGTTTCATCTAGTGGAGTGGGATAAGGTATGTTCTCCCGTTGACGAGGGTGGATTAGGAATTAGGAATATGAGACGGTTTAATCAAGCTATTTTGGGAAGTGGTTGTGGCGGTTTGCTCATAAGGAGGGAGCTTGGTAGAGATCGTTTTTGGTGGCCAAGTATGGGTCAGTTTGGGGGGGATGGCGCTCAAGAGTCATTTCTGGCTCGCACGGGGTGGGCTTGTGGAAATTTATTTGTATGGGTGGCAGAATTTTAGGAGGTTTTTTAAGTTTGATCCTGGTGAGGGCTCTAAGATTCGCTTTTGGGATGATGTTTGGTGTGGGGATAGGGCTCTCAAAGAGGCTTTTTCAGGCTTGTTCAGCATTGCTAGATTCAAGGAGGCATCCATTGTGGATAATGTGGAGCGTTCTAGTGGTTCCATTCAGTGGAATATCCAGTTCACTCGGTTGATTCATGATTGGGAGGTGGAGGAGTTGGCCTCGTTTTATAGATGCCTTTATGCTTGTAAGCTGAGAGGGGAGGGGATAGATAAGTTGTGGTGGGTGCCTTCACGCAAGGGTCTTTTTGAGGTTAAGTCTTACTATAGAGCACTCTCGCCGCGTGGGTCGCTCTCTTTCCCATGGAAGAGCGTTTGGAGATTCAAGGCTCCTCCTAGAGTGACGTTTTTTGTGTGGACAGTGGTTCGTAGTAAGATCCTTACTTTGGATAATCTTGGGAGGAGTATGGTTGTGGTGAACATATGCTGGTTATGTGAAACGGAAGGGGAGTCGGTTGATCATCTTCTTTTTCATTGTGTGGCAGTGAGTGGCTTGTGGAATGCCGCCTTCGCACAGTTTGGCCTTTGTTGGGTTATGTCTCGCTCCGTCAAGGAGTTATTTGCGAGTTGGTGGGTGGGAGGTCGTACAAGGAGCGCTATCATTTGGAAGATGGTCCCTCATTGTATTATGTGATGTATTTGGAGGGAGCGTAATAATAAATGTTTTGAGGACTTGTCGAGGTCTCGAGAGGAGCTCCTCCATTTTTTTCTTTTTACTCTGTATACTTGGACTACAAGCTGGCTTGCCCCGCGGGTCATTAGGTTTGTAGATTTTCTTTCTTTCTTCTCTATCTCTCCCTAGTCCCCCTTCTATACTCCCTGTGTACTAAGGGTTTTTTTGATATATTCTATTGACTTATTAAAAAAAAAAAAGGAAGTCGGTCATAAAATCTTTGTTCATTCTCATGAGGAACATTAAGGTCATAAGAAAAATAAAAGTTTTTGGTAGTCATTTTGATTGCCCAAATGACCCATCTTACTATTAGTCCTAGATATATAATTTTTTTTTTTCCCGATAAATGTTATGCCTAGTTTTATTTATTTATTTTTATATGTTGTATATATCAAAAACGCGCAAAGCGTCTCCAAGTACAAAAGAAAATATACCTAAGTAACCCAACCAAAAGCCCAAAAACACACCCAAAGAAGACCCAACCCAAGCAGCCCAAAAAGAGCCACAGCCATACAAGAACCCAAAATACAAGGCAAAATTAAGACATCTTGTCTTTGACCTTTTTTTTTTTTTTCATAAGTAATGTGAATTTTATTAAAACGCGCAAAGGGGCGCAACCCTAAAAAAAAAATGTACAATAGAAACCCTACGAAATATACAAAGGACACCCTACGAAAAAATGTCTTTGACCCTAATAGAGCCACAACCTCTAGTCTCAAAATTAATGGAGCATTCTAAGTTTTTAAGCTTCCTCTTCCCCTTAGTATTAGAGACAGACACCCCTGGATCACGGTCTCTATCCGCTTCAATGACAAAAAAAAAGACACGAGTTTTTTCTTGTCATCCCCAATAGTTAAACCCAAGGTGGGGGCTAGTTCCATCGCATCTAGTACCCCTCAGAATAGCCTTCCTCCTCAACCGCCGGAGTATTCGCCACAAAAGCCAGCAGATTCTTGTTCTTAATCAGCTGCTTACCTATATTATTCTGCACCCTCCAAGAATACCCTTATGAGACTTGGAGACAAAAGAATAGATAGGTGTTCCACTATCTGTCATATCAGGATGAGAGAGGTGAAGTCTAGTAGTAACCATCTCAACCGCCCCACAAGAAGAAACACCAGAACCAGCCGTCAAGAAGGGAGAGGTACCCAGTTGCTGAGGAGTAGGACAGACTTCCTTGGCAACCAGAGCAGAAAGAGAAGCAGGACTCGAACCTAAAAAACCCCGTCGGAGCAAGCCCTTCGCCAGAGAAGATTTCCGATCAGCCTTACCAGAAGCTTCAATGGAAAATGCATAAAGCCACCAGCACCTCAGTGACAGTGTCCACCGGTGACCTAGGATCAGAAAGAGGCATAGCATCAGCTTCAGCCCACTTTGGGATCATCAGAATAGTCACCGGAGTTGCAGAAACGTTCATTGTCGTAGCAGTGACCTCGACAATAGTAACCACCAGCAACCCAAGGTTAGAAATTGGCACCGCATCAGCTTCAAACGTCACCGGCGATGCAGAACCAGTCACGGTGTAGAACCCATCAGCGCCGACAGGGCACACCCAAAATCCATCTCAGTACCTGAAACCAAATCAGCACACTACTAGGGTACTAGCTGACCTGAAATACGTCCAACACCCAAAGAGAGCCCCGAGCAAGGCTCCAAAGTTGCATTCAAAATTTTTGGCTTGGATTCCAAACGAGGCCCAGTAAAAGAAATTAACCGGCGTCCATCGCAGCCTAAAACCAAGAGGAACTTTTGGCCTCAAGCCCAATTTGGAAAAAACCCAATCCACATCCAACCTAATCTTCTCCAGCATAATCTTCCACGCTCGAGAAACCCTCAATGCCTTCAACTGTGAAATGTCGCCGCCTCTGAGACCAGAACAATTGCCACCACCATGTGGACTAGACTGGCCACCACTACCCAGCCCAATGTCGTTCTTCTTAAGTGGCGCACCAGGCTCAAACTTGAAGCAAATCACTGGTGATCTCGCCACCTCACCACCTTTTGCCAGCTTGTGCCAAGGCGCCATAGGACACAAGTCGAGATGAAACTCTGGCTGCGACTTAAAACCACCAATCGACGAGGAGAGCATAGCCCGCATTGGAACGATCTCTTGAGGAAAAACCCCTGCCAGAGTTGACACAAGAGACCATCGGCCTCTCCTTTGTTGCGAGAAACCCCAAAATTTTCCGTAGCTCTCCCACGATGAGTTGCCAACCCCAACCTTCACGACCCTCAGGGAACCAAGTACCCACCCTCTCCGACCACCCTCAGCAAAGACAGCGGCCACTAAAAAATGATTGGCCTTGTTGCAACCCTTATGGACCATCAAAGCCTTTCCATTTTCCCTAAAGGATTTGGCGAAACCCTCCTCCCCAGGAGACAGCGACGCCGCCTCCACCGTGTCCGCCAACCAATCGAAGCATTAGAGACTCAGATGTAAGAAACCAACGAACCCTTTTCTCCTTTCCTCCAAACGTAGCTCTGTCTTGCCTGCAATCGCCGAAAAGGAGAATGATTTGGCCTCCACAGCAAATTGTCTCTCCATCTAATCTAAACCAATCTCAACCCACAAATTGAAACTAGGTTCTAGCAGAAATGCGCCTCTACGGGCCTCCGCTAGAGAAAAGAAATGAACATTTGAGTAAATCTAGAGAGAGAGAGAGAGTCTAAGCTTATTGTGTCAAACTTTATTTTCAAATGGAATCTGAAACATTATAGCATCCACTAGATACTATGCTACTTAACATTGAGGAAAGATTACATATAATGCTTTTAGATTTTAATGTGTTTAGTTTTCATGATTTTCTTGACTTGTTATCTCTTTCTAGCTAGGTGTTTCTCCCGTATCTTGTATAGTTGAGTTGTGCCTTTGCAATTTTTAATAATATTTCATTAACTTATTTAACCAAAAAAAAAAGAATGAGGAAAGATCACATAAGTTAGTCATCTTATTGCTTTTACTTGATGAACCATGAGGGAACATTAGCTACCAATTTAAATTGCTTTTTATGTGATTGACAGGCAGAGCTCCTTGATTTATAAGAATAGCAATCACAAAAGTAAATAATTTAACTGACAATAACAGCTTTACCCAACAGTCTTACCATCTGAGTTTAACTCATATGCTCACTTTATTAAAATGCTGATGTGGATTATAAAATTTGTTACTCTTCTTGATATGATTGTGAAACACAAGAATGTTATGTTTTCAATACTATGATACTATTTGAAGTGATTTTGAACATTTCAGGTTCATGAAAACGCTTATCTTAGTGAGTTCCATCACTGCTTTTCTCTGCCGTTGAATTCTTCGGGTGAGTCCAACTATGAATTTGGTAATCATGATTTATTTTGAGTGCACTTCTTGAACCACATCAGTTTACCCATTAAGTTGTCATTGACCATATGTGCATATATCAAATGACATTATAATAACTGAAATAATGCCATTTACTTAGTCACATTTAAAGTTGAAATGTAGCGAAAATGTGTTAAATAACTACAATATGGAGCAGTTCATCTTGAGCATTTTAGGCCTTTTTTTTTATAGGGGGTGGGGGAGGGGCGCCATGAATGGTAGATTATGCTTTTAAAGATTTACTGTTCTCCATCCTATATATGAAGCAGCAAAGCTGAGTGCGTCATTCAAACAATGACACTATTTGTAGAGTTTATATATGTTAGAATATAAATTAAAAATGATTAAATTCATATAATTCCTATAAGCTTAAGCTTTTGGCATAATTAATGATTTAACATGGTATTAGAGTTAAAGGTCCTGAGTTTAAACCTTGACTCTACTATTTATCTTTTATTTCAATTAAATATTCCACATGTTAAGACTTTGCTTAAGTGATAGTTTGAACTCACATGTGAGGGATAGTATTAGAATATAAATTAAAATTATTAAATTTATCCCTTTTAACTTGAGCTTTGAGATAAGTAGTGATTTAACAATATCTACATAATGTATTTGTCTTTAACAAATAAAATGATTGCTATGCTTTTCTGTAGAAAGCAAAGAAAAATGAAAAGCACACAAAAAAAAAAAAAACACTATTTTTTAATTAACTTTAGTTATTATAATTGAATAACACTGCATTTAATGGATCAATATAGGATGATTTGAAAGCATCCAACAATGCATATACTTTGAAGAAAGATTTCGGCACCATTTTGTTAGCGCGATTAAAGTACTTGCCTTGCTTTTCAAAAAAAAAAAAGTCAGACATTTGGTTGTAAGCGGAAGAGAATTTTTTTTTTTTTTTTGATAAGTAATGGAAAGCTTTTATAAAACGTAAAGTGCCCCTAGGTACACTGGCAATATACAAAGAAAAGCACCTAACTAGAGTGAGCAAAACAAAAAAGTGCAAAGCATCAAAAACCCACAAAACACTAAAAACCCGAGACCCACACGAAGCACTCAACGCTAAAAAGCGTGAGGTTTGCCTTTCCCATGCCTTGAGGACGCCCTTGTAGTTTCATAAGTAATGGAGCATTCTAAGTTCAGAAGCCCACTTCTACCTATGGAACAAGCACCCTTAACCTCTTGAGAATGGTCCTCTCCAATAGTTGCCAGGAGAGCCACAATATGATCCTCAATCCCCTCTCACGAAAGCCCCACCACTGGACAAATATCCTTTACACAATAAAGAGCCCAAATCCAAGGCAGTAGTGGGAGAAAAAATACCCAGAGGGGAAGAAAAATCTCCATCCTCCCCATCATCCCTCACAACCTGCTTTGATGATGAAGCCAGACCATCCTCCCCATTATCTATCACTATACAATTTGCCGGAGGAGACTGATCAGCTGGCAATATCTGGGAGCAACCCAAACCCAGCTCAAGCAAACAACAACAATCCGCAGCAAAGGAACTCGGGTTGAGAACTCCCCGCCAAAGAAGACCCCTCATCAGAGGGGGATTCTTGACAGCAACACTTGCTATCTCGGATCGTGGGCAACCTTTGATGAAGTCTAGGCTGCGATCTTTTTTTTTGATAAGTCAAAATATTATATCAAAAAGCGCAGAGGGGCGCAA
Organism: Carpinus fangiana; assembly: GCA_006937295.1. Taxonomy (NCBI): domain Eukaryota; kingdom Viridiplantae; phylum Streptophyta; class Magnoliopsida; order Fagales; family Betulaceae; genus Carpinus; species Carpinus fangiana. The sequence continues at coordinate 20,677,318 of CM017326.1, forward strand.
CCCTTAGTACACTAGGAGTATACAAAAGGGACTAGGGAGAGAGGGAAAAGAAGGAAAGAAAATCTACAAAGCTAATAGCCCGCGGAGCAAGCCAGCCTGTAGTCCAAGAAAAGAGAGTGACAAGGAAAAAATGTAGTAGCTCCTCTCGAGACCTCGACGAGTCTTCAAAACATCTATTATTCCGCTCCCTCCAAATGCACCACAAAATGCAGTGTGGGACCATTTTCCAAACAACAGCACTNTAGATGAGCGTTTTGCAAAAGGAATAATATCAGTACTCCACCCAACAGCCACCCATAAAGAAAACCGACTCACTTGCTCCACAAACCCCTCAAATTCCAACCACTAGGCTGCGATCTTGCCAAATGGCAGAGAAGGGTGCGGGTTTAGGCTGAAGACCAAAGACACATTAGGCAGAGCATTGATCACCAACACAGCCTCAACCATCAGGCTATCAGCCATCTTCGAGAATCTACTATTGTAGAACCCACTGGTGAGCACTAACTCGGCGATCGCTTTGGGCCCAAGACCTATCAGTGCCCACATCACCGGCATCGGCGTGCTCAAACAGCTTCTATCTAGTCGAAGCAACCCCATGTACCGGAAACCACCAGGCATGATTGCTGGAACAGGCCCCTCTTCTGGCAACGCCCCCAGAAAACCAATGAAGGGAGATGCCTGCAAACCAGTCCCTTCCAACCTGGGTATTGGCCCAGGAACCACTTCTGAACCCAGACAAGAATCCCTCTTACAAATGGGCTTATCCTTGGGTTTGGGCTTGGGATTAAACTTAAAGGCCCGCAGCCTCATGCTTTTCTTGCGCCCAACAGGCTTAGGGGGAATGGGCTTCTGGAGTGGCCTGAGCTCCACAAGCCTTTCCAGAAAAATCCTCAAGTCCAATTCTTTTTTAAAATTGACAATAATACCCTTCCAAGCCCAAAAATATTGAAAGAGTCCTTCCCCTTTCCATGCTGCAGCCCTAAAGCAAAGTTTATGCTACTTAAAGCCCAGTGTTTTCCAATATAAACACACTTGGTTTTCGAGCTTTGATTTCTTGGAAGGGGTTATGTCTGCATATCTTGCACGACTGGCCATTTGAAATGAAGACCACTGACGACATAAGTGAGAAAGATTTATATGAAATAAGAGTGAAGTCACTAGAGGGAGCCTTAAAATAACATATGCATAAGTAATAGGAACAAAGCAGAACATGACCTTAGATAGGATAAAGTGGTGAAAACATGCTGCTGACCTCAACTACTTGATAAAGTTTTCATAAAGCGAACTCCAATTAGTTGGGATTAAGGCTCAAGTGTGTTTAATAGCGGAAGAAGTTTGACTATCTGGAGCCTTACAGAATAAGAGGTTGGAATCTTCATGCATGGATATGTTACACTGCTGGGCCTCTTGAAGCTTCAGCACCAAACCAAAGGAAAAAGACATGAGAATCATCTCCAAATCATAGGCAAAACATGGAAAATCTCTTCAATTGATTCAACTTTTATATGTCTTTATGAATCCATTGATGTGGATTTTGTTCAATATAGGGCTGGTCAGTTAGTTGAGGTGGACCAAGCTGATCATGCATATCTCCCACAAAATTAGAAGCTGAATTATGATTAAAAATATTGGTTTTGAAAAGCTGTTTGCTTGGTTTTTTGAAGGAAGTGGGACCAAAGTCATAAATTCTGGTTTGAGGCCACTACCGTTTGCATATTGGAATTGGAGATATTGCTACTGGATAATGCTGATGTTCCCTTATGGACTTATTATTCTAAGAGGATACTAGCTTATAGAAAAATATATATTTCATACAAACAAAATAAAAACATTAAGCTATAAGATTGAATAATTGAAGCTATAATGATCATGGAGATTACTGGACAATGACAGCGAATGAAGAGAATATATTTTCTTCCGAATGCAAAACTAACAGGAAAAAAGAAAACCAGGTTCTCCTTTTCAAACAGAAGGCATTTTCTACTTCTTAAATTGCATCATAGACTAGAAATGAATACTTTTGTAAGCTGAAATCAATAAAAGATTGGATTGTAGTTTAACAAAGAGACAACCCCTTGATGGCCTTCATGTACTAGGCTAGAATGGCAAACCGAGCAGAATGGCTGGACTTTACCAGAACAGCCTAATATCTTTGGTGAGATGGAATGGGATGGTTAATTGTTCTCGTTTGATCATGTTGTGAAATTCTCTGTCTATTCCAGCCAGAATGGATTGGACATGATAACATTGAGTGGGGACCGCCATCTCACATGGCTTTACCGTATATTACGTGCCAAAAATTAAACTTCATTAAATATGGTTTACTAGAAACCTAGCTTAATCACCATCAGATGAGTAGTAGTTTTGGTTTCCAACCATTCAGCAATCAATCAAGGTTTAAGACTTCGAATTTACTACTTAAAATGGTAAATATTTCCCTAGGGTGATCATTTGTCAGCCTGACGGTTTTGAGGGAATTCTGGCCACGAAACTGACCCTTCAATTTTGAAAATGACCAACCGAACCTCATCGTCAAAGGCTTACTGGAGCATAGTCTCATCAATGCTGTTAGTCGGGTTCTAGGTTTTGGCACAGATCTCAAAGTGTTCACAAATTTGAGGGAGACAACGGTTGATCTATAAAAGAAACTAGGACAGATAGGCCAAAAAGTCAGCAAGATCATCAAATATTTTAGGTCGTGCAGCATTGAGAAGAGAGACATGTGGCAATGGAGGAGCACAGAGGTCTGTGCAACATTTAAAGCTTCAGATTGACAGATTTGAATGTAATGTCATTGAGGTGAGTGACCATGAGAGCCTGTAGAGAGAGAAAGTGAGGGTCATAGAGAGAGAGAGGCCAGATTTGCGGAGGGAAGAGTCGATGGTTTAGGTTGTGAGAAAGAGAGGTGGTGTGGCAGCAAAGAAATACGTGAGGAAAAATAGGGTCAGAAACAGACTTATGAATGGGTGTGCAAGTGTATCAAATTTTGGGGGCAAATTCCAATGGTATTTTTCAATACAGATCAGTTGAGTTGGTTTTATCAGTTTTTTCAGTGCCGTAATCACCCCTATATGCCACAAAATGGCATATGTTGCTATGCTAAAGACTTGGAATAAGACTCAGAATACTTCATTGTAAAAAGTGCCACATGCAATATCATTGGAAAGCTTTCTGTATCCTAATGCCTCATTACTTATTTGGGTCTCGTCCTACATATGTTTGAAAGAAATATAAGAACGAAGATAAGAGTCATGCTAATGGCATATCACCACATTAAGCACTTTAGCACCTGTGCGCGCATGTCAAACGTTGCAAGTGCAGAAGCAAGGTCCTTTTCTTTAAATGCTTATTTATTTGTTTAGGAATGGGAAAAATCTTATTTTGTATATTGGTGTTTCTGGGTTGTTTTTCCTACAGTTATATAGTGATACCTTCTTCAAACCAAGATTGATCTTTTAGATTAGATGCAGTGTACAGCTGTTTCAGATTTGAATTTTGCGTGTTTTGAACTTTCATTGCAACAGGGGCCAGTAATTCTTACCTTGAAGGAATACTGAATGGAATTAATGTTATTGTTGGAAGGTGAGTTATCCTGGCGTTGTTTTTGTTTCTCGAGTTTAATATATTTGATTTCCAGCCTTATCTTATTCTTTGAACTCCTCATTTGGGTGATAGACAAAGTGAGTCATGCAATTCAGTTTGCAAGTCAAATGGACAATCATGCGTCCCAAATAAGCTCTTCATGCTTAATCAATGTGACATGTAAGTCATATTATTTATATTTTCTATTAAATGTTATTGTTTTTTAAAATATTTTGTTTAAATTGCTCCAAAGTTGTGTACTTTGTGTCTTATGATCTTTACGCAATTGCTGGGATGACATTATGAGAATTCAGTCATTATCTTATGTTTTTTGCAATTGAATTACTTAACCTAAACATATTATTATATTCTACTTTATGAAACCTTTTTACTGTACCTCTTTTTTTGATTTGGGAGGGGGAAGGTTAGTGTTTGACATTGCCTTTATTTCTTCCCTTTTCTTCTTTTTTGGACAAAGGAAAACAATTTTATGGGGCGATTGGGTCTAATATGGTTTATATTAGTTTTATAAATTCTGCAGAACGTACCCAAATGAAAGAATTACATCCATTGCATGTCTTTCATCACTTATTAATAATTCGGGATCACGTCTTTCAACCTGTTAATAGTATCTATGTGGATATCTCTATTCTTACCTTTTTCTCTTTGTGGAGGCTGTTATGATATTATCTTTCTTTTTCAATGATTGATTGCAGCCAATGAATTTTTTCATCCAATGTCATAAGGTTAATGATGCTTGGAACCAATCTTCTATTGGATGATAGGGGATGTTAGTTGTCTAAGAATTTCCATTATAGCAAACAAGATGATGCAATGTGGCTTTCTCTTTAAAAGTTAACTATTCTTGTTTTCTTTATATCAATTGCTAACTTGTTTTAATTTCTTAATGAACAGTATGCAGAAATATCTGAGCTGCAAAGGAGCTTGCTTGGGAAGCATGGGAGCTGATCAACCTGCTGAAGTTGTTGATGACGCCCCTAAAAATCTGGTATTCTTACACTTATGCATTAGAGTTTTCATATTTCTATACTTGTCCTTTCCCAGTTAACAATAACCGAGCAAAAGTGTGTTTTATTTCTATACAGAAGGGATTATAGTAGTTAGAGAAGAATCATTATTAGGGCATGGGGAATTCCCATATTTTCTTCTTTTGTTAATACAGAAGACAGTGATCTTTTTATATATTCTCATTGTATATCCATGCTGCTCCCATTACAGTTCTTTCATGATCCACATCTTATTCCTGAAACATAGATTTTGTATTATATAACACATGAGGCCGCACTGTACATGTACAGAAAGTGCGTGTATATATATATATATATGCATTTGTAAGTTCTTGGTTGGCAAATTGGGGCACAATGGACTTGAAAAGACTAAAGTACAACTGCGATGCATTTGATATTTGTCATAAAAGTAGCTTCATTTTGAAAAAGCATAAAAGAACAAGAAGGAAAATAGGAATTGATTCTTGACTCATCACTTATGGCCTTTAAGTGATGAGTCGGGCTTGTTGGGACCCAAGCCAAACAAGGCAGCGCCAGACTTGGACATTCAAAGCCTTCGGGCTTTACCTCAACAGCCGGTGCAGCAGACAAGGCAGGTGGGGGAATCATCTAAGATGGGAGCCGCTCGTGCAACGACGAAGCACGCCGGCCATATTTCCGGCGATCTATGCTCGGGCGTCGTGGCGGGCAGTTCGATTCCGGCTAGGGGAACAGAATCTGCCGGTGATTCCGTCGGCGCTACTGGACTAGTCGATAATCTATCGGCGACGCAGCTCTCCGCCGTCCCAGAGAGTTCCGATCACTTGGGTTTTGAGTGTTTGTCGNTAGAATCTACACAATTTTGAGCAGATTTGGAGGAGAAGTTAATGAATCTTATTGTAAAACAATTTTGCCCTTCAACTGGTCAGTAAGACCATGACGTATTAATAATACAATCAAAATGATATCTCATCCTAAGTGTGGTCGAACTCTTTTCCTGATTTTGTTTTTCCATGGAAACATAGGGAACTAGACTCTCAAGTGTTTGTGCATTGAAGTTTGCTTTTAAGAATACATGAGCATATGCATCTAAATTGAAATCATTGGACAAATTATGAAACTCATATCATTGAATTCAATTTTATTACATTAACTAAGCATTATCTTTTTATTCGTCTACGACTTTCAGAATCCTGGAGCATGCTTGTTTACTCGAGCTCAATCAATGCTTTCTTGTGATGGTTCACATCCTTTTACCAGGCGACTTTGCCCCTGTGCATAGTGCATGTATTTGGTGAGTTTTTGTTGCCTCAGTATATATGAATTCACCATATTATGTGGTGGGAAGGTGCTATTCAACATCAGCCTTGTATAGACATTACGAATTTCTTGTGAAACTACTAGTTATAGAATTTATGCGTCTCAAAATTTTTAAAGTAAAAAAACATTAATTTTATCCTGGACTCTGACATGATGATATTGATAGTCATTAAATATCTGTACATTTGTGCAGGGAGACATTTTGCAAAAGTAGATATACTTGGAGCTTTAAATTTGGCTGTAAGCATACCTTTTTTCTGGCAGTACATAAAGTATCATGTAACTTTATAATTTGGCTGTAACAAGATATTCTTATTATCTAATTTGGACCAGGGCTGGCAAAATAGGTACCTGACATGACCCGTTTACAACCTACGGGTACCCGTTACACGATTAGCCTATACACGAACATGACCCATTTAGCTAAATGGGTAATCGGGTCTGACATGATTATAACACGAAAATATCCGAGTAACCCAACAAGATCTGTTAACCCGTTTAAAATATCGGGTAGACACGACATAACACGACTCGACATGATTCATGGAGACCGTCCCTAACCCAAAGTCCCAAAATGGCAAAATCAGAGATAGAGTAAGAGATAATGAGATATACCAGTGGTACAGCCATTATGGAGACAATCTAACAAAAAGGCATGGTTGACGGCGACGACGAGGAGGCTTAGCTTAAGGTGACGGCGAGAGGTGGAGTCGGACTGTAGAGAGACTGAGAAAGAGAGCCGAGGGTCCGCGAGACTGCGAGAAAGATCGGAAAGGTAGACGGCGACGGGGGTGATAGCTCGGCACTGATGGTGAGGCACTAGGGGCGCACGACGGTGGAATGGCCGAATGGGTGTCAATTTCTCGTGGGTCCGTCTGGGGAGTGGGGTCTGGGGGTGGGCACGGCTGGTTTAGTTTTAGGTTTTAATATTTTCTTTTCTTAAAAAAAAAAATCCGGGTTTGGCGGGTCAACCTGCCATAACCGAATATTAACCAGGTTTGGCGGGTAGATCCGCAAGACACAAAAATTTTCAGGTCTTAAATGGGTAGACCTGAACCCGATAAGCCCAAACCCATTACTAGTTTTTTGGTGTCGTGTTCGTGTCATTTTCGCGGGTTGTGTAAAAATTGCCGGCCCTAAATTTGGTTGACACTTAATAGTAAGAATCAAAACCACCCAAGATGTTGTGGGGTGGGGGGTTTTCCTGTTTTTTTTTTTTTTTTTTTTTGNAACCTACGGGTACCCGTTACACGATTAGCCTATACACGAACATGACCCATTTAGCTAAATGGGTAATCGGGTCTGACATGATTATAACACGAAAATATCCGAGTAACCCAACAAGATCTGTTTTACCCGTTTAAAATATCAGGTAGACACGGCATAACACGACTCGACACGATTCATGGAGACCGTCCCTAACCCAAAGTCCCAAAATGGCAAAATCAAAGATAGAGTAAGAGATAATGAGATATACCAGCGGTACAGCCATTATGGAGACAGTCTAACAGAAAGGCATGGTTGACGGCGACGACGAGGAGGCTTAGCTCAAGGCGACGGTGAGAGGTGGAGTCGAACTGTAGAGAGACTGAGAAAGAGAGCCGACGGTCCGCGAGACTGCAAGAAAGATCAAAAAGGTAGACGGCGACGGGGGTGACAGCTCGGCACTAACGGTGAGGCACTAGGGGCGCACGACGGTGGAATGGCCGAGTGGGTGTCAATTTCTCGTGGGTCCGTCTGGGGAGTGGGGTCTGGGGGTGGGCACGGCTGGTTTAGTTTTAGGTTTTAATATTTTCTTTTCTTAAAAAAAAAAAAAAAAAATCCGGGTTTGGTGGGTCAACCTGCCATAACCGAATATTAACCAGGTTTGGCGGGTAGATCCGCAAGACACAAAAATTTCCAGGTCTTAAACGGGTAGACCTGAACCCGATAAGCCCAAACCCATTACTAGTTTTTTGGTGTCGTGTTCGTGTCATTTTCACAGGCTGTGTAAAAATTGCCGGCCCTAAATTTGGTTGACACTTGATAGTAAGAATCAAAACCACCCAAGATGTTGTGGTGTGGGGGGTTTTCCTGTTTTTACTTTTCTTGTGTTAAATTGATGAATGCAATCCTTTTGGCTTCAAAAAGGAAAATTCCTTTTTTTCAAGTGAGTTAAAACCAGGTTAACATTAAATTTATTCGCAGGAAATGTCATCATGGACTTAGGTAAGAAACATAGTCGGGGTTTTTTTTTTTTTTTTTTATTGGTATAGTAAATCTGTTTTTTTGTTATTAACTATATGTGTGCTGTAGGTATAAAATTGATCTATTATCTTTTTGTAGCATAAAAGATATATTCACAACATTTTTTTGTTTCTCCATTTGGCACAAAATTTAACTTCCCCATATCCTTATATACTATAATAGTATAAATTGTTTTCCAGCAGTGTTTCCCCCTCTTTTTATGCTATTGTTTTGTTTTGGTTCGGGGAAAAGGATGGAAGGGTTTCATCTAGAGAGAGAGGGGCTGATTTGAGGTAAGGTTGATTATTGCAACGAAACCAGTAATATACCATGAAACCCTTAGAACACTCATCAATGATAACTTAATAGTACATCTCCTTTCTGTTAAGAATGTTTTATGTTTTGTGATACTAAGTTGTCATGCCCCGTTTATGGTTAATAGGGGAAACACAAACTAAATGAATTCGTAATTATTAAGGATATTTATTATTAATAGCACCTATAATCCTTTGTGATCATATTTTAAATCTATAAAATATATAAAATGTCACATCCTTCTTATTAAAATTCTGTCATTGGAATTTGCTTAGTCTATATAAATGCACTATATTGTCACAGCAAGCATACACAGAAATAAAAAAATAAAAAAAATTTATCTGCTACCACATACCTTATATTTTAATAGTTCTCAGCAAATAAACTTCCTCCTATATTCTAGAAGGCTTCTACTGTTATCAAATTGGTTAATATCTCCCACAAGTATATATCAGAGTTTACTCCAAAAACTAAGCTTGTGTGATGCATATGGTCTTAAAAGAGGGTAGCAAGCACACCCAAAAATTCGTAAGTTGGAGTAATTAGGTTCTTTTTTAAACAATTTGAAAATGGAGACATATTTTTTAGAAAAGGTAGTCGATTAATTAAGTATATTGTTGTTTTGAAGGCATCGACCCAAAATTGTGAGCATAGATGAGGTTGAGCTAAAAGGGACAAACCAACTTTCATAATGTCTATATTTTATCTGTGAAATTCCATTTTATTCGGGGGTATGAGGGCAGGTAACTTGGTGATAAATTTCATTATTTATTAAAAGGGTAAATTACACTTTACCACCCCCCCCCCAAAGTTTGGGGCAATTTTTAGTTAGACCTCCAACGTTTCAATTTTTGCAATGCACTCCCCCCTCCCCGCCAAACTTTTAAATTTTTGCATTTCAACCAATTTTATCCCAAAATTCTCATATTGCCCCTATTGATGTGCAAAAAATGGATAGATGGCCACCAATTTTTTTTTTTTTTAATTTTTTATATAAAATAAAAAATTGGGGGCAATATGGGAAATTTGGTATAAAATTGGTCAAATTGCAAAAATTTGAAAGTTTGGGGGATGCATTGCAAAAATTGAAGCATTGAAGGTCAAATTGAAAATCACCACAAACTTTTGGAGGGTAAAGTGTACTTTTCCCTTGTTAAAAAGGAGGTAAATTGTCGTGACATATATTCACCTCCCACCATCACTTTGGAATTTTTTTTAATCTTGCAAGAAAATAAATTTTCAACAAGATGCTTAAATTGAACTAAGTAATGAAAAACGTCATATTTTTGCTTAATGGGATGCATCCAAGTAAACCTGAAAAGCCATCAATAAAAATGACATAATACTGACAATCATCGGACAACATGGGTGAAGACCAAATATCGGAATGGATAAGTGATGTACATATTTAATGTACTTGCAATAGCACGAGTCGTGTGCAGTGTAGCATTGTGAAAGTACGAGATCGAATCTACAGGGAATCGCGTATGGAAAAACTAATTCTAATGTTTAAACTAACTCTACTTTAACCTAGTTCCAAATGTCGAACATATGGCGTGCAAAAATATAAACAAATAAATAACAACACGAAGGTCTTAGAATCCACCTCACCACATCAAAACACACATATTGTCATGCTTAATTCACACATCCGTCTATCAATTAAAAACAATGCATGTTCTAGTGTCACGCTAGTTCATACATTGTTATGCCCTATGAATGTTCTATTGTGTCTATTAGAAGATTCAAAAAATCCATCCATTTGACAAAAGACAAAACATATCAAATTTAGTTCAAAAGATCAAATGTATTCATACTTAACACAAAAGACAAAAGATATCCAAACTTAAATCAAAAGATGAAATGTATCCATCATACAAAACATAATGAATATCCAACTACAAAACAATCAATCACAATTTTTCTCACGAAATTGAATTGAAACAAATATCCATGACATTAAAAGACAGATAAAGTACAAATTAATTATGAAAACATGTAAACAAATCCATGGTGAGGCTTCATCTTCAACCTTAGTTGAAGATTTAGCCTTTAATCATAAAGAAATAAAGGCTAATAAAATAAATGAGGATTTAAAAGGTAAACTGATGAGTGTCAAATATTGTATATTTGAGCCCCTTAACTTATATTTGTTAGGCCTTTAGCTGTGTTTTTTTTTCTGATGTTGTTGTTAGTTTTGGTGTCTCAAGTGTGTTGCAGGTCACTGACATAAGAATGCAGTTAAAGGGTGGAAATTAAGCACAAGAAACTACAGAAGCTACACTGGCTGTGCGTTCAATCGCAAGTTGTTGCGTTCGAACGCACCTGCATTCAAGCGCACAGCTGAAGCCCCGTATGCGTTCGATCGTACTTACTGCGATCGAACGCAGTGCGTTCGAACGCACTTACTGCGGTCGAACGCACTCGTGATGACCTCTCAGCATGCGAGAAAACCTAGTTGTTTAGTATAAAATTGCATCTTTCTTTTGTAAACCCTACGTTGGGAGGCGCCGTAGAGAGCAAAAACACGAATTTTGTCGTGTCTAGGCTTTTGTGAACGCTTTTTGATTGTAAGTTTATTCTTTTAATGATTTCAATTGATAATTCATTGTCTGTTGTTGTCATGAGAGGCTAAACCTTCAACTAAGGTTGAAGATGAAACCTCGTCAATGATAAACAGTTGTATTCTCGTGAAATTATGCACACCATTTGATATTATATTTGTTCAAAATTAATTCTATTGCTTTATTACTTTAAGTGATTGAGCGTCTTTTGTGATTTCATGCATTGTTTAATATTCGTTGTGTTCTGTCTGGGGATACATCGAGTGATTGAAATTGAGACTAATATCCATCGTGATCTACGGATACGGTGGATGATTTGATCTCAATTAAATACTCGTTGTGATTCTTTAACGGATGGATTCATCGAATAATTTTACATGCATGTTTATGATTTTTGAACTCTGTTAAAATGCGTTTGATTGTCAATTGTGTGTGTAAATTGCGAGAGTACACTGTTTGATTTGGCGAGGCGGATTCCGAAACCTTAGTCTTTTACTTTGATTATTATTCAAATTATCGTGTTAATTTAGTTTTGTTAAAGTTGCACGACCAACTTCGAACTCCAGGAACTAGGTTAAAATAGGATCTATTTGAATAGAAAATTGTTTTTATCACAAAACACAATTTCCTGTGGATCGACCTCGCACTTTACTGCACACGACTCGTACACTTGCGAGTACTTTATTTTTGGTACACCATAAACAATGAAGAACAGAGAGGCTTTTGGACTTAAAGGCCCCTTTCAAAACGTAGGTTACAAAAAATGAGAAGAGGTTCTATTTATAGGGAAAACTAATATGTTGCCAAGTCACGTGAGTGCGCTCGATCGCACGCAGTGCGCTTGAGCGCAGGCCTTTGTGCGCTCGATCGCAAATGGTGTGCTCGAGCGCACTCAACTACTCATAAATACCACGGCGCAGTGATGGAAGCGTTGGCTAGGGCAACACGGGAAATGCGGGCGAACGTGGCATGCGCTCGATCGCGCCATGAGAAGAGGTTCTATTTATAGGAAAAACTAATGTGATGCTAGGTCACGTGGGTGCGCTCGAGCGCAGGCCTTTGTGCACTTGATCGCAAATGGTGCGCTCGAGCACACTCAACTGCTCAGAAATCCCACGGCGCAGCGATGGAAGCGATGGCTAGGGCAACATGGAAAATGCAGGCGAACGTGGCATGCGCTCGATCACGCCTCTTGGGCTCGAGCGCACTGGCAGGGACTCCAAATCTTCACTTTTAATCCTTTTCACCCTTTAAACCGCATATTGATGCAAATAACCTGCAACACAATAAAACACTAAAATAACAAAAACATTAGAAATTAACAACGCTAAGAGCTTAACAAACATAAGTTGAGAGAGGGCCAAATATACAATATTTGGCACTGATCAAATACCCCCAAACTTATATTTTGCTAGTCCCTTAGCAAAACAAAATGAAAAACATGATAAAAACAAGAAACATAGGTCCGCTTTCGTGGGAGAAACGATTGCATTTAGCATATGCAACAAACCTTTTAAACCTCTAGGCATCCCTAGTTGACGAGTGAAGTCTCGTGAGGGCTTACCAGCAATGATACCCACAAACAAGTTATTGGCACTACGTTATTGATAGACAATGCCTCTCACACAAACACATGATTCATACATCATTAGCAAATTTAACAAGCCGAACATACAAATCACATCATCCCTCCAAACATCATTTAACTCACAGTTGAAAAATTGAGACAACACATGCTCCATAAAGTGCAAAGTGAACTAACACATGCTCATGGGGCTTCAATTATTCTTAAAAGAGGTGTATCCTAAAATTCATAGGAAAACAATGTGATAAAAACAACCAAGGCCTGAATCGAAAAGTGATTTTTTTTTTTTTTTTGTACGTTGTGCAATGCTTGACTCCCTTAAGCATCTAATCAACTTATGTAACGAGTGTTGGGCCAATAACTCCCAAACCAAGCAGTTTTAGGGCATTAGATGTAGAGACATCCCTAAGGGCTTAATTACTCAAGTTAACAAGAGCTACGAAGCCTAACTAGCCATACAATCATTTAGCTAGAATTTCTCATCTTTTTACGCAAACACTCAATGCTTGGTGAGGCAAGAGGTCCGATTACTCAATGAAAAGCTCAACTTATGATGATTTTCTTCTTCTTCTTATTTATTTATTTATTTTTATTTACAGCCAAGGTTTTCATCATCACATCACAAAACCTAAAAATCTCAAGAAACACACTTCAAAGTCAAATCTCATACCTCACAGACCCTAATGCTAGTGTGCATGTGAAATATCAATCAAACAAGTGAAGTCTCTCTAATACAACACATGAATCAAAAACTAGAATTTCTAATAATATGCAATGTTCAAACAAGTTAAACACACTAATGACACGCAATCTATAGTTATGATGTAAGTCATGCCCAATTAACAACATAGCAAAACAAAAACAAAAACAAAAAAAAATTATATACAAAAACAAACAAAACAAGCAAATAAACAAACAAACAAACAAACAGTGTGTTTGTCCACACCCCCAAACTTAAATGACACATTGTCCTCAATGTGATAAGAAATACATTACAGTGAGATGAGGAACCGAAGTGTGAAAAGACCAAGGCGTCCCTCGAACTTGAACACCAAAACACCTATCAAAAACTAACAGTAATCTTTTTCTCAAGGAATAAACATCAAAAGGTTAATTGCTGTTAGAAACCGAATAAAATAAAAATAAAATAAAATGACAGGAAATAAAATAACAAAAAGAAAATGACTAAAAAATAAAGCGCGGAAAATAAAATAGAAAGAATACCACGCCTTAACCGATCATGTGGGTGTCCAACCAATCCCTTGCACCCTTTCTTCTTTAAAATTTGATATCCCTCTAGAATGATGTTTTGCCATCTTATGTAGCTAACCTTGTTGCTCAATAGGATCTTCTTAGGACTCCTATTCCTAGATTTGCACCTTTGCGTGCGTGATTCCTTGAAGGTCTCTACATAAGACGACTCTTCGAGACATTGAAAATGTGAAGCTTGTGGTTCATGTTGTGTCTCGAGAGGGATTGTGACAAAGGAATGAGCTTCAATACTCACTTCCTTGTCATTGGAAAAATTTGGTGGGGGCTCAATTTGCTTCTCCTTTTCTTCCACCTTGTTGTTCTCAATAATGAGAGGCTTAGCTGCTGATGGAAATGGGTTGGGGAATGATGTCTCAACGGTTTCCCCATTCTCAGTTTGCATTCCAGGAGTGGGATCCAATAAGGCTTGTGCTTGCTCACATAGAATATCAAGATCTAGACCAAATTCAAACTGGGCAAAGCTCTCTTCCAAAGGATCCTCAAAAATTGGCTCATTAAAAGTCTTAGCTTGCTCAAGGAACTTGTCTAAGTTCATATCATCTCCATCTCTAGTAAAACACTTCACCTTAGGGTCCTCCAGGCTTAACTCACTTACAATATCATCAACAATTTCCTCACTCCGTGTGGTGGTGGCTTGGACATGCTCATGATGAGGATTGCTGGGGCAATCCTCATCAATCATGTACTGCCCTCTCGCCATCTCTTGACTTTGAAGTTCTTCTTCCTCAATTTTATTGAATTTAGCAACTAGATGACCGAACTGTCCTTCCAACCTTACAATTGCTTTAGTGTTTGCCACAGTGGCGTCTGTGATTTCTTGCAAGGATTGGCCAGTTAGTTGCATGAATTCCTTGAAAGTATTTTCCAATGAAAATTGTTTAGGAGGATAGTCGTATGATAAAGGATTGGAAGATGGATTATCGGACTGCGGATATTTAGGATGGTGCAGTCCATAAGATTGGGGAGCAAAATTTCTCATGGCATGAGCATACCATGAGACATCAGAATGGTTATTCTGGTTCGGGGTGTAAGAATTAGAATGTGATTCAAACCCCTAGCTGAAAAAATTGGTGTTTATCTGTCCATATGAAAAATTGAAAAATTGTCCCCAATGTGGACAATCACCTGAACTATGATGAGGGCTGGAGCAGCATAAACGCGGTTCATGTGGGTGCAAATTTTTAGGGTAGTTGGTAGGATTTGGTGTCCTACAACTAGGGGAAACATTAAAATTGCTGAACGGAAGACTCATGCTTCACCTAAACTATTTAGCATGCAAATTCCCACATGAAACAATAACTATTTAACAAAAAATAAAATAAACAAAAATACCAAAAATAGTATAACTAAACAAATAAAAATTTATAGTTAAATAAACTAGACAAAAAACTAATCAATTAACTAACAAAACAATAAACTAATTAAACAAATAAATAAAAATAAACAAACTAAACCAAAACGAACAACAACAGAAAAACAATAAAAAAAAACAGGCAGATAAAATGAACGAATAAAGATAAATAACAATAAACAAAAAATAAATCAAAAATTAAAACTTAGATGCCTCGGGTTTGTTGGTGCTGACTGTGGAGATGCGCTCGAGTGCAGGTATCATGAGATCAAGCATAAACGTGCAAAAGGGTAGCAGTCTGCTAGTAAGCTCGATCGCAACAGTGGTGCGATCGATCGCAAAAGCGCATTGCACTCGAGTGTCGGTTTGGGTCTGATAAAATAAAACAGTCTGCTAGTGCGCTCGATCTCAACAGAGGTGCGATCGATCGCACAAATGCACTACGGAACCTTCTGTCCAATGTGCGCTCGCTTGCAATAGCAATCTATCGAGCGCAGGTGCAGAAATGCGCTCGAACGCAAGTAATCTGTGCTCAATCGCACTGGTAGAGACCAAATTTCCAGAAACTTCAACAAACTCCAAAAACACCCAAACAAAACACTATTCTATTTTATTTTTAATTTTTTTCTATACAAAAACACAGAAACAAATAAAAATGAAACAAAATTGCCGAAATAAAATAACTAGTAGAAAAATAAAATTAATCTAGATAAAAATCAATTTCTACAAAACAAACGATTCCCGGCAACTGCGCCAAAATTTGATGTACAGATTTAATGTACTCGCAATAGCACGAGTCATGTGCAATGTAGCGTTGCGAAAGTACGAGATTGAATCCACAGGGAATCGCGTTCGCAAAAACTAATTCTAATGTTTAAACTAACTCTACTTTAACCTAGTTCCAAATGTTGAACATATGGCGTGCAAAATATAAACTAATTTAAATGCTTAAAAACAAATAAATAAAAACACTAAGGTCTTAGAATTCACCTCACCACATCAAAACACACATATTGTCATGCTTAATTCATACATCCGTCTATCGATTAAAAACAATGTATGTTCTAGTGTCACGCTAGTTCATATATTGTTTAGCCCTATGAATGTTCTATTGTGCCTATTGAAAGATTCAAAGAATCCATCCATTTGACAAAAGACAAAATATATCCAACTTAGTTCAAAAGATCAAATGTATCCATGCTTAACACAAAAGACAAAAGATATCCAAACTTAAATCAAAAGATGAAATGTATCCATCGGACAAAACACAATGAATATCTAACTACGGTACAATCAATCACAATTTTTCTCACGAAGTTGAATTGAAACGAACATCCATGACATTAAAAGACGGATAAAGTACAAACTAATTATGAAAACATGTAAATAAATCCATGTTGAGGCTTCATCTTCAACCTTAGTTGAAGATTTAGCCTCTAATCATAAAAGGCTACTAAAATAAATGACGATTTAGAAGGTAAACAATGAAGAACAAAGAGGTTTCTGGCCTTAAAGGTGCCTCCCAAAACATAGGTTACAAAAAATGAGAAGTTGTTCTATTTATAGGGAAAACTAATGTGCTGTCAGGTCACGTGGGTGTGCTCGATTGCACGCAGTGCGCTCGAGCGCAAGCCTTTGTGCGCTCGATTGCAAATGGTGCGCTCGAACGCACTCAACTGCTCAGAAATCCCATGGCGCTGCAATGGAAGCGATGGCTAGGGCAACATAGGAAATGCGGGCAAACGTGGCATGCGCTCGATCGCATCTCTTAGGCTCGAGCGCACTAGTAGGGACTCCAAATCTTCACTTTTAGTCCTTTTCACACTTTGCACCGCATATTGATGCCAATGACCTACAACACAATAAAACACTAAAACTAACAAAAACATTAGAAATTAACAACGCTAAGAGCTTAACAAACATAAGTTAAGGGGGGGTCAAATATACAATATTTGGCACTGATCAATAAGTTCTAGGGTAGAAGTAGACTCACAAGTAGACTCACTAAAGGGCAATTTCTTGCCTTTGCCTAACTGACAAGATGAACAAACATGCGATTGTACTAAATCACCAACAAGTGGCAAACATTGAGTAGTTAACAGCTTTTCAACAATAGGATTAGCAAGGTGTCCTAGTCTTGAGTGCCATACATAGATGAGCTGTGAGACCACGGTGTTTATTCAATGAAATTTTCTTCAAGTAGATGGGATACAAGCCAGCTTCACTTGGCCTTTCCAGCAGTGTTGCTCTCGTTAGGATGTCCTTCACAATATAATAGGAACCCGTGAGTAGAAAGTAACAATTATTATCAATGCAAAAACAATTATTGGAGAGCAAATTAGCTAAAACATCTGGGCAATGTAAGATTTTATTTAAATTGACATGAGAAGTGGGAGTTTGAAAGTGGAAGAACCAGAATAGTGAATTTGTAGCCCATTACCATTGCCGACTGCCACGATTTCATCACCTTGAAAAGGTTGTTTATTGGACAAGTTTTCAAGGTCAGAAGTGATGTGGGCATTGGCCCCACTGTCAGCAAACCAAGGTTCATCATTATCCTGAGTGACATTAGCTTGAGCTACCATGGTGGCCAATTGTGTGGGTGGACGTCTTCCCTGATAGGCATAGTCCATTCTATGGTAACAATACAAGGCTCTGTGATTGGATTTACCATAGATTTGGCAAGGAGACCTTAGAGGATGGCCTGAAAATGGTTGAGATGGAGGACCCAAATGGTGATGTTGTTGTCGCTGTTCACTTGAAAATATTGGCTGTCCACTTGAGAGAGGTATCATTGGACCGTCAGATTTATTGAAAAAATTGTTGCGAGATGGTGGACGATTCTGATGTTGGTTGAACTTGGCTGGCCCATCGTTTTTCTTCTGACCAGAGTATTGTGGGGCTCCTTGTTTTTTAGTAAAGAATGCTAGATTACTAGCCTCAGCCATGAGAGATTGGTGTTGATTGTCAAGCATAATTTCATGAGATAAAAGCTCAGCTTGAAATTCTTCGAAGGTTAGAGAATTATCTCTTGTGATAAGAGAATAAGAAGTAACAAAAGCATTATAGGAAGGGTTTAAACCAATGAGGATGAAGGAGATAAAGTTTTCATCATCAATGGGTTTACCTACAACTAATAATTCCTCAGCCCATGACTTGGCATCATGAAGGTACTTAGTGCAGGTTTTGGTTCCTTGCTGTAGAGACTAAATTTGCCGCTTAAGATAGCTAACTCTTGAGTGAGGGTTAGAGACAAACTTGGTAGCTAAGTGCATCCAGACTTGGCGCATCTAGACTTGGCGCAAAGTTGTCAACCCATAGACTGTTGCCAAAACATTGTTTGCCAAAGTGCTCTTGATGAAGCTGAGAAAGTGTACTCACAACAATTTCCCCCTCACTTTTGAGTCTCTTCACACTGACCCAACTCCCCCTCGCTTGTGAGTCTTTTTAAGTTCTAAGAGTGTCTCACGTCAAGAGTTGTGGATGGCTGACACAACTCTAAACCCGACACATCCAGACACTCGTCCCAAGAAAGTAACCATGGCTCTGATACCATTTGTTGTTAGATTAAAGCGATTATGGAGTTTATACCAAGAGCACATTAATATACATAATTGAACACAACTCTAGCCCAAAAGCCTAAGCTAATGGACTAAGGTCCACTTAGGTATATTAAGCACTCTTTTTTTTTTTTTTTTCTCAATGTGGGACACAACAATCACAAGTGTACTCACAACAGAATTGATCCTTCCTTTGCCATATGACATATTCAGGATTGGCAACTTGGCCATCCTTGTCATTCAAAATCGGGCAAGGTGATGGTTCAATTCCATCAAGTATACCTGTAACCTCATTGGCTTTCAAGGTTGGAACAAATTGTGATGTACAACTTAGATAATTGGGTCCATGCAATTTGCATGTGACCAACTAAGCAATATTAGGAGGAGACCACAATGAAGTGGTTGCAAATGTGGTTGAAGGAGCCAGAGAATCGGGTAAAGAGGTGAAAGAAGGAAAATTAAAAGCTTGAGCTATTAATGCTCTAATACCTTGAAAAGATTGCAATATTATTGTAAGACTTTCTTTTCAATAAATACACTATGATGGGCACTATAATATATATACAGCAGATACAAGTTCAAAAGAGAAACATATTAATCACAAACAATGACGCATATTTCTTTATGAAGGATTTACCTTGTGAGGAGTGGTACACAAAATGATGGCTGAGTTGAATTCTTTCCATGTATGAGTTGTGAGTGAACTATGTTTTCTCATTCGGTTAGATTTCCTTCCTAATTCAAATGAAGCTTTCCAAATGTAGCTTTTGTTGACTTGGCAGCAATAGTCGTTTCTCCTTAATTCACCATATCAGCCAAAGCGTGATTGTCATGATCTGATTCATGATTTGTGGATGATTGTATGTTGTGATTGTCCTAGCTTACAGGGGCAACAGATGAGGAAAAATGAGATGGACCTCCCTTGCGACGCACCCTTCCTTTGCCATGGTCGGAAAAACGAACACTAGAGCCTCTAGCAAATTGACCACGATTGGATTTGGTTTGACATTGGGCAACATTAGTTGAAATGGAGAGATCAACGAGGGAGTGATGGTGTTTGAGGCAAAGCTCATGAGAGAGCAAGTGACCATATAGATCATCAAGAGTAGTAGGTAACAGCAACTGTAAAATAAACTAACTTCAAGTTAGTTTATATTGTTATTTAGTTATGTTGGTTAGTTGGTTAACGAGTAAGTTACTCTGTTTTATTCAATGTACAAAACAGAGTTTATATATTGTATTCTGTGATCAGATTATACTTAATGAGAATGAGGGAATTTCTCTACAGCTTGTAGCTTGTTTTTTATCGTCTTCTTCTTTTCTTTCTTTCTTTCTGGAATTTGTTATGGTATCAGAGCCAACCAAGATTCTTTGAATTCTTATCCATGGCTGCTGTCATTCCAGAAGGCGTTCCAATTTCTTCTCACTCTTCTCGTTCATCCTTTCTTCTTATTGAAGATAGTTCAAGTCATTACTATCTACACAATGGAGATCATCCGGGTTTGTTATTAGTTCCTCAACCATTGACTGGTGAGAACTATAATAGCTGGAGTAGATCCATGACAATGGCACTTTCTGCCAAGAACAAGCTGATGTTCATTGATGGTTCTCTTGCCAAGCCTTCTCATCTAAATGGACCTGAATTCAGAGCTTGGACAAGATGCAATGACACTATTTCTTCTTGGATAGTCAATACGGTTTCAAAGGAGATCAATACTAGTATCATCTACATCAATAACTATAGGGATATGTGGTAGAGTTTGAAGGAAAGGTTTTCTCTAGGAAATGGACCAAAGACTTTTCAGCTCCAAAAATCCATTTCTTCTTTAACACAAGACAATCTCTCTGTAAGCTCTTATTTACTAAACTCAAGTCTCTTTGTGATGAGTTTGATAGCTATAAAGCATTTACTTCATGTACATGCATTCCTTCATGTTCTTGTGGAAGTATAAAGTCTGTCAATACATTTTTTGATCAACAATATGTGTATCAATTTCTAATGGGACTCAATGAGTCTTTCTCACACATCAGAGGACACATTTTACTCATGGAGCCTTTGCCTCCAATTAATAAAGTTTTTTCTCTTTTCATCCAAGAAGAAAGTCAAAAGGAGATTTTCATAGGGTCTATGATTCCTAACACTGCTGCAATGATGACCAAGTTTGTTCCTCCACAACAATCTGCTTCTCCACAGCGTAATAGGTATGTTAGGCAGTTTAGTAGGAAAGAAAAACCTATGTGCACTCACTGTGGTATGGCTGGACACACAGTTGATAAGTGCTACAAATTGCATGGATTCCCACCTAGATTTAAGTTCACAAGAAGGTTAGCTCCAAATGCTCATTAAGTGGATCAAAATAATGAAGGAATTATTTCTGATTCTTCTTCAAGTACACCTCAGTTGCCAATCACAGCAGAACAATCCTAGAAGTTGCTGGAATTTCTGCAAACCAACCCTCATCATGCTTCCGCCAACCAAGTAGGTTCACTACCTACAAACCAAGATCATCTTTTTTCAAAGATGATAGGTATTCCTTTTGTTCTTAATGTTAAACATTTTGTTTTTCATTCTTCTTCCATTCCCTGCAGCCCAAAACCATAAAATGCTTGGATTATTGATACAAGGGCTTCTGATCACATGATTAGTTGTGTTTCATTGTTTACAACTATCATTGCCTTAGTTTCAACATCTGTTAAACTTCCCAATGGGGATCTTGTATCTATCACACACATAAGCACAATTCAAATTTCAGAACACCTTATTCTAACCAATGTGCTATGTGTACCATCCTTTTCTTTCAAACTGATATCTGCTGCAAAATTAATTAAACAACTCAAATGCTACCTCATTTTCATTAACAATTACTATTTTATATAGAATTTGGTTCAATGGAGAACAATTGGAATGGGTGAAGAAAAGGATGGCTTGTTTTATTTGATGAAAATACCAGGAAAGTCATCCACAAATTCTAGGACATTTCATGTCTCTCTCAAAGATCCTTCTACAAATTTATGGCATTTTAGGTTAGGTCATTCGTCTAGTCCTAGATTAAATCTGTTGCACAATTTGATTCCATCTATCTCTATAGATTCTAATAAAGTTTGTAATATTTGTCCTTTGGCCAAACAAAAACATCTTTCTTTTCCTATCAGCAATAAATTGTCCAAATTTCCTTTTGATCTTGTGCACATTGATATTTGGGGTCCTTTTCTCAACAATCTACTAATGGTTCACATCATTTCCTTACTATTGTAGATGATTTTAGTAGATATACACGGGTTCATCTCATGGCTCAAAAATCTCAAACAAGATAACTTGTTCAATCATCTTTAAGCTAGTGGCAACACAATTTAATCTCAAAATTAAAGTCTTGAGATCAGATAATGGTGTGGAATTTCACATGGATGAATTTTTATCTAGTCAAGGTACTTTACATCAACGTAGTTGTGTAGAGACACCTCAATAGAATTCCATTGTAGAAAGAAAACATCAACATCTACTCAATGTTGCTAGAACTTTAAAATTTTAGTCAAATTTGCCTCTTTCTTTTTAGGGAGATTGTGTTCTCACTGCAACTCATTTCATTAATAGAATTCATTCACCTCTATTGTCTAACAAATCACCTTATGAGTTGCTGTTTTATACACTTTCCACATATTCCCATCTTAAAGTTTTTGGTTGTTTAGCTTTTGCATCTACACTCTCTCGGGATATAACCAAATTTGATCCTAAAGCTATCCCATGTGTTTTTTAGGTTATCCTAATGGTATGAAAAGATATAAGCTTCTCAATATTCATACTAATTATGTGTTCATTTCCAGAAATGTAGTTTTTCATGAATTCATCTTTCCATTTGCTTCAAAAGATTTTCATCATGATTCTAATGGAAATTTTTTCAAATCACGAGTTGCTACATAATTCTACTCAAATTCCTGAGTCTTACTCTAATGATGATCATAATATGTTTTCTCATGAAGTTCCTCATGAAATAGATTCTGCAATTCCTAATGAAATTTCTCATGAATCAAATTCTATAATTTCTCATGAAAACTCTCATGAATCAGATTCCATCAATTTTTCTGATCATCATTCCCAACAGCAACTGAATACTAGGAAATCCACTCGTATTAGGAAAGTTCCTAGTTATTTGAAACAATATCATTGTCAACTTGTTTCCTTTTCTGATTCAACTCCATGTACTTCAATGAATAAAGTTTCTGATGATTCTGTAATTGTTAGTAATGTAGGTATTCCTTTTTCCCTTTCATCTATTTTGAAATATGATAACCTCTCACCTTCACATAAAGCCTTTAGCCTTTCCCTTATCTCCCAAACTGAACCTCAATTCTTTCACCAAACTGTTAAATCACCTGAATGGAGAGATGCAATGCAGGTAGAACTGAATGCTTTAGAAGCTAATAATACTTGGGTTTTGACCAAATTACCTGCTAGAAAGAAAGCAATTAGATGTAAGTGGGTTTATAAGATTAAACTCAAGTCTGATGGGAGTATAGAAAGACATAAAGCTCGTTTGGTGGCAAAAGGGTACACTCAATGTGAAGTATTAGATTATCATGAGACATTCTCTCTAGTAGCTAAACTTACCACAGTTAGATGTTTGCTAGCTGTTGCAGCTTCGAAGAATTGGTTTTTACACCAATTGGATGTGAATAATGCATTCCGTCATGGTGATCTTGATGAAGAAGTTTACATGAGTGTTCCTCCTGGTTTTGGCATTAAAGGGGAGTCTCAAGTTTGTAAGTTGAAGAAGTCTTTGTATGGCTTGAAGCAAGCATCTCGGTAGTGGTTTTCTAAATTTCCTAGCATATTGATTAATCAAGGTTTCATTGAATCTAAATTTGATTACAGTCTTTTCACCAGAACTAAAGGTGCTATCTTTATTGCTTTATTGGTGTATGTTGATGATGTTATACTGGCTAGCAATGATTATGCAGCTATTGCTCAGTTTATCACCTCACTCAACTAGCAGTTCAAGCTCAAAGATTTGGGTACATTGAAGTATTTTCTTGGGTTGGAGGTAGCTAGATCAGACAAAGGGATTTCTCTTTCCCAGAGAAAGTATGCATTGGAAATCTTAGAAGATTCAGGCTTACTTACTGCTAAGCTTTCTAAGTTTCCTATGGAGCAAAATATAAAATTGTCTAGAGATAATGGCACTCTTTTGAAGGATCCAACAATTTACAGGAGGCTTATTGGCAAGCTGATTTATCTCACCATTACTAGGCCTGATTTGGCTTATGCAGTCCAAAACTTAAGTCAGTACATGGATCAGCCAAGACAGCCACACTGATTTTCGGTTGAAAGCATTTTGTGATGCTGATTGGGCAGCCTGCTCGGATACTAAAAGATCAGTCACTGGATTTTGTATCTTTCTTGGTGAATCTTTGATTTCATGGAAGACAAAGAAACAGCAGACTGTTTCAAGGTCGTCTACAGAATCAGAATATAGATCCATGGCTGCTACATGTTGTGAGATTACTTGGTTAGCTGGTTTACTTAAGGATTTACAGATTAATCATCCTAATCCAGCTCTCTTATTTTGTGATAGCAAGGCTGCACTTCATATTGCAGCTAATCCTGTCTATTATGAGAGGACAAAACACATTGAAATAGACTGCCACCTTGTTCGAGAGAAGATCCAGCTCAATCTCATACATACACTTCATGTGTCTACTCATTCTCAACTAGCTGACATATTTACCAAACCACTTGGCTGTGCTCAGTTTCATGGTCTGTTATCCAAGATGAATATCCTTGATATATTTCATCTTGAGAGGGCGTAACAGCAACTATAAAATAAACTAACTTCAAGTTAGTTTATATTGTTATTTAGTTAAGTTGGTTAATGAGTAAGTTACTCTGTTTTATTCAATGTACAAAACAGAGTATATATATTGTATTCTGTGATTAGATTATACTTAATGAGAATAAAGGAATTTCTCTATAGCTTGTAGCTTATTTTTCATCGTCTTCTTCTTCCTTTCTTTCTGGAATTTGTTAGTAGGCTCCGACCAAGTTGTTAGAAACATAACTAGCATATTGCATTCTTAAGCCAACAAGGATGTAGGTTACCAATTCAAAGGCACGACTCCAAGCCCCATTGAAAATAATTAGTTATGGGGGGATGCACCTTTCTTTAAGGTGGCAAGTTGGAGCCGTGTCTGCATGACTCGTGCTTGAGATTGAGAGAAAAATAGCCGCTCAAGGGTCTGCCATACTGCAATGAAAGACTCCAAGTTGAGAACATGCGATAGAAGACCCTCAGTTAAATAGGAGATGAGAGCCGAAATAATTAATTTGCCCTTGTGGTACCAGAATGAATAATCTGAACTTTGAATTATGATGCCTATGGCATCCACAGTGAGCATGGGCGGCACTACGATGGATCCATCAACGTGGCCAAACAAGTCGTGGGCCTGAAGAAGCGAAATGGTAAACAAGACGTTGGTCGATTTATAGCTCGATACCATATAAGATAAAATAAATAATTGTGTTTTATGGCTACTTAATACTTATGGCAATGTTGATATATATAGAAGAGAGTTTGATTTACAATATAACTCTTAGAAGATTTTAGTTTACAAGATAACTCTACTAGCTCCATAGATCACATAGATCATGAAGTGTTTGATTTGCTTTTGAGCTTTACTTGATTTTGAAGTCTATCTTCATCCGTTGATTGGTCATGATAATAAGTATTATCTCCAATAATGGGTTCTATACTTGGAAACATTAGAGTGTTAACAAAAGGAATCCTTTAATTTTGAAAAACAAAATAGTCTTAGGTCTTTTTGCGATTTCAATTTAATCTTTGAGTTTCTAATTTAGACAATTAAATCTTCTCGTCAAACTGTCATTTAATTAATTAACAATCTGTCACATCAAACAAAAAATGTATTACACTTGGTTTGCATCTAATACATGTTGGGATTATCTCACATCGGTTGTGAAAGGGACTGATGGTTAATTTATAAGTGTGAGGGAAAGTCTCGTCTCTTAAGCTAGCTTTTGGGGTTGAGAGAAACCCAAGACTACCCAACACTAGTATCAAAGCCCAAGTTTACCAATAAGTCTCGGCCCAACTGTCCACGGGAGAAACAGGTTGTCGCTGCTCTGACATAGGGCCCAATGTGTGAGGGGGAAATTGTTAGGGTTATCCCACATCGGTTGTGAAAAAGGCTAGTGGTCACTTTATAAGCGTGATAGAAAGCATCATCTCCTAAGCTAGCTTTTGGGATTGAGAGAGTCCCAAAATCACCCAACAATACATATGTGCTATAACTGCACATTCCACGTCACCTTAATGCCATGTAAGAAAAAATAAAATAAAAAATGTTTACCAGCCCATGAAAAGAACTAAAAAACTATAGCCTAGCTGTCCTCAAGAGGTAGATTAATTGGCTAGAACCACGCTTAGTGAAGTGGAGGTCACCAGTTCAAATCCTCCTCCCTCCTCTTATGCAGACATGTCCAAAAAAAAAAAAAAACACTATAATCTAGCTGGAAAAAACACATATAAGGCATGTTACATGAAGCACCTACGACTAACATCAAAGCACCTTTCAACATACACCCAAAAAAGTCTCAAGGAGTAGCTCAATCGGCTGTAAACCACGCCTAATAAAGCGGAAGTTACAAGTTCGAATTCTCCCTCCCCATTCTCTTGTGTGTACATGTCAAAAAAAAAAAAAATACACCCAAAAAAATATAATAATAATAAAATAAAATTCCATACTCCATATTTAACGGAAGCTTCGATACCTGTAATTAAGAACTTTCAACAACTTTCTCGGTCTTGTAGAGTGACCCAAGTCCGACCTTTTTTGTTGATCTTGTTTATGATCCAGACTCAATGTCCATTTTTAGCTCAAGCTCTTCATATTTTTTGCTCATAGGCTGAAAGATACGGGCCAAAATATGGTCATCTCCGATCATTGTAAATAGCCACCACCAACTCTTGTGAGTTTCCGGCCATCATCTCCGGCCACCGATGCCGACCATTGCCATCTCTTGCCAAATATATATATATATATTCAAACTCAAGCTTTTAGAATTTTTCACCTTGAATTTGAGGGAATGTTAAAATATATTTTCATATGATGGTGATTGTAATTTTATTATCTTATTGGGTAAAGCCTTAAAGTTTACACATCCTCTCAAATTACCACCCAATTGACAATGTTCCCCCAAATTTTCAATTATGACAATGTCCCTCTCAAACTACCAAATCATTGTCAATATCCCTAATCCCTATCAAGGCTAACAAAAAGATAAAAATGCCTCTATATATTTTTCAATAAGACAAAAATACCCCTATATATTTAAAAAACTAAAAAAATAAATTAATTTTTTTTTTCAAACGAAAAATCTTAATAAAAAGAACGATTTTTTTAAAAAAATATATATATATATTTTTTAAACGAAAATTTTAGTTTTATTTTTTTCAAACGAATAGTTTTTTTTAAAATGGAAATTTTTATTTTTTTTAAAAAAAATCATTTAAAAAAATTTGTTTTAGAAAACGAAAATTTTTTATTTTCTTAAATGAAATTGTTAATTTTTTTTACAAAGGGAAATTTTTATTTAAAAAAGTTATAAAAGAAAACAAAAAATTTTGATTTTTTAACCAAAAAAAAATCAACTTTTTTTTTCTTATAAAAAGGATTTTTTTTTTAAAAAAAATTTAAATTTGCCACCCTTTGGATATTTTATTTTATTTTTAGTTTTAGGTTTTTTTCTAGAAGTTTAAGTATTTTTTTTTTAAATTTTACTAAGGGTAGTTTTGTCATTGGAGGAAACATTGACAATGTTTTGGTAGTTTGGGGGGACATTGTCAATTGAGTGGTAGTTTGAAAAGGGTATCTGGACTTTCCCTTATCTTATTTGTTGTTGTAAGTGCACTTGTAAGTATTGAGTCCCACATTAAGAACATATAAAAGAAAATAGTAGTTAATATACTTAAATGGACCTTAACTCATTTACTTAGGCTTTTAGGCTAAAGTTGTATTCAAATATGTATATTAATGTATTCTAAGTAAAAACTCTGTAACCGCTTTATCTCCCAACATTTGTATCGTATATTCACCTACCCATTGGTATTGTATGATTAAGAATAAAGAGTAAAAATGGCACCCAATAAAACTTTAATTTCTTCTTCCCTCTCTAAATTGCATTTTACTATGTTTTTCTTCACTAACTTGAACTGCATCTGATAAAGATTTGCACGAGCACGGATAAAACTCTAGGCTTCCCTCCATAGTTTTGCATTGAATCCCTCTTCTTAGTGGGCCGGTGGCATCCAACAATGAACAATACTCAGCTCAAAAATGACATCTCAAATCATAAATTACTAATCCCAAGATCTCCATTGTTGGTACCTCTGTTTTGGCTATAGAGACCTTTCTTTAGGTCTGGTTACAAATCCCGCTTTGGTGTGCCTTTATGCCCTCATCCTCGGGTACCTCTTTCGTTCGACATCACCAATGGTGTTCCATTAGTCCTGCCGCTACTAGTTCTCTCTCTCCTCCTATGGTTCCGAGGCTAGCACGTTGCAAACAGTATAAATAAAATATAATGAAGCTACGACCTACAGAAGACGGCTCATTGCTCAGAAAGCAGTATAAAACATCATCTTCTTCACTTTACTATGATTTTTTGGGCTGAAATTTGGGTTCGGCTGAGTTTTATAGGAGCTAAAGTGTTAAGAATATGAAATTTGTGTTTATTTTATAGGGACTAAGAGAAAATTTGGACATGTAAAAAAAAAAAAAAAAAAAAAGAGAAAATTTGGACATAAAAATATTTTAAAAAATATATATATTTACAAGGGTACCTCCACCCTCTCCTGTGTATCCCCACTGACTAGTGACTACAAGCAATTCTGATTGAACTACCCCTTCAAACCATCATTTACAATGGCCATTTTCTTGGTCGGTGTGCCTAGATTAACTGAGCCGGACCAATATTTTGGCCCACTCCGAATAGTCTTTAGGTTTATGCTTGCACTATGATAGTTGTCTTGGGATTTTTGTTGGGCCGGGCCGCTCCACCCATTTTACTTTCTTTTTTTTTTTTCTTTCGATGTATTTCCTCTACTTCCCTTATATTGATTTTTTTAAAAAATAAAATAAAATAAAAACAAGTTTCTTCTTGTTATTTTGACGTGGCAACAAAGGTTGACATGTATAATTGATTCATGATATGTGAAATGGAACCCACATCCTATTTCAAACTAGAATAAAATTGAAGCCACTTATTTTTTTTTTGAAAGGAATTTAAGCACTTATTTATAACAAGTAAAAACGTACGTTAGTGAGTGTTAAATTGAAATCACCGTAAAATTAAAGGGGATTTTCTTTTCCCTTTAATTTAAGAGAAAAGTTAGAAGTCGATATTTTTCTCATATTTAACCTTATTCTCTTTCAATAATCCATTATGTGAGGTTAATAATAAATCTATAAATTTAATAATTAATTTATTAAATTTATAAAAAAAATATAGACTGAATATAAAAAACTGCAACATCTTTGAACTTAAAAGCTAACACTATAATTGATTGCATAATTGGTAACATCCCACTACGTTATATATATATTTATATCCCAATATTCCCATAGGAAAGGACTCGATTCCCGGTACCAAAATTGCACACAAAAAATCACAAAACAAACAACCAATTACAGGCAAAACAATAAAAGCGGCAGGCTTTACTTTTGTCGTCATCAACCAAAACAATAGAGATTTGGTTAAATGGCACATTCTCCCACATCCCCCATAAGTTATATTTTATTTTATATGAAAAGTAAAAAGACCCAATGGTTCATTGTTCTCTTCTCTGTAGACTGTAATATAATAAGACAAGCAAATATCAGTAAAGAAAGAAAGAGGATGAAAATGAAGGGAATTAAGGAGGAAAAAAAATAGTGATCAATCGACCACTTCCAATGCATATATTACATATAAAAACCCAAACCCAATTGATATTTTGCTGTGTATATAATAATGGGCATGGAAATTGAGTAATTTTCATACTCTCAAAAGCTGTAGTCTGGTCTGGTAAGTGTCTTGCTCAAGGGCTTCGAGTTCGACCCCTTCAGCCCGCCATTATCGATGCCGTTGATTTCTTCAACAAGTTTATCATCTTCCTTATCTTCTTCTTGCATGGCTGCGGCTGCAAAGGCTGGATGATTGAAAATGCTATTGAGCAACTGGGTCCCTCTCAAAGCATTTGTCAACGGTAAATGACCCTCCGGGGTATCATCGGCGAGCTCCCAGACGAACTCTGTAGGAAAAGCTCTGTAGTTGTATTGCTCGATCTCAGTGTCGAGCTTCTTCATCCACCCAACCTTGAGGAAGAACTTGGAGAAGTCTCTATCTGCTTTCTCGAAGATTCTCTTCTGGACGCTGTAGCCGAACTTGTTGTTGCTGTGCTGTTTCCAGAGGTCGTCGATGGTTTTGAGGTCGGCTTCCGGGATGAACTGGACCTCGGAGAAGAAGACGTAGCCGCGCTTCTGGGCGGCTTCGCCAGCGAGGACGATGAGGAGGCGGCGGGTTTCCTCGTCGGCCTGGCGGAACTTTTTGTTGGCGAGGTGGTCTTGGAGGACGTCGAAGGAGATGGCTTGGGAGGTGGAAGGCGTGGAGGAGGAGGTGGCGGGGGATAGAGAGAATGTGGCGGAGGAGGAGGAGGAGGAGGAGATGGAGTGGGAGAGAGAAGTGTTGGTGGGATTGAGGAAGAGAGAGGAGGAGGAGGGGAGGGTGGAGGGAGGAGTGTCTGTGACGTGGCACTTGAGGAGAGAGTGGTGGTGGTGGAGGGATTGGAGGGAGTTGGTGGTGGCCATTTGATTCAGAGAGAGAGAGAGAGAGAGAGAGAGGGAGAGGAAGGGCGGAATGTGATGGGTTTGGGTGGAAATGAATGCTTGGATGGAGGAAGATAAGAAAGGAGTGAAGAGGGTAAACAAGAGCTCATCGGGAGAAATACAGGGGACGATTTTGATTGGCTATTTTTGGGTGACGCTAAGATAGGTATATATAAACTATCTTTTCACACTTAAAAAAATAATAATAATAATTAAAAACTTTTTTTTAAAAAAAAAATAATAAATAATAATAAAGTTAAAGAAGCATATTTTTAATTAAATTAAAGCTGGAAAAGACCTTTCACTCTTACATATTATCTTGAAAGTTATTATTAAATACAAAATTAATTTAATGATAATTTTTTCTATTATATTAAAATATATATATATATATATAAATTGTGATAATGAAAATATTTATAGCATTTTCGTTGCTTTTTGACCAGTTGTTTTTGGTCCACATACGTAGTTCTACTGTTGGGGAGAGAGAGAATGCCGACCGAATGCGTAGTTTCGAAAACTATTAGATTCTCGGTTTATTTTGTCGTCAAAATTCAAAAGGCGAAATTATTATTTTAGGTAAGAATAATAAAATTTAAAAAACCCTTAACTTTAGTTTTCGCCCCTACTATTGATATTGAGTCCCGACTATTGGGCACGATAGTTTAAAACCTCCGATGTATCTCATAAATTGAGTTTTTGTTTCACTTATAAAAATAAAAAAACTTGAACCAACATGTGAAAATGAGCGTTAAAAATAACTTTCAAAGCACATTCAACAAAGCCTAATATACTAAACATATCCAATAAAAGAGAAAAAGAAAAAGCATATACTAAAATGGCTTAAATTATGGTGGTGTTTGTTAAACCCCACCACTCTCCTAAACACTACTTATTTATTTATTTATTTTTTTAAAAAAATTCAACATAAAAACATTCCCACATTTTATATCACATTATTTACTTTTTACTGCTATTCATATAAAAAAAATTACTACAAAATAAAAATTTTCAACTTTTCAATGTTACTTTTTTACTTTTTTATACCAATTGGCAATCATTATTATTTTTTTCTTATTTAAAATGAATGAACAATATCATGCTATGCCATGCTGATTAACAAACAAGGCCATATATAAATGTGGTTGGTGAGATACCTCCATAAACACGGTATCTCGCACTTTACTTCACACTTTGATTTAGGAAGACATTTATCAATTCCTTTTGAAATGACATTTATCAAGAATATAATAAGAGAAAAATATATTTTACCTCTCAAAGTTTCACATGATTTGTAATTTGACTTTTAATGTTTAAAAGTTAGCAATGTATCCCACAAAGTATCAATAATTCATAATGTGACTCATCCATCAATAATTTCTGTTTTCTTTTACAAAGAATTATTGAAAATACTTAATTACTCCTATATTTTTGAAAAAAACACAACAACAACAACGGATTGGAGCATGTTGTCTCTTCTCCGGTTGAGATTTACTGTCATGCTAGTCGAGTCCTTTCATTTGTCTTCAATGGGAAAGGGATTTTTTTTTATTTTTTGGTTTTTGTAATCACGTTGATTAAACAGAATAAGATTCAGTTCTTGTCTTCTTTTCATCAAATTGTTTGTCAATCTCTGCATTCTCTCTTCTTCATTCTTTCTTTCTGCTTCTCCTTTGCATTCACACACTGTAAACTGCAAAGTTTGACATAAAACTGTCTATATTATTTGATTTATTTTTCATCTTTAACCAAATAAAACATGCTCATTTCCCCCTTTTTTTTTGTGGAATAAAATAACTTCTCACTTCTATAATACAAATTTTACATTCATTTCTATTTTTCGTGGAATAAAGTAATACATCACTTTGTATACAAATTTTACATTTCAAACGCCAAAAAGTAGCATTAAAAATGTAACCATAAAAAAATTATCACATATATAACTTTTCTTGTATAATCATAACAGTATCCAATGAAAAAAAAAAAAAAACCAAATAATAACATTAAAAAGTAAAAAGGTTTAGCATCTTATTAATAAAAATTTATTAACATATGGGATGTGGACGCTATTGTCATTTAAAATAAATAAAACATTCTCAAGGCCGAGAGGTGGGAATTCAAGTTTGTGAACAATGTGTAATTCTAGAAGGCATACTTATGTCCTACTAAAAATTATGTGGGTGGTGTTTGATAAACCGATTTGTCTTTTGGGGTTGCACTGTTCAGGGGTTGTACTGTTCATTCTTGTCTTTTAGTTTTAATGGTTTCAGCATTAGTCAAATGCCTCAGATTTTGAAATTACCAAAATGCCCATTGATATGTTGTCTTCTCCCCCGTGATAGTCACACGCCGTCAGTTTCGCCGGGCCTAGCCAAAACCATCCTTCCTTGACAACCTCCATTTCCCTCCGTTCTCCAAATTTCCATCCAAACCCTCCCTCATCCACCTGTTTTTGTTGTTTTCGTTGTTGTTTTTGGGGTTTTCGCAGTTGGGGCTTCTTCTTCGTTAGACTGAGTTCTGTATTGATGAACTGAGGTCGGAGAAGAGAGACTGTGACAGTGAGAGTGAGACTCTTCGCCGGAATTGTAACCGAAAATGGAGGCCACATTCACTTCTGGCTTTTCTTCCTTCGGCGGAGGAGTGCCAAAGTTGGTCAAAGCGTCAGGTCCTCGGAGCTAAATCGCAGCGTTGTCGTAAACCATGGCAGCCTCTTCCGCAGTGTCGAAAATACCCAACCACACATGCTGATGTTTCACTGGATCTCGAATCTCGGCCACCCATTTTCCCCACGGCCGCTGCCGAACTCCCTGGAACTTCTTTTCGTTTGCAGGAATCGCCTTTAGTGGCCGCCGGCGGGATGAGAGCGACTCTCCAATAGGTCGTTTGTTCTGGCTCAACACGACTTCGGTTTTGGAGCTTGTCTCGATATTGATCTCATTCCCCACCCACACCCAGACTGAACCCCTTCCCCTTTTCCATCACTTTTCGCCGTTGAGGAAGAAGAATAGGGGGCATGTCGAGTTTCAAGTCTTGAACAAGCTGGAGGAAAAAAACAAAAGTGAGGGTAAATTCGTATTTTTTGCTTGGACAGAAGTTTGAAAACTTGTGTATTAAAACGTTCTTACTGTCAAAGTGTACAGTACAACTCCACACAGTACAAACCCCCAAACCCAAACCCTGTTATCAAACAGGGCCGTGGTTATTAAAATCACCATTGGATTTGTGATTGATCATTATTGAATTTTGATTAAATAGTTATTTTAATAATCACATCAATTCTAGTAGGATACAAGTAGGCATTCTAAAATTACTCATGTAACAAGTGCAAAAGAATGTCTACCTCTCCTCTTCTTTCTATCTATATATTGCATTTTCTAACATCTTTTCATGATTTACCAACAAATCCGAATTGGGTGTCCCTAATAAATCCATGCCATGCATGATCAACAAATGCATTGCCTGCAAACCCGAATTGGGTGCCTCAACCGAAATTTTCCACCGCCCATCGGGAGAAGTCCATTTCGGTGTGGTGCTAGTGGCACCGGAGATTGAAACACACTCGCTCTGAATCTCTGATGACAGCAGTGACTATGGTGGTTGGAGGGTGTTAGACATGGAGGCAGAAGAAGGGTGAGTAAGTGAGTTGGAAAAAGAAGTGATTGAATTTATAGCGAGTGAGAATGATTTCATTAAATGATGTGAGTTATTTTTAGATGGTAGGCAACAACCGCAGATGGGAAGAAATATGAGATAGAAACGAAGATACATTTTTCTTTGGATGCTAACACTTCATGCCAATTTAGAGGAGCCAATCTAATCGGGTAAGAGTACTAAAAAAAAAAAACATACCTGTGCCCTAGATCTCCATTAAGCCAAAATAAATAAATAAATAAAATTTGCAAGTGAAGACCTAAAATGAATGATGGCTCTGCAGAAGCGGTGAATTATGAAGGGACTCAGTATTAAGTGATTCTATAAGTCCATATTGTGTCACTTTTGTATCCTTTAAAAAATGAGGTGATTATTAAAATTACTATTTGATCAAAAATTCAATAGTGATCAATCACAAGAATTGTTCATTTTTCTTGTTTGTCCTGATATTAGATGGTTATTAAAAAGTAATACAAGAATATTGATAAATTCAGGAATCAAATATTAGCAGAATGCCCACAAGAAAAAGTATTTGATTTAATATATTAAAATACACACATATATGTCCTATCATTAAGAGCATCCACAATGACTAACCAAAACTCACTTAATCTAATTTAGCTAATGAATTTTAAAAGGAATCATGCATCCGGTTATCTAAACATCTTCTTTATTTTATTAAAATAATATATTTTTAAATTTTTTTTATTATTTTTGTTTAAAACCCATCTCTACCAAAAAAAAACACCACCAAAATCAACCAATCCTCAGCAAACCAAACCGCAAAACACATCCAAACCTCAAATCAATAGTTTATTTTATTTTATTTTTTTTGAAAAATCTTCATTATTAAACCAAACAAAATACAAACTCAAACATCCAGAGCCAAGCTGCTGCATAAACTACAGCACATCAGGATAAGATGTAAAGTTATGACTCAAACCAAATTCCTACTACACCAACTACACCAACAATCAAACTCCTCAACCAGCAATAACCAAAAAACCTCATAACACATTCTCCTTTAAATCTGCAGAAAAACATGCAGCAACCACACAATTAAGCTTGCACAAGGCAGATTTGAGATTCTTACAGCCATATCGGGAACTTGTAGAAATCATGTAGAAATCATGCAGAAATCAGCCAAATCCGCCACCCTTGCAAAGCTTATGTCAAACACGCAGAAATCAAACATGCCCTACGGGGATGAAATCCCCTGTATCTATGAAATCTTCCATATTCACAATGGCTTTGCCCAAACAACCATATCGGGAACTTGTAGAAATTGAAGCTTCTGCTTGAACCTCTGGGAATCCATCATTTCACAAATCAGACGAGATCAAACAAATCACAAATTGCATGAAGGTGATGGCTCTGTGCGAGAAAGAAAGAGGAAGGGCAGTGGCTTGGGGCGATGGTGCTCTGGGTGGATGATCTCATCGGCGGGATGGCAGAGACTATGGGCTGCAGTGGGGGTGGTTGAGAGGAAGATGGGGTTGAGTGAGTGGAGGCTTTGATTGCAAATAGATAGGATTTTGGAGGCTGAAAAAGAAAACAATGGAAGTTTGGAACAGTCCATATCTGAAGAAAACAGAGAGAAAAAATAAAAAATAAAATAAAAGATGCATTGGTGAACAGTTCAAGCCACATGTGGCGTGACACTGTTAACAAATGCATCAAAAATGCATTTTAGATTTGGTTTGCATAATCGGATGGAGGAGCTTTTTAGTAAATTGGTTAGCTATTTTAACTAAAAAGTGAAAATGGCTAAGCCATTGTGAGTACTCTAATTGTTTATGTTGATTGGTTTCTTACATCGATGGTTTGATGTTAATAATATCATCAATTTCTCAACTTCTAATTAAAAACTATTCAAAAAAAAAATCAAGAAAAACATGTTTTCATCATTTTATAAAAGAACAAAAACAAAAAAACAAAACAGAACCTCATGTGTTATCAATCAGCCTGGAATTTCTGCTTATATTGTATATAAAACCAGGTTAGATGTTTCCAGACATATCTTCAATTTTCACATTATATTAAAATCTAAAATAATCAATAAAGTTGTCATCGTTAATTTGCCACAGCAATTAACATAAATACAGAATTCAATTGAGTCATGATTTTTTTTTTTTTTGGTAGTCATGCATGTTTTAGGACAGCAACGAAGTTGATTCTATGATCTCACTTCTTCAAGAAATCACAATAAGAGTAATTTCAGAACTAAAATCTTTGAAGTATTAGAGTAATTTTACAAGGTAACCAAGAGATATAGGAAATACAATGCATTTATACCAACTAGTCAAAAAGTCAGATGAGACAGGGATTTGATCTAATAAGCATGTTCCATGTGTTTCTCAAAAGTTAGGATTTAGAATTGTATACCACTATCCACTGACCCTGGCTCTCACTACGAATTGGAGTTGAAAAAACAAAAAGGGTAGGCCTTTGAGCTCATTGCACATCTCCCATCCAAGTTCCCTGACACATTCATAAACAGAGCCTTCAATTATTATAATGCAAAGCTCCCTTCAGAAAAGAAAATACAAATAATAATAATAACAATAATCTTATACCATGTACAATTACTGTTACTTTTACTACGGAACCTCTCAGTCATCTCCAATGTGCAGGTTATAACGGCGTGCTAGGCGGCGAGCAGTTCCATCAGTCATGATGCTATCTATCATCTCATACTTCTTATAATTTCCTTTAAGTTTATCTTGCTGCTGACTTGCAAGCTTCTCTTCTTCCTGTAGTTGTTGCTGCAAGAGAGAAATTCATGTAATTCATAAAAGAAACTGACAAAAACATGTAATAACCAGACCCAAATACAAAACATCAAACAGCCAAAACTTACCTTAAGTAAGAATGCAACTTCAGCAGCATGTTTCCATGTAAGTCGCTTAATTTCTGTTGCAATCTTAAAATCAGGATCACTTGCTTCCAACCAACGGCACTGTATCCTTCTACCAGGCTTCTTCGGGTGACCGTCAAACATCTCCACTTGTGCAGGACGTGCCCTGACGGGCCTTGGCATCCCAGACATCATGAATGGGAATTGGGAAATCTCAGAAACAACGGCTCCAGCCTGCCTTGAGTTCTCCATCTCCACCAATGCACACCGAGGGATGTTTCTTGGTTCCATGTAGTTGGGAATAAACTGAACACTTTTGACAGTCCCAAACTGATTGAGAGCCATTTTCAAGACAGTTTCAGTGACTTTTGGTGAGAGGTTGTCAAGATAAACTGTTCTTTTCACCTTCTCTTCAAATGCGGCATATTCAGCTTGGGCTGCTGAAGACCCCATGTAGGAGGACAAGTGAAATCCTAATTTAAAAATTTATAGAAATTAATTGTTCATATTATAATCTCAATCACAAAATATTTATACAAACATATAATGCGCATATCCACCACATGACCAACCAGACAAGGAAGTAAGAGGGAAAAAAAAAATAACAAACAATCGTTTGCCATTAACAACAAATTACGGGTGGGTTTTTAGGGTTTTCCGAAACCCGACCGGAGGTAGTCGGGTTTAGAATTTAACATCCGAGACCCGGCGAGACTATGAACAGTAACCACCGCAGGGTATAAGGTTTTTGGGGATGAAGAGAGTTAGTTTACACGGAAGTGCAGCAACCGTGTTAAGAAATTGAGAAAATCTACCAACAAAAACATACTAGAGAAGTGCACTAA
This sequence comes from Carpinus fangiana, assembly GCA_006937295.1. Lineage (NCBI taxonomy): Eukaryota > Viridiplantae > Streptophyta > Magnoliopsida > Fagales > Betulaceae > Carpinus > Carpinus fangiana. The sequence goes on from CM017326.1 coordinate 20,715,330, forward strand.
TAACATGCGAGAGAATCTAAGAGAACGTATGAAAGAAAGAGATTCAGAGAGAGAGAGAAACCTGGACTGTAATGGCGGACCTGGACGGCGGCTGACCGTGTAACCGTCTTCAATTTACAACAAAAATGGAAGGGAACCGATAGAGTGAGAATGACTGAATGGGAGAGATGGAGGCAATTGTTTGTTTGAGGGTAAAATGACACTTTAGTCCTGCTTTAATCCAAGGACCTAAAGAATTTAGATGGGTTTTTTCGTCTTTTAAGTTTTAAGTATCTTAATTACTGTTTTACCCTTCCAATTTTAATTGACGCTTTTGCCCTTAATAAGTTTGTTCACCAAAGAAACTGATCTAGGTGGGTGAGGTGTAAAGAAATTTACTTCTTCTTTCTTTTTGGTCTTTTCGCATCGTTACATGTTTTCATCGATTTTCATGTCTGAAATCCACCGACTCTATCAATTTGCGTGAGCTCTCTCCACTCCCAAGTATAATTTTGTTTCTTTCAATTAGCATTCTTTGCTTAATAATTTACGAGAGATGATAAAAATTTAATTTTTTTTTGTCTAATTTTTACTTTTTTAATTTTTTTTTTAAAATAAAATAAAATAAAAAAAAATATCTGATGCAATAATATATTTTTTGTCCAATTTTAACTTTTTCTCTTTTAATTGTTCTGATTTGGAATTTAAATTTAGGATTTAATTTGGGATTTCCATTATAGTTTAAATTTTTTCTTCGAAAGACAGAGAGAGCTAACCAAAAATTTCAGAGATTAAGGAAAATTTACCCACAAAACTCAACCAAAAACCACCTAAACAAAATATTACCAAATATGCTAAACATGTATTACCTCTTCAACTTGTGGGGATCGCCGGAGGTGTGCTGAAGTGGCCGGTAGTGGTGTTGTTCAGTGAGTGTCGCCGAGAGAGAGAGAGAGAGAGAGGAGCGTGGGAAAATTTTAGTGAAAATGGGGGGAAGGTGAAACGGTTTTGGGTGAGATGAAGGGGATAATGCAACCAAAAGACAGAGAATTTCAGAGATCAACGAAAATTTACCCACAAAACTCAACCAAAAACCACCTAAACAAAATATTACCAAATACCATATTTTTGTGCTTCTTAATCACAGAGTATAACATAATTATAAAGGAAAGATTGAGACAAAAACTTACCTTCTTCCAATCTTAACTGGAATCGTTCTCTTTCTAAGCAACTAAACCATGAAATGTGAAGAAAGAAGTAGAAGCAAAGATGGTCAAAAGAGAAAAGAGAACAAGATCCACGATTTGAGGATCCATTAGATAGAAGAAATCGTTCTTCGGTAAGACTGTTGTTAGAGAGAAGAAAAAACTGAAAATTTGGGGAAAATTTTTCGAAAGAGAGAACCAATTTTTTGAAAGAGAAGAAATCCGGAAGATGAGAAAAGAGGGGTAAAATACCAAAACAATCAATCAGATATTTAATCCATGTGAAGACTAATGAGGGCAAATTGGTAACCTTGTGCGCAATTAAAAAAAATTGTGAAAACAAAAACTCAAAAGACAGAAAATCCTTACCTTTGCCTTGAAAAGACAAAATAACCCCAAATCAAATTCATTGTTTCCTTACCAATTAAACTGGGTCAGTAAAATAACAAAGGGCAAAAGCGTAACTTAGTGCTATCAAAGAAAATTTACTATTCAGGAGGCATTAAAAAGACAAAAGAACCCCAAATCAAATTCATTGTTTCCTCACCAATTAAACTGGGTCATAAAATAACAAAGGGCAAAACCGTAACTTATTGCTATCAAAGAAATTTACTATTCAGGAGACAATGAAAAGACAAAATAACCCTAAATCAAATTCATTATTTCCTTACCGATTAAACTGGGTCAGCAAAATAACAAAGGGCAAAAGCGTAACTTGGTACCATCAAAGAAAACTTACTATTCAGGAGGCGTTGCCTCTTTTGTATATCACTCTAGGTAAATATGTATATCCACCAGATTTGGTAATATAATAAGCATCACTCTGTTCAAATTAACCGTTCAGCGCCCCCATGTTTTAGACTCAAAGAATACATTTTCACGCAATCTCTGAATTAATTCCTGTATTCTAATCAACTCCAATTGTTATTCGTCCATTCATTCCAGGTATCTCAGAGGTCTCAGAACCTGCTTTCATTTCCAAAATCCTTTCGATATTCAACCATTTGTGATTTACCAAAATCCATCTGTTCCTATTAATAATATATGTGGTTTTCTAATATTTTTCATATGATCTTGGCTTTGAGATCACGTTGAGGCTTGAGCCATTGAACTCTGCGACTGAATTGAGGTGTGGGTTCTCGGTTTTAGGTGAAGAGGTGAATTGGGTTGGTTTCTGTTTGAAGAAAGAGCAAAAGGAGTCGTTTGGAGTGGTGGTTTGGGTGAGAATGGGGCATAGTTCGAAGAAGAAGAAGCGAGGAGGTGGGAGTGGGAGGAGGAGCAAGGGCAGGCCTCAATTGAAAGATCATGCGTCTCATGTTGGTGCTGATGATAATGAGCTCCTCTCTGAGGAAATCACTGCCTTGTAAGTGATTCTCTGTCTCCAAGTGGTTTTCTTGCCTGGTGTTTTTGGTACTTGCTACTTGGGTTAATGTTCCCTATCAGAAGCTTTGGTTGTTGACAAAGTTTTGAAAAGTGTTTCAGGTTTTGATATAAATGGTAAAAATTGAGAATTGATTTTGGTGGTCACATTTAAGAAAAGTTAAAATTTAATTTGAAAAAATTGAGATTTTTTTTTTTAAATTTTTTATAAAATAAAAGAAAAATAAAGTGTAAAAAAAGACTTTTCAGCCTTTAAGGAGTAAAAAGAGCTTTAGAAACTTTACCAAACAGACCCTTTATTTTTAAATTTAGATGAGGATGACTTGGCTGAATTTGTGGAATGGAATCATAGTCACCTTGATATAATTTATTTTGTTGGGCTGAAAAGTTGGATATACTTTGGGAATTTGGTTTAAGGTATGAAAAAATTTAATAGATGTTGATGGCCAGTAATTCTGCAATTTGGACAAACTCGAACATGGGACTAGGGGTGATTCTGGCTGTAAAATATGATTTTTTTGAATTATGGATCATGATCAAAGTATCAAGAACAGAAGCCAAAATTCAATTTATAGGCCTATGATTGTCACAAATTCGTTGAAGTGTTGTAAATTGAATTCAACAATAATATGGCGATTTGAATTAATTTACTTCAATTGATGAAATTTTATGGTGGACTACGAACTAGATTTATCTGTACATGGGATTATCTGTTGCTTGGCAGTTTCTGTTTTAATTTTAGTCGTAGTATTGTTTAATGATCTTGAATTGGGCTCAATTGAGATTACCCTTAAAAGTATGCCTTAGCTGCTTGCATGAAAGCATGATGCTATAACTGAAAACAGAACCATAAGCAAATTTAAGGAGTCTTACCCAACCATTTTGGTTAGCTTCATGAAATCCAATGGAAGCATTCATGTTTACTTCTGTATATTCTTGTGTTTTTGCTATCTTATTCTTATGTTTAGGTGTGCAATATTTCAAGATGACTGCAAAGTTATTTCTGGGCCATCCTCTCCTCAAATAATTCTTAAACTCAGGTTTGTGCTGTTTTGATGTCGCTTCAATCTCAATAATGAGCTATAATCCTTTTTTCATTCAGTTTTTACTTGGAACCTGAACAGGCCTTACTCAAAGGATATGGGTTATGAGGATCTAAATGTTTCTGCTCTTCTTTTAGTTAGGTTAGTCAGTTTGTGCCCTGTTTTGTTTTCATTCTTTATCAAATCTTATTCCTTGTAATGGTTCTTTGTCTCTCCTTATTTATTAGGTGTTTACCAGGGTATCCTTATAAGTGTCCAAAGTTGCAGATAACTCCAGAGAATGGTTTATCAAAGAGCGATGCCGATAAGCTTCTAGCTCTACTCAGTGATCAGGTTTGAATTAACTTCTTGTTTTTTCCTGCTTTTGTATGTTCTGTCAAGAATTCTGTTGCAGTGGAACTAATTGGGGAAATAATACTTATGTTTTCCATTCTATATTGGAAGTCCTACATTCCTTGGGTATTAAGGGGATAGGCCATTTATAAGGGTGAGGGGAAACCTCAACTCTTGAGTTAGCTTTTGAGTTGAGTTAGGCCCAAGACCCATTTCTAATATGGTATCAGAGCTTGGCCCAATTGGCTGAAACCCACCATCTCCCATTGCTGCACGCGTTGGCTTGGATGTCATCCCGCTACACGTGAGAGGGAGTGTTGGAAGTCTCACATTACTTGGATATTAAGGAGATGGACCATTTATAAGGGTGAGAGGAAACCTCAACTCTTGAGCTAGCTTTTGACTTGAGTTCGGTCCAAGACCCATTTCTAACATTCTAAGTGAAGGTTTTTTTTTTTTTTTTTTTTTTTTTTATCCAAAAAAAAAAGTGAAGTTTTTTTTTTCAGTCTACTAAATTTTAAGTCAATTATTGGAGACATGGTCCTGATGCATGGAGCTGTGGGTAGGTATGCTTTTCAGGCTGTGGTTTTATGAGTTGCCACACTAGTGGCCAGATGATTCCACATGTATAAACATAATGTTCCCTAAAATTGAAATTGAAGCTCGAAATTCCACTTAGGTCACTGTTTTATGTTCTCCACATGTAAGGCATGTGTGTCATTAGGTAATTATTATTTATAATACAATTGGTTTTGCTTCTGACATCTTATTTTTTACGGAGTGACATAGTTTCTTTTATTGTGGCCGATGGTGTTTGGACCAAATAGCATTTCCTTCCCTTTGAAAGAAGTGGTGGAGGATGCAGTCAGGAGAAATCCTATCTGAATGCTTGAATTGTGTTTACCAACAAGAAGGTTTCTTTTATTATAAACATTGTTTTCTCTCAGGCAAATTCTAATGCCCGAGAAGGACGGGTAATGATTTTCAATTTGGTGGAGGCCGCTCAAGAGTTCCTATCTGAAATTGTGCCAGTGGGTCAATCACATGAATCTGTAAGCTTTGCCATTCAATCATAGTCAGTGTTTTAACTTTTTATCTATTTAGCATTGCATATTTTATGTAACATGTTAACACATTATTGATGCTAATCTTTTGCCTTTTATTTGTTTACTGAGCAATTTATTAGCTTACTTGTTTTAGGCCTGATAGGAACTACTTGTCATTATTAATGTTGATCAGTTCCAATACCTACCTCATCATCTCTGTCATCTTTCTGAATCTATTTTGGTTATTTGATGTCTCTTTATTTATTTTTTATTTTTATGATATTTGAAATTGGAGATTTGAGTTGACTCTTATTGGATGTTCATTAGAGAATCTTAAATTTTTATTTTTAAAGGCATCTTTCAGTTGGTATATTTTGTTTTTTTTTTTTAACAAGCAATTTGTATTGTCCTTGTTTCTAACAATACAAATCTTATTATGACATCAAAAACAAGTATAAAGGGGGTGTACACTATATGCAATTTTATATTGTTTTTAAAGTCGTGGGTAACTGTTTTGTAGGTTAGAATGACAAAATAGCATTTTAATTGGGATGTTACTTCTCTTTACCTTATGTAGATCATTCCGGAGGGGTGGAATAATCAGACTTTTACTGACGCAAAGCTCTCTTGGATTGATATAAATATTTGTTGCTTAAATCATTGTATGAGCGGATTTCTGCTTTGTTTTTATCCATGTTTCTTCTTTTCCAGATTCTATTGAGAAGCCGTATTTGTTTGGAATCTGTGGGAGAACTTTGGTACACAATTAGTAATTCTTTTATTACTTTATGAAAAAAACATGTAGCATATGATAATGAATATGAGGAGATACAACAAATAAAACAATTAAAATAGAGTAGAGGTGGAGAAACATGCTCTTGAGGTAATGGAAGATTGAAGCTCCTAAAGAGGAAGTTCAGTGTCATTGGACTTTTCTTCTTTAGAAGTGTGCCTCAAAAGTTACCAGATCTTCAACCTTAAGAGATAGTACCCTCTTTTCTCCTTGCTTGAGCACCCTTTCACCTTTCTACTCCTCATTCTCCTTCCCCACTTTCTACCCCAATGCTATGACCCCCTGAAACTGTGGGCTTTGTAATTGGTGATTGCTATGTAGGCCTAAACAGAAGTACTCTTACACTGTTGAAACTCGAAACTGAAGAATACCGAACCTTATCTGCCTTTTCTTGCTTGGTTTTCATTATGGCATTATGGTTGTCCTGTAGCTATTTGTTGCATCGCTTATTCTTACTATAGAAGGATGCAACACCTCTCATTTCCCAGGTGGAACATTTCTTTCCGGAATAAGATGGAAATTTTTGTTTTCATATCTATTTTTACTGGGTTTAAATGTTTCATGATGTGTGGGTAACTAATATTGTAGGTCTGAATTTGAAACTATTTTCCAAAATTGCTCAGCATTTCTGTTTTCTTTTTTTTTTTTTTGGGGGGGGGGGGGGGGNGGGGGGGGGGGTGGACATGTAGAGGCTTGTTATATGATGTAGTAATTTGTTAAATTTGATGAGACATGTAGCTTTCTGATTTTTTTTAAACAATTGGTTGTGTTAAATGCTACTGTTTTTGTTTACCCCTTCTGCTTGTTAATTGCTTAATATTTATGTTTTATCTCCTTCTTGTGGAAGGTTGTCTGCTCAAGCACGGATGGCAGCGGTGAATTGTTTCAGAAGGAAATTGCAGCTTCAAATAACAAGAGGGGACCTTTTGTTTATGGTTTTATAGACCTCTTCAGTGGCTCTGGAGAGTCATGGAATTGGAGTTTCGTAATGGATGAGAAAAGTGTGATGAATTCTTCAGTACAACCCCATCCAGTAGGGGGTGCTAAACTTGGATATGAAGTTCAGCAAAAGGAGCCTGATAAGAGTGCCAAGCAATTGAAAATGCAGGATACAAAGAAAGGTTTATTATCTTCCTCTACTGCCATATTCGATACCCTTGAAGAAGAGACCGAAGATAGCAATAAGAGCATATCTTCTACTGATTCAAGTAGGTCTCTAGAAGAGGATTTGATCGGAAATGATGCAGATAATGAGAAAGATGTAAGAACTATGGACCTGATGGAGTGTGTCTGTATTTGATGATTGATGCATGATTCTGTAAAAATGTCATGTTAAGATGCATGTTTGGACCTGGTGAGTAATGATGTTAGTAGTAGCTTCTTGCAGAAAACTTCCTGTGTGCTTGGGTTTTGCCATTTACACTATAGGGGGGGGTGGGGGATGGAATAATATAGCACTAGTTTGCAAAAAGGACTGAATCATTTTACAGTATACCATTTACAATATATAAGAAATTTTATATATCTTGTTTCTTTACTGTCATTCTGGTTTTATGGCCTCTTGCTGTATGGTAGATACCTATCTTTTTATTTTTTATTTTACCATAACACAAATCGTTTAAGATTTCACAGCAGTTTATCCTTGAGAGACAGACAACAGAAGATGATGATGGGGAATTTGGAAGTGAGACTTTTGTGTCGCTTCCTTATGCTTCTGTGGGTCATGACCAAGAATCTATGGTTGAACGGGATCTAATAGTGGTAAGCTTTGAACTTTGTCTAATCGTTTTGTCACATGTAGAATTTATTCCTAATTTGGATGGGTGTGTTTTTTAACATTAGGTTCATCTGCTTCGCCTCGCATGTGCATCTGGAGGACCATTGGCTGACTCTTTGCCACAAATAACCACAGAGCTGTACAATCAAGGGGTGTGTAATGAAAATTATGACTAATTTTGATAAGTAATGTTTGTTACAGATCCTGATTTCTGTTAATTTGGTTTTCAGATCATTTCAGAATGTGCTCGCGATTTAGCTTCAAAACCATCTTCGACATTTAACAAAACCTTTGATCATGTTTTCCAAAAACATATGGTTGGCTACATCCTTTCTCTTTATTTCTTTCTTGCAACAAGAATATGGCTTCTAAAGCTGATTCATGTTCTTTGTTTTAATGATTTGTCTAGGTTTCATCAAGAATGTCTCAATTTTGGAAGCCCACCGTTGATTTTGGAGAGCCGAGTACATCTCATCCGAGCTCTCGCTTTCTCAATGACTTTGAGGAGCTAAGATCCCTTGGTAAAGGAAAATCCCTATACCTGTCTTTCCTTTGGTTTTACATTTAGTTATCACAATAGTTTACAATATCTTTAGGTGGTGCAATAGGTTCGTCTTTAATGTGGTCATCATAATCAAGCTTTAATTGAAATTTATTTTGAAACCTCAAAATATTTCCTTAAAATTATCATACTTGATGCACTAAAAAGGAAATATGGTTATATGGTTATTAGTTTTAATATTGTAACTCTAGGAGTATGAGTTGGTAGCAAGAGTAGTCATGAGGTGGTAGGCGGGGCATTCCAACAAGAAATTCATTGGAATTTTTTTTGCAGTTTTGTTGTTTTGTTAGTGATGGGTGATTCTTAGTTATGGTCTAGAATTTATAGGTTTCTTCTATTTTTGGAATGACAAGAACAATTTCCTGATGTTTCTAAGAGGAGACTCCCTAGAGTTGTGTCAGATCATTTCCTGTGATGTTGGATTGTGATGTGTCGGGTAGGGATAGAAGGTATTTTATGTTTGAGAATATGTGTTTGAAATTACTGGTTTTGTGGAGCAAGTGAAAACATGGGGGATGTCCTATAGTTTTCAGAGATCTCTTAGTTATGTGCCGGTGCATAAGTTGAAAGCCTTGAAATCGGATTTGAAGAAATGGAATGATGAGGTTTGTGGTAACATAGGAAATCAAAAGAAGGATCTTTTGGATGATATTCATGAGCTGGATATTATTGCACAGGAAGACCTTTAACTGAGGAAGGATGATATTTTTAGGGAATTGGAGAGGTTTATTCTTCTTGAAGAAATGAGTTGATGGCATAAGTCAAGGGTCCTTTGGTCAAAAGAGGGGGATAAAAACACTAACTTTTTTCCACCGGATGGCAAATTTGCGTCAAAGAAATAACTCTATGAATTCTTGATATATTATTATTTTTTTGATAAGTCAGTTGAGTTTTATATCAAAAAAGCGCAAATTTAAAGTGGCGCCACCCAATTATACAGGAAGTATAACTAAGAGCATCTAAGTGCACCAAAAAAAAAACCAAGCTCACAAAGAGCACCCACAAAAAACCCAAAAATAACATCACCCTACAAGAAAACCCAAAAAAAGCATCACCCTAACAGAGCATCACCCTACAAGAAGGCCAACCCTCAAAACCCAACAAACCCCACCGGATCACCCCAACAGCCCCAACGAATCACCCCACATCCCTAACCTCAATCCTCGAGCTACCACCCTTATCCTCAAAATAGATGGAGCATGCAATCGAAAGTCTTTTCTCTCGCTCTCTACGAGATATCCTATACAACTGAATATCTTCCCTTCGCAAACCCAGAGAAGACTTGGATATAGAGGAAGCTTTTGCATGAGCAGAATTCAAAGGAGCATCCTCTAAAACCGGAGGGAAAGAAAATTGTTTCACCTGTGAAACAGAAGCAACTAACATTACCGGAGAATTAGAAGCAGCTGCAGGACATGCAGGAGCTCGAATCACCGGAGAAACAGTAGCCACCAGAGACGTCGGAGAAGCAGCTAAAACCGGTACCAAACCCGGATCCAGGACCGGATATGGATCCAAACCCAGACCCAAATCCAACACAGAATCTAGATTAGGGGCCTTGTCTGGCCTAGAAGAAGGCATCCGCTCCTCTGGTGAACAGGATCGGCGACTCTCCTGAGCTTCCCCAGACAACGTCCGCAAAACAAACCCCTTGGGACTCGACACATGACTTTGCTGGAGCAAGAACCCACGCCGAATCATACCCTTCTCCGGAGAAAGCTGACGGATCGCAACCTTACCCTTCTCAGAAACCCATGCCGACGAAACCTCCCCTGTAGAACTCGACTTAGCAGATCCCAGCTCTAGAACAGCTTCCTCTTTAGGCGGCAATGACAACGCGGGCTTGAGAAACCCGTGCCGGAGCAAGCTCTTCGCAGGAGAAGACTTACTTGATGGGGCTGCCGAGGTCGACTCATCAGAAACTGCTGCAGAACCCATACTCACGTTGTCACCCGAGATAACCATCGGCGCCTTCTCTGATGAAGTCTCCCCCTGACCTGAATCAGGATCCGGAACCCCAACGACACCAACATTAGCCTTAACCTGGGAATTAGCATCCAGAGATCAGGGCCTCAAGATACGTCCACTCCGCTTTAACCTACTCCTCCCCCTCAAATTAAACCTAGGAAGAAGCTTGGGCTTCAGGCCCAACCGAGAGAAAACCTGGACCATCCTCTTCCTTATATCCCTCGTAACTTTGATCTTCAGTCCCAACCCGAAAAAGATAACCCGATCCACCTCCGCCCTCACCTTAGCTAGAAACTCCATTGCTAGAATCCTCATTGCCTCCGTCAAGCAGTCGTCACCCCCCATCGGAAGACATCTCCCCCCTTCAGAACAAACCTCCCCAAGAACCAGAGCTTCCATGAAAGACGACTTCAATCCTCCCGGGGGCGCAGCAAGCACATCTACATAGGAAGGCGGGCTGCCAACCACTCCGACGTTGACAGCAGGAACCGCCGGCAAAACCTTCGCTACGAGTTACGCAGTTAGGAGACGAAGATCTTCCATGAATCTTTGCCAACCCCAACCTCTGCGGCCCTCAGGGAGCCTGATTACTCCTTTCTGACCACCTTCAACAAAGATAGGCCTCTAAGAAACAACTAGCCTTCTTGCTACCCATTCGGACCTTCAAAACCCTCACCTCATCTTAGAAAGATCTAGCAAAAACCTCCTTCCTCTAAGACTTAATTGCCTCTTCCACCGTGTCTGCTAACCAGTCCGAGCACTTGATCCCCAGAGAAATAAACCCACCGAATCCCTTTCTCTTTTCCTCCAAACAAAGTACCGACTTGCCCGAATTTGCCGAAAAGGAAAAGGATTTAGCTTCCACCGAAAATCGACGCTCCATCTAACGCTTAACGAGCGTCTTCCACAAACTAGAAACCGAACTCTAGTGGGATGCGTCCATACTCGCTGCCGCTAGATAATAGAAACCCTAACTATATCCAATAAGAGTGAGAAAGCAGCGATATCCTTCGCCGGAGAGAGAGAGGCAGGCGCGAGGAAGGACGAGAGAGAGGGAATCGATCTCACATAGTCATCAGAGACAGCAAGATCTAGGGAAGTTTTGAAAAAATTTGAAAAAGAACGATGAGAGAGAACGAAGCTTTTTTACTGTAGCAAGAGATTTGGACTATGTCTTTATATATATTAACGGGTCTTTGTCTTATGATTCTACAGAAATAAGGGAGCATATTATGCAATTCTATAATTGACTGTATTCTGAACAATTTAGTTGTCCACCGAAATTGGATAGCCTTTCATTCCTTTCCATTGATACGGATGAGAGAAATTGGTTGGATAGATCTTTTGAGGAGAGTGAAGTGTTGGTGGTGGTGAGGGATTTGAATGGTAACAAGGTCTCGGACCTTGATGGATTCTCTATAGCTGTTTCCTAGAAGTGTTGGGAGGTTTTGAAAGATGACGCCATGGAAGTTTTCAAGGAATTTCATAGTTGAGGTAAGTTTGAGAAGAGTTTAAGTAACTTTTGTGTCTCTTATCCCTAAGAAGGTTGGTGCTGTTGACATTAAGAATTTCCGTCCTACTAGTTTAATGGGTGGTGTTTATTAGCTTATTTCTAAGCTCTCAGTGAATAGGCTGAAATTGGTATTGAGAAAGATTATTTAAGTTCACAGAATGTGTACATCGGAGGTGGACAAATTCTGGATTCAATTTTGGTAGCTAATGAATGTCTGGATGGTCGGATTAGATCTAGGGAACCTGGAGTGTTGTGTAAATTGGACTTGAGAAGGCTTATGATAATGTTAATTGGGAGTTTTTATTATACTTGTTGAAGAGATGTGGCTTTGGGGAGAAATGGAGAGCTTAAATATCACATTGTATTTCTTGGTACGGTTCTCCATTCTTATTAATGGTTCTCCTTCTGGATTTTTTAGTAGTTCTTGTAGATTGAGACAGGAGGATCCATTGTTGCCATTATTGTTTGTGGTTGTTATGGAGGCATTGAGTAGGATGATGTCTGCTACAGTGGATAGAGGACTTTTACAAAGATTTTTGGTGAGGTCAAAGAATAATGAAAAACTTATAGCATCATTTATTGTTTGCAGATGATACTCTAATTTGTTTGTGAAGCAAATTGTGAACAACTCCATCTACAATGTCTATTCTTATGCTTTGAAGCGGCTTCGGGGTTGAAGATTAATTTGGCTAAATTAGAGCTTGTTCATGTTGGCAATGTATATGATGTAGAAGGTTTGGCTCGTATTCTTGGTTGTAGAGTAGCATCTTTGCTAATGAAGTGCTTGGGACTCCCACTAGGAGCTTTTTACAAGGCTACATCTATTTGGAATGACATTATTGAAAAAATGGAACATGGTTTGGCTAGTTGGAAGAGGCTTTATTTGTCTTTTTTTTGATAAGTCAATAGAATATATCAAAAGCGCAGAGGGGCGCAACCCTTAGTACATAGGGGGTATACATTGGGGGACTAGGGGGGAAGAGAAGAAAGAGAGGAAATCAGCAAAACTAATCACTCGCGGGGCAAGCCAGCCCGCTGTCCAAGTGAAAAGAGTAAAAAGGAAAAAATGGAGAAGGCCCTCACTAGACCTTGAAGAGTTCTCAAAACATCTATCATTACGCTCCCTCCAAATATACCACATAATACAAAAAGGAACCATTTTCCAAATCATGGCACTCCTTGTACGACCACTTGTCCACCAGCTTGCATATAACTCCTTGACCGAGCAAGGCATAACCCAGCAAAGACCGAACTGGGCAAAAAAGGCATTCCACAAAACACTCACAGCCCCACAATGGAGAAGAAGATGATCAACCGACTCCTCCTCCGATTCACATAACCAGCATTTGTTCACCATAACCATACCCCTCCTCCTAAGATTGTCCAAAGTGAGAATCTTACTACGAGCAGCCGCTTAACCAAAAAACGCAACTCTAGGAGGAGCCTTAGATCTCCAAATGCTCTTCCAAGGAAAAGAAGTAGAACCACGAGGCGAGAGAACTCGGTAGAAAGACTTAACCTCGAATTTCCCCTTGCACGAAGGAACCCACCACAGCTTGTCTTCCCCATCCCCTTTCAGCTTACAAGAGTACAAGCACCTGTAAAACAAGGCCAAAACTTCCACCTCCCAATCATGAGCCAGCCTAGTAAACTGGATATTCCATTGGATCGCTCCACATTATTCGCAATGGATGCCTCCTTGAAGCTGGCAATATTAAACAAGCCAGGAAAAGCCTCTTTAAGAGCTCTATCCCCACACCAAATATCATCCCAAAAGTGGATCTTTGAGCCCTCAGCAGGATCAAACCTGAAGTGACTCCTAAAAGTCTGCCATCCCTTACAAATAAATTTCCAAAGACCCACCCCATGAGAACTAGAAATGTCCCCTGAGCGCCAGCCCCCCCAAGCTGACCCATACTTTGCCACCAAAACTGATCTCCACCAAGACCCCTTATGAGCAAAACGCCACAACCACTTACCCAAGAGAGCTTGATTAAACCTCCTCACATTCTAGATTTCTAACCCTCCCTCATCTAAAGGAGAGCACACCTTATCCCACTGAACCAAATGTATCTTTACCTCATCATTCATCCCCCCCCACAAGAAGTCCCATTGAATTTTCTCAATACGCTTCGCCACATGAGCGGGGATAGGAAACGATGATAGCATATAAGTAGGCAAGTTCGATAAAGTGCTTTTGATCAATGTAACCCTACCCCCCTTGGAATGATATGACCTTTTCCATCGGGCCAACCGTCGTGACATCAACTCTTCCAACTCCACCCATATCGTTTTGAGCTTGAACGAAGCCCCCAACGGTAATCCCAAATACTTCAGAGGCAGAGCACCTGTACCACATCCCAATAATTTTTCAAGTTGATCCACATCAGAACCCACCAAAAACCCCGTGATCAACCCCCTAAAGGTAAACGCATCAAACATCTTACTGAACGCCTCCATAACCAAGACGAATAGAAATAGGGATAGAGGATCACCTTGATGCACCCCACAAGAGCTCCCAAAGAAGCCAGATGGAACACTATTGATCAAAACTGAGAACCGGGCTGATGTGATGCAGTGCTCGATTCACAAGCACCATTTCTCCCCAAACCCACACCTCCTTAATATGTAAAGGAGGAAATTCCAATCCATGTGATCATAAGCCTTTTCCATATCCAATTTTCACAACACACCAGGCTCCTCAGACTTGAATCTACTGTACAAGCATTCACTCGCTATAAGGACCGAGTCTAAGATCTGTCTCCCTTTAACAAAATCATTTTGAGGCTTAGAGATGATCCTATCCATTTCTCTCCTCATTCTATTGGCCAAGACCTTGGCTATAATCTTATAGACACTACTCATAAGACTAATAGGGCGGAAATCCTTGATCCCCTTGACCCCATTAATCTTCAGAATGAGAGATAGGAATGTAGAGTTTATGCTTTTCACAAATTTACCTTGAGAATGAAATTCAGCGAAGACCTCCATGAAGTCCCCCTTAATCGCTTCCCAACAATCCTAGAAGAATGCCAAAGTGAACCCATCCGGCCAGGGGCTTTATCCCTATCCATACCTTTGATCACCTCCCTCACCTCCCTTTCCTCAAACGGTTCTTCTAATCTGGACAACTCATCATTATTTAGCATATCAAACTCTAGATTGTCCACCCTCAGTCTCCAGCTAAGGGGCTCCGAAAATAAGGACTCATAAAAGTTGACTATATGATCACTAATGATCGCAAGATCAGAGGTAGACGAGCCATTCACAATCAGAGACTCAAGAGATTATTCCTTCGATTAGCATTAGCCACCTGATGGAAAAACTTAGTGCACTTGTCTCTCTCCTTTAACCACTGCACTCTTGATTTTTGTCTCTAGCTAATTTCCTCTTGTAAAAGAGAGGCTTCCAAATCTATAGCCAGCACTCTTCTCCGCTCCTCCTCCTTTGATAGCCCTCTACCTTCCTCATTACTGTCCAGCATCTCCAACTCCTCAGCCCAAGCCTTATTTCTAGCCCCCACATTACCAAACTCCTCAAGGTTCCACCTCTTAATCTCCCCCTTAAGAGCCCCAAGCTTCTTGGCCAAAACAAAACTCGGAGAACCCACGAATGAGAAAGAACTCCACCAATTTCTAACCTTCTCTACAAAACCCTCCTCTTTAAGGCACATGTTTTTGAATTTGAAAGAGTGCTTCCCATTCTGAATACCACCCCTAGCGAGGAGGATAGGCGTGTGATCAGAGCATACCCGCGGAAGCTTCTTCTACACTAGACCCGGATAGCACAATTCCCACTTAGGGGAGACCAAGAACCGGTCCAGCCTAGACCACGACAGATTGTTAGACCACGTTGACACCCCGCCAGACAAGGGAAGATCCATTAGACCCTGTTCAGTAGTAAACTCAACAAAAGCCGTCACTGCACGCCTCGATCTGACACCTCTCGATCTCTAACTGTGATACAAAGTGACATTGAAGCCCCCCCCAATGCACCAGGGTATCTCTCATAAGCTCATCAAACCTGCCAGCTACTCCCACAAATACCTTCTAAGATTATCTCTGTTAGGACCATAGACTCCAGCGAAAGCCCACATCAAACCATCATCCACATTCCTGAAAGAAACAGCAGCCACAAAACTACCCAAACAAACTTCTAGCTTCGAAACCACCCTACTGTCCCAGTTAACAAGATCCCTCCTGAAGCCCCATGAGAAGCCACTTGACACCATTCCACATACGGGCATCGCCATAGATTCTTGACCAAGCTAATCGTAACCAGCTCCAACTTAGTCTCTTGGAGACAAACAATATCCACTTTCCATTTACTCAAAATATTTCTGATCCTCAGTCTCTTGGAGCCCTCATTAAGCCCTTTCACGTTCCAAGACAGAATCTTATGTTTCATTAATATTATGGCTGACCCTCACACCACCATCATCTATCCCATGTTTCTTGGCAATGATCTGCCCCAAAACATCCATCAGCTTCTCTTCCTGCCCATCACAAGACAAGCCCGCAAATCTGCTGACTTCGAGTACAAACTTCAGCTCCTTCGCCGCTGGCGAAATCCTCCGCCACAGACCCATGCGCCATCGCAGCTCTGAGCGGAGATCAAGAGAACACATCGCAGAAACTTTCCCCCATCCTTGAGGACTCCGCCACTGACCCCTGTGCAGACTTGACCGCATCTCTGAGCGGAAGTCGAGAGGCCACATCGCAGACACTTTCCCTCGCCGGAAACACATACGCCCCTAGAATTCCAGATGAATCCGTCACGCCCCTTGCCAGTCTTACTCTCGCGGACACCACCCTAGTCGCCGGAGTGATAGAAGGAGCCACCCTGAAGGCCCAATGTTGACGCTCCAGCCCGCCAATCTTTGCTCCAAGATTGAAGCCTCACGATCCCACTCGAAGTGACTGCCTCTGGCCCAGTCGTCTCCCCGCTAGAATCATCTGGGAATCTCCCAGAATTCTCTCCTAAGGCCGAGACCCACGTTCTGGGCTTAATAGGGCTCATCTGCTTTCTTTTATAAACCTGAATTTGTTTGGGCCCATGAATTGGGCCTGTCATCTCTTGGGCCTTACCCAAGTCCAGCTCCGGCTCCTACATCTTCAAAGGCTTAGAACCAGCAAGCTGCTTTGCTAGCCGAGCCGTTTCTAGAAGCATCGAAGCATCCTCCTCCACCTGCGACATCTCTGCCAACCTTGGACCCATGCAACTAGACCTTGCTGGCGATGATAGAGAATCAACGCCTACACTGCCGGAATCCACCCCATCTTCTACACCCCCTCGCCAACACCGATCTTGAAGGACCCATTTCGCCGGTTGAGATCTCCTTGGACTTGCCTGCTGCTGGAAGCAAAAATACCCCCAGACCACTGGAATCCACCCCATCTTCCACCCCNCCCCCCCCCCCCCCCCCCCCCGCCAACGCCAATCTTAAGGGACCCAATTCGCCGGTTGAGATCTCCTCTGAGTTGCCCACCGCCGGAAGCAATAATTCCCCAACCAGACTCGCTGAGCACGAGACCCTTGTGAAGGACAGTTCCCCTACCAGAAAAGGACTCAAGGCCTTCTCTAACAACTTCAAGGAGGAGTTGGGCTTAGAACCCTTGGCCTCCATACCCGAGCCTTCAACCACCTTGGGTTTGAACGCCATCTTCCTCTTGGGTTTGAAACCTCTCATGGGTCTAGGACTCAAACATTCAGCCCCCAACTTCTCTTTTCCTTTTGGGCCTCCTTCCTTATGAATTTGAGAAGCCTTCCCGGCCCAATACTCTCCAGATTTCGAATCACGGAGTCTAGCCTAGCCAGCCCTACGGCTGCTTCACCCTTTAGTCTTCTCAGAATCCCCCTAACAGAGCGTAACTCCAGGTTAGCGTTAAATGAAGGCTACTCCGCACGAATGACAGCCTCCTCCCATCCCTTCGACCCAGTTCCACTAATCAAAGATGACATCATCCCCACTCCTTGTTCTACCTGAGGAGGTAAGATTCTCGCCGGAGCCCTGACCACCTCCCTCAAAATGCCACCGTTCTTCGAATTGCAGCCGCCCGTCTCATAAGCGCCATACCCCATCCTTATTTGCTGTTGGGTTTTTTTGGAGCCACCACTTGATCCCCGATAGTCTTCACTGGAGCATGGTTAAAATTCGGCGCTAGCATGAGTTTGCCCTCCTCTATGGCTTATCTATCCATCTCTGCTGAGGCCTCTTTTAGCCACCTTGGCACCTTAGCAATCTGCTCTGGAAAGGAATTAAAGCAGTCCACATCCAATTGTGATGACCACCCTAGCACCTCCGCATAGCTCCTCCTACGCCTCACCTCCTTCTCCTTCTTTTTCTCCCAGACTTCTTGAACCTCATGTAGAGCTGAGTTCGCCAGTCGCACTTCCGATACAAAATGATTCCACCCTTGACCAAACCGTCCTCCAGGAATAAGGATCGCACCACACCTTCTCCTACCATCAAATTCCTCAACGGTCAGAAAGTGTCCATGCTTATTAGCGCATTGCTGAGTGATGATCCTTGGATACCCAGCACTTGATTGATCCCAAAACACCTAAGACGTTTCCATTGCCACCACCTCCTTCACAGTTCCAGCCAGCCACGCTAATTCATCCCTATTCAGAAAAATAGACCTTTGTTTCCTCTTGCTCCTTACAAAGATCCTAATCCCTGAAGCCCCGCCCTTAATCAGCAATTCAAACTCCTTGGACTCCACAGACCATCTACTAGGCTCAGCCATAATACCTCCCACACTGCCAAGCCAAACACCATTTCTCGCGCCACCCACATGCCCACGCAGAACAGTGAGATTGGATGAGAGAGAAGAGAGTAGTTGGCAGAAGGGAGGTAAGTTGACTTCGATAAAAAAATACTCTTTCTAATTTTGCTACCTATTATTTGTCTTTTTTCCCTATTTGTGGCTAGTAGGCTTGAAAAACTGTAAAGGAGTTTTTTATAAGGTGGAATTGGTAAGAAGTTGAAGTTTCATTTAGTGAATTGGTCAAGAATGTGTACTCTGATTAAATTAGGTGCTTTGGGGTAAGAAACTTGTTTTGGTTTAACTGAGCTTTACTTGAAAAATGATTATGACGTTATGCTATGGAGAGGGAGGCTTTGTGGAGATCGTTGGTGGAAACAAAATGTGATAGTTTATGGTGAGGTTGATGTTCTAAAGAGGTACCGGAGCCCTTCGGAGTGAGAGTGTAGAAATATATAAGAAGGGTGTAGCATAGCATCCTACCCCATTGACACACAATATTGTTCACTTTTGGCTCCCCCGAACTAGATTTTCCAAGTGGTCACCCATCCTAGTACTACTCTCGCATAAGCTCGCTTAACTGCAGAGTTCTAATGGGATCATGACCATCACGGCTTTAAAACGCGTTGTTTTCATGAAGGGTGTAAGTATACATGTAAGCACATTTCTATCTCCATACTTAGGCGATGTGGGACGTCACAATCACCCCCTCTAAGGACTCAACATCTCTGTTGGCGACCTTCATAGGATTAGCCCATTCTTGGCATCCCAACGAGTGCCCGCTAGTGCACACTCCCCCTATCTCAGGTTGGGTAATGACTCTGATACCATTTTGTAGCACTCCGCCCCATTGACACAATATTGTCCACTTTTGGCTCTCCTGAACTAGACTTCCCAGGAGGTCACCTATTCTGGTACTACTCTCGGATAAGCTTACTAAACTGTAGAGTTTTGATGTGTTCATGACCATCACGACTTTAACACATGTTTTGTCATGAAGGGTGTGAGTATACATATAAACACATCTCCATAATCAGGCGATGTGGGAAATCACAGGAGACGTTTTTTCAAGATTTGTTAAATATGAGGTGGGAGATGGGTCAGAGGTCAGGTTTTCGGCATGATTTGTGGTGTGGGGAACAACCCCTAAAGATTTCTTTTTCAGACTTGTTTAGCATTGCACATTGTAAGGATGTGTGGGTCGTGGATCATTTGTAGTTCTGAAATGGAAATGTATTTGGAGAGTTAAGGCTCCTTCGAGAGTGACGTTCTTTTTGTGGATGCTGACATTAGGAAAAATCTTGACTTCAGATAACTTCAGGAAGATGAAAGCCATAGTGGTTGATTGGTATTGTATGTGTTAGAAAGTAGAGTTCATTGTGAAGTAGCAAGAGAATCATGGAGTTCGCTTTTCCATCCATTTGATGTTGATTGGGTTATGCCTAGAAGGGTGAGAGAGTTGGTGGTGAGTTGGAAAGTTAGATGGGATGCCGTAACATTTTGGAAGTTTGAAGGTTGGCTCCTTTGTGTTTAATGTGGTGTATTTGGAGAGAACAGAATGTGAGGAGCTTAGAAGATCGAGAAACTTTGGTTGTAGAGCTGAAAAAGATTATGTTCAAATCTCTTTACAGCTGGATAAAAACGCAAAATAGTTTGCCTTTTTCTAGTTTCTTTGATTTTTGGTACTTTGTTCATCTTTTTCTCCCTAATAGGGAGTTTCTCTTGTATACTTCTTGTGTACTAGTGACATAGAAAACAACAAACACTAGGGTTTGGATGATTTTTTGAAAGTGTTTTCCATTTTGTGTTTTGGAAAGTGTTTTCTGTTTTGTGTTTTGAAAAGTGTTTCCAATGTTTGAAGACTGAAAAATGTTGTGGGGTCCACATCTGAAAAGTTATTTGGATAAACATGTTTGAAAATTGTTTCTTAGAGAAAAAAAAAAAAATTAAAAGCTCTCCGCGGGTACAATATACAATCTCTTCTTCTTGAGGCGGTGGAATCTTTTAGTGCTCCGCGGGTACAATACCAATCCAAACCAGTTGCTGGGTTTGCTGCTCAGAATTCATCAGAGTTTGCACTTATTGCAGTTCAAGTGAAGCCTGTTTCTAAGAACTCAAATCCGATGAGGGGATGTCTACGGCGAGGGTTTTTTAACCCAAGTCCGAAAGAGAAAAGGGGAGTCTCATTCCTTGTCATCTTTAGCTGTTCAGGATGATGGAGTAGTGAGTGGTCGTTCTTCGGTTTTGGATGAAGCTTTCAGGTTTGGGTGGGATTAGGAAGACGATGATTGGGATGTAGAGCTGTCCCCCGATCCCCTTGATTGGTTGTTGGATTGCGATGAAGAGAGGGATCTGCGTTCGGTGTTTCTGGATGACGTGAAAGAGGATTTTCTATAGGAAATGGAGGTCGCGCGGCCTAGGACTAAGGGCAAGAGGGAGCTGTTAATTTTAGAAAGCTCCGTTAATTATGGCATTGCTAGTTCGTCCTCTAGGAGAAGGGCAAGACTATTGTGTCATAGCGCTCTGAGTGGGTGTGAGGTGTTTGGTTAGTGGGCATCGCGTTGGTGTGTTTGTTTGAGGTTTTTGGGTGGGTTTATTGGGATTTTTCTGAGGGTAGCTTTGGATTCCATGGGGTTTGTTTTGGATGGGTTTTTTGGGGTTCTTCAATGGGTTAGCTTTGGCTTCCTTTTGTATACTCTCTGTGTAATTAGGGGCACCTCACGCTTTCCTTTTTCTTTAATCAAACTTCTTATTACTTATAATAATAATAAAAAAAAGAATAGTCGAAACATAAAGAAACAAAAAAAATAAAGGGAAAATTACTAAATTACTCCCCGAGTGTTGAGTCTTTATCAAATCACTAAATAAGTTTATATATTTATCTTTTAGTTTCTTGAGTTTGTTTCCTCGACCTCCTCCCCGCCACTTTTATTTTTTAATAGTTTTTTTATTATTATTTAAGTAGAGATCAGCCTCCATTTGTATTGTGCATGAAAGATTGAACCTTGTTTTCAAAGGTATTTTCACTTGTTTTTAAAAATTGAGCATGTGTTTTTTAGAACATTTTTATATGAAGGTGGGGGAAGTGTTCTAGAAGTGTGTTGTGTTTTGTTTTCTTGAAAACTCAATTGTTTTTTGTGGGGCACAATCTGAAAAATTATTTGGATAACTTTGTCTGAAAAGTGTTTTTAGTGTTTAAATAGTGAAAAACACTTTTTGAAAAGTGTTACCAAATATAGTGTAAAGCTTCTAAGCAATTGGACCATGCTACATGAACAATTTCCTTCTCTTTTCACATACCAGGTTAGCATGATATGCTTTCTCTTAATAAGATTATCAATAGTCATAATATTCTGAGGTGTGGCCGTCCAAGCAAAAAGGTTTTAGAGATCATGGAAGCATTGATATCTTTCCATGGAAAGCTCCCTGGTGAAGGGTCAAAAGTTATCTATGTACAATGGCTACATGGTGAGAAGAGATTGTATATTTGCTAGATGCTGCTAAGAGATTATCTATAATCACATCAGCAATAGTTGGGAACACACTGAATTAATTGCTTTAAGGGGAAATGAGATTGTTCATTATTAAAGGAAAATTTGAGTGGTTCCTCATCTTTGAATTGTTGTTGTTGGTTTTTTCTTCCCTGAAAAGAGTAACTTGTTCTAAATTGATATTACTATTTTTTTTTTCTCTGATTATTTATCAAAAAAAAAGTTATTTCTTTCTAAATTTCTTGTTTATTGGATCAGTTCCAACAAAACCTTATTGGTGTTATTTTCCTTTCAGGGAGTTTGCTTCGGAAAGTTTTAGACATGGCCATTTTGTTGGTTGGCTTGGCCTTTTTTCTGTAATTATTGCAACACTTACGAGTCTTAACTTGCAAAAACAGGTCATGGTGGTTTTGGCCATGTTGTGTTGTGCCAAAACAAACTAGATGGAAGACAGTATGCTGTGAAGAAAATTCGCCTCAAGGATGAAAGCCTGCCTGTTAATGATCGAATATTGAGGTAACTCTATCTAGATAGGGAATTAATAGTCATTTACCTTAGAAAGTTGAACTCTATAATATTTTGGCCTTTTAGTTCTTATATGACATTAATGGTAAAGTAAAAGAAAATCAGTATTGCATTAGGAGTTTTCTAAAGAAGTTATTCATAAAAAAGAAAAGTTTTCTAAAGAAGTTATGTAGCAAATGTTGCAGTCTATTGTTACTGTTTTAGTGAGTAAAGTTTCAAGTTTGTGTTTTTTATTGTTTCTATGTAGAGAATAAGTCCTTTGAGTTTCGGTCTAATGTTCAAGGTGGAGTCCAATTGGCGGAGAAAAGTCGGGGAAAAACTCGAGAAGTGATCATGGCATGGCCAACCATTTTTTGGTTAGTGAGTGCCTGGGATTATTTGTCGAACAGTGAGACAGTCCGAGAAAATCGGAGAACATTTCGTTTTGGATGGTTATCGTATGTGATGCAGCGAAGAAAGAATTCCCACGGCAATTTTCTGGAGTTATCGGAATATGGAGGAAAGGGACGTAGGAGTTTTGTAATAATACCGGAGGGCCATGAGGGGAAGGGATGGAATGAATGCAGATCGCAATTGCAGAGGTTGAAGATGCACTATGAGAAGAATAGAGAAGGGATGTCCACTGGGGAGGCTTCGGAAGGGAGGAAACAAAAAAGACAGCCGTGTCAGGAGACCAAGGAGATGCGACCGGTGGGGCCTTCGGACCGGCGATCATATGCAGCGGCGGTGGTTGGGAAAAAAGTCACGGCCAGAGATTTCACACAGGCAACCGGTGAGTGGGGTCCAATACCAAGTAAGGAAGGTGCAAATGTCACGGAGAGATTGGGAGGAGATCACGTTCAGCATAAAATGGAAGGTGCGTATATAATGGAGAGGCTGGGCGGAGATCACGTCTTGCAGCAAATGGAGATTTTGACTCGCAACAATCAGGAAATCACGCTCATTAAGGATATTCTACTATCCTTGCAAAAAGATGTAGCCAGCTGTCTGCATAGGCTGGAGATGGGTTGGGGGAAAAAGGGGAATGAGATTCAGATGGGTTCAGATAAAGAGGTGCAAGGGCTGCAGGATTGGGCTTCAAGAGGGGAGAAGGAAGATGGGCCTGTTCAGCCCAAACAAATGGTGGAGACTATGGAGCTGGTTGATAAGCCCACAAGACTTCAGATTATCAACAAATACAAGAGAATATATGTTTGTCGAAACCAACACAGACGATGGCGTCCAAGAGCAATGGGCCGGATGGACCAACCAATGATCATAGAGTCACCGGAGATTGATCGGAACTTGACGCTGGAGCAATCAAAGGAGGTTCCAAGGACAGAATAGACCGACGAGAAGGGTATACAAGTACGGGATGGGTGTTGCATGGTAGAAGAGAAGGCGACAGGAGGCGAGGAGGTGGCCGGTGAGCTTCCAGTGTCTCGACGGGGTAGTCAGATGGAGTTAGTGAGTGGGTCGTGGGGAGATGAGATCGCTGATCAGCATGAAGGGGTAGTCAGAAGCGATACGAAGGCGGAGGAGTCACCAAAGGGGTGTGCGAGTTCTTCGATTGCTGGAGGTCAGACGGAGACGCACTGGAGTGGGTTGTCGAGCTCCAAATACTGCTCTGCTTCACTGGAAGATGCCGACAAGTCGTGTGGATCAGACAATTTGGGTAATAGCGGCATGGGTAAGCAATTTTTGGGTTCTTTCACGTCACAGGCCTCTTGCCAGAGTTGTGGGCCGGCGGTGAGTTGCGACCCAGAGTATGTAGAGTGTGCAGAGCCAACTATTGGGTTTGAAAGAAAATCCTGTGATGAAGATATGCCTTGAGAAGATGCAGTGGTCGGTGATTTGAAGCTGCAAGAGGAATCTATCTTTGCTGGGGACGAGGATTGTCGGCTTGTTATTATCCCCGTCAATCAAACTACGGTGGAGCAGCCTGATTTTTACATAAAAGGGGAAGTGATGAAGACGGGGACAAGGGCATACACTGTATATGAAGGGAGGAGCTCTAGTGGTTCTTTGGTTAATGTGGAGGGGGAGAATTTTATTGATGTAACATTGGAGATAGAACCACTGGAAGCTCATCCAAATTGTCTGGAAGGAAAGGTTTGCGAATGGGTAATAGAGAGAGTTAAAGGCATGTGCCATGTGTGGGGTATGTCATGTGAGGGGTATGAGGGTGAATTGGAGAAGCTATTCCGCAAGATAGAAAGTAAATAAGTAATAGAGGGAAGGCTAATAGCCCTGTAGCAACTCTTTCTAAATAAACCCTCAAAGGTAACCGTGAATTAAGGGGTCTACAGTGGAACATGAACTCTGAAGGTAAGCTGGGGAAGGAAAAAAGGGGGCAAGAACCAAAAGCAAAGGGCCAGGGGAGGGGGGTTGTCTCGTGATTGAATGAAGATTAAGATATTATCTTGGAACATGAGGGGGTTGAATTTGGAGGAAAAAAGGATGAAGATAAAAAGTTTGCTTAGAGAGTGGAAGGCAGATGTTGTGTGTTTTCAGGAAACTAAAATACAGGTGGTGACAAGGGAGCTGGTCCAGAGTTTGTGGGGTGGTGCTCAAGTTGATTAGTGCTATCTTGGGGCCTATGGTGCTTCAGGGGGTATCTTGATTATGTGGGATAGAAGGGTAGTGGAAAAAGTGGAGGAGTGGGTGGGCTGCTTTACGGTTGCATGCTCTTTCCGCAGTATGTGTGATGATTTCAATTGGGCATTTGTTGGAGTATATGGGCCAAATAGAGATAATGATAGACTTATGCTTTGGGAAGAATTAAGCAGTCTCATGGATAGGTGGGAGGTGCCTTGGTGTATTGGCGGTGACTTTAATGCTATAAGATTTAAGAGTGAGAGAATGGGAAGTGTTAGATATGCAGTGTCCATGGAGGCTTTCTCTCAATTTATTTTTGATAAGGGGCTTTTGGATATTCCAATGATGGGAGGGCAGTTTTCATGGTCTAATGGCCACTCTTGGTCTAGGATTGGTAGGTTTCTATTATCCTCAGGGTGGGAAGAGAGATTTCCGGATGTGGTTCAAAGGAGACTTTCTAGAGTATTGTCTGATCATTTCGCCATTATGTTAGTGTGCGGAGAGACAAGGAGGGGGGGGGGGGGGGGGGGNGGGGGGAGGATATTTCAAATTTGAGAATATGTGGCTGCAACACGAGGGGTTTGTGGATAAAGTGAAGGGCTGGTGGCAATCTTATCAGTTTGTTGGTGATCCTAGTAATGTCTTGGCTCGTAAGCTTAAAGCTCTAAAGGGTGACTTGCGGAGGTGGAACAATGAAGTCTTTGGGCATGTCGAAAAAAAGAAAAAGGATCTTCTTGAAGAAATCAGGGAGCTGGACAGTTTGGAGGAGGACCGGGATTTGGATGATGAGGAAAAGAGGAAGAAATTGCTGCTGTCCATGGAGCTGGAAAGACTCCTTCTTTGTGAAGAAATTAGTTGGCGACAGAAGTCTCGGGCTCTTTGGCTGAAGGAGGGGGATAAGAACACTAAATTCTTTCATAGGGTGGCGAACTCCAACCGAAGAAACAATTCTATTGATTCTCTTAATGTCAATGGATCCTTAGCCTATAATCCTAAAGAGATTAAGGAGCATATTGTCCAGTTTTATTCACGTTTATTTTCTGATAGTTGCGGAGGGAGACCGATTTCAGAGATTTTACCTTTGCAATCCATTGATATGGAGGAGAGTAGGTGGCTGGAAAGGGAGTTTGAGGAGGAGGAGGTATTGAAGGTTGTTAAGCATATGAAGGGCGATAAGGCTCCAGGTCCGGATGGGTTCTCCATGGCTTTTATTAAGGCTTGTTGGGGGGGTGATAAAAGAGGACCTTATGGCTGTTTTTCGTGAGTTCCACAGGGAAGACAGTTTCCAAGATAGCCTCAACGCGTCGTTTATTGCTCTTATTCCTAAGAAATTGGGGGCGGTGGATCTTAAAGACTTTAGACCGATAAGTCTTGTGGGGGTGGTGTATAAGATTATCGCTAAAGTCTTAGCGGAGAGATTGAAAACGGTGCTGGACAAGATAATCTCAAAGTCTCAAAATGCTTTTGTCAAGGGGAGGCAAATCCTGGATTCGGTCCTTATAGGGAATGAGTGTATTGACAGTCATTTGTGTTCAGGGATTCCGGGTTTGTTATGCAAGTTGGACCTTGAGAAGGCTTATGATCATGTGAATTGGGGCTTCTTACTGCACATTCTTTAGAAGTGTGGTTTTGGGGAGAAATGGAGAAACTGGATTGAGTTTTGCATCTCTACGGTTCGATACTCAGTCTTGGTTAATGGAGAACCAGCAGGTTATTTTAGTAGTTCTCGGGGAATTCGTCAAGGTGATCCACTTTCTCCTTTGCTTTTTGTTTTTATCATGGAGGCGTTGAGTAGTATGATGGTTGAAGTGGAAGCTAGGGGGCTGGTTGCAGGGTTTTCTATAGGTCCTGCACATAATCCTGGTTTGCGTGTTTCGCATTTGTTGTTTGCGGATGATACTCTGATTTTCTGTGATGCGGAAGAAGATCAACTGTGCAATTTACGATGTCTTTTTCTATGTTTTGAAGCTGCATCAGGGTTAAAGATAAATCTGTCAAAGTCAGAAATTGTTCCTATTGGGGAGGTGCAGAATATTGATTTGTTGGCGAGTATTTTTGATTGTCAGGTGGTAGGTTTACACATGAAGTATTTGGGGCTGCCTTTGGGAGCAAACTACAAGGATAAAACAATCTGGAACGGTATGATTGAGACCACGGAGAGGAGGCTGGTTGGGTGGAAATTGGGCCTTTTATCAAAGGGGGGAAGACTCACTCTGATTAAAAGCACTCTCTCTAATCTACCAACATATTTGTTATCTCTTTTCCCCATTCCCTCGCGTGTGGCAAATAGGTTAGAGAAGGTGCAAAGGAATTTCTTATGGGGCAGTAGCAATGAGGTGACTAAATTTAATTTAGTTAAGTGGCCTGTAGTTTGCTCTCCTATTAAGGATGGTGGATTGGGGATTAGAAATTTGTGTCGGTTCAATCAAGCTTTATTGGGGAAGTGGTTATGGCGTTATGCAACGGAGAGGGAAGCTTATTGGAGGATGTTCGTAGAGATAAAGTATGGAAGTATGGAGGGAGGGAGATTGGTGTACCAAACAGGTTGAGAGGCCATTTGGTGTAGGAGTTTGGAAGCATATAAGAAGAGGGTGGGAGTTGTTTTCCAAGTACATCAGATTTGACGTTGGTGATGGCAGCCGAATTAGATTTTGGCATGATGTTTGGTGTGGTGATCAACCTTTGAAGGAGTCTTTTCCTGTATTGTTTCGTATTGCAAGGAACAAAGAGGCTTGGGTGAGTGATCATATGCAGATTATGAATGAGGAAGTTCATTGGAATGTTCAGTTTTTCCGAGAAGCTCAAGATTGGGAGGTGGAGGTGGTGATAGCTTTCTACAAGAAATTGTATGAGACCCGGCGTCATGTGGGAGGGGTGGATCGAATTTGTTGGATTCCTTCCAAGAGGAAGTTTTTTGAGGTGCGCTCTTTCTTCGATGTGCTTTCCTCTTCTTCGGATAGGAACGAGGTGGGGTGTTCTTCTTTCCCGTGGAAGGGCATTTGGAAGGTTACAGTCCCACTACGAGTTAGTTTCTTTCTGTGGACGGCTTCTCTGGGCAAAATTCTCATTGTGGATAATCTTCGCAAGAGAGGTTTGATTGTGATGGATTGGTGTTGTGTGTGCAAGAGGAGTGGTGAGTCCATTAATCATCTTCTCCTTCATTGTGAGGTGGCTCGTAATCTTTGGAGTGTGCTCTTTACTCTTTTTGGTGTGAAGTGGGTACTGAATGGTAGGGTTCTTGATCTCATGGCATGCTGGAAAGGTCAAAGGGGTAATAAAATGGTGATGGAGGTGTGGAAAGTGGCCCCTTTGTGCCTTATGTGGACTATTTGGAAGGAAAGGAATGCTCATTGTTTTGAAGATACGGAATTGACAATGGTGGAGCTTAGCAATAGATTTCTGAAGTTGTTATTTCTTTGGGCGGGAGTTTTGAACATTCTTCAAGTTTCTAATATGCAGCAATTTGTAGAAATGTGTTCTTCCTTTTAACTTTGTAGGGGTGGATTTCTTTGTATACTTCCTGTGTACTAGGGTTGCGCCCATCTGCGCTTTTAATGATATTATTACTTATTTATCAAAAAAAAAAAATGTTTGCCACTTTAAGTAGCCTGCAGAGTACTACATTGGCGGGTGTAATCATGTGTCTAGGAGTCAAATTTTGTTAACAGTTCAATTTGGGCCCATTATTTTGAGGAACATAGAGTAATCACAGGCCCAGTGAAATGTGTGTTTTTTTATAGTCAGCTGCATATAAGTAACTTTAACCATTAGTTCTTGATCTACTAATAACCTATTATCAACTCATTGATGTTTATAGTATTACTTCTAAGTGGTTTGAGTCTATGAATTGGCAATTTTGCTGCCTGAATATGTGGAGTGCTGGAGTTAATGCGTTCAACATGGGTATTTGAAGTGTTCATATAACCCTGATGTAGCTATAATTTTATCTATTTAGTTAATTCTTTTCTTTCTTATATTATATAATATTTTTCCTTCATCTATCCTATCTTGCCTCTCTGCCTATTGTTTTTGTTAGAGAAGTGTTAGGGTTTAGATTACAAGGGTATTTTGGTTATTGTTATATTTCTCTAAGCTATATAATAAGATATGTGAGGTGCTGGTATTTTGTCTTCTCGGACCTATGCGGCAATGCTATCCAAGACTCCTGGTGGAGTGAATCCGATGTCAGTGAATCAGTTAGACCTGGTTCCAAGAGCAGGTTATTCTGAGTTGGCGAAGGGTGGAGAGGAGACGAGATCACTAGTAAGCTACGTCGAGCTTAAGAACGGTGTGTCGCCTAAGAAGAAGGCTGGGCTGGTTAGGAGACCTGCTCAAGGAGGTGGCTCTTCAGGGAGGAAGACGATGAGGGTGTTGCAAAAGTTGAAGAGGGTTCTCGAAAATATTAGGGCTGATGTGGATTGGGTCTTGTCTACTGGGCTGGGCTTAAAGCCCAAATCTTATTGTGGTTTAAAGACGAGGGCTGGGTTTAAGTGGAAGAAGGTTAGGCCTTTTCATTTGGGTTAAGATATAGAGTCTCCCGCGGGTGAGGTGTTGGAACCGGGTTCTGTAGTGGGTCTTGGGGATGCATCAACGCAGATGGCGGCTACGGCGGTGCAGGTTGAAGAAGCTGTTGCAGAGGCGCTGGAGCTGACGACCAATGGCTGGGCTAGGTATGAGATTTTGCCGCTCCCACCCTGGTATGACGGAGAGTGGAACACCTATTTGTGTTTCTGTTTCTAAGTCTCAGATGGGGTATTTTCGGAGAGTGAAGAAGAATTTAGGTAAGTAGCTGAATAAGAATAAGAAGATGCTGGCTGAGGTTGTGGCGGGCCCTCCGATGGTGGGGTTGGAGGGATATTCCGAGGGGGTGGTCGGCACGATGGAATGCGCTCCCACTTTGGGATTGACTTTTAGGGGTGATGAGAAAAGACTTTTGAATCTTTTTTCAGTCATTGAAGAGGATCGGTACCGTGTAGGGGGGGATTCTGTTTCAAATTCTAAGGGGAAGAGGGAGCTCAAAAATTTGGAATGCTCCATTAATTTTGAGGCTAATAGATGTGGCTCTAGTAGGATCAAAGGCAGGGTGGTTTAGGCTTGCCTTGGGAGATCAAGGTTGTTATGGGTGTTGGGTTTCAGGGTTTTTTTAGGTTTCTTTTGGGGTCTAGGGTTCTTTTTTGGCTTTGGTTTTTTGTGGGTTGTCGTGGGTTTTCCTATGTATACTCTTTGTGTACCTAGAGGGGCATTGCGCTTTTTTTATATATACAACACTACTTATCAAAAAAAAAAGGAAAAGATGTGTGAGGTAGGCT
The DNA here is from genome assembly GCA_006937295.1 of Carpinus fangiana. Classification (NCBI taxonomy): domain Eukaryota; kingdom Viridiplantae; phylum Streptophyta; class Magnoliopsida; order Fagales; family Betulaceae; genus Carpinus; species Carpinus fangiana. Next base: position 20,745,598 of record CM017326.1, read on the forward strand.
ACATAAAAGTGACAAGCCTCCATCTTCTCTCTAAACCTTTCATTCAGACTACAACAATTTTCATTCTGTTGGTTCCCCAACATGGGGTCCACATTTGAAAAAATGTTTTTTGTGGGGTTTACTCAAGAAAGTTGTTTGATAAAATTTTTGGAAAGTGTTTTGTATTTCCAAAGAAATCAATACTAAATATCCTTATTTTGAGAAAACACAAAAAGGTTTTGAAGCTGACTTCTTACTTATAAAATATAAAGAAAAAAAAAAAAAAAAAGGGAGTGGGCGTGCGACCGCTCATAGTAGAGGAGAGTTGCGGCCGTTCGGTCACCCTTATCTAGTTGAAGCGGTCACTTAGCCAGCTTCTGTCCAGTTGAAATGGCTGCGCAGCCATCCCTATCTGGTTGTGATGGCCACAGACCACCCTTGATCTGTTGGGGTGACCGCGCGGCCACCCCTCTCTTCGCTGGGGGTGGTCATGCGGCAACCACTCTTTATCTCTCTTCCTCTTTTAATCTTTTTATAAATAATAAGCCAATCCTTTCCCCTGAAAAACTAAGAACATTTTTTTCTCAAAATATTCCTATAAGAGGGTATGAAAAGTTCTCTAAAAGTGTGTTGTGCTTTGTTTTTTGAAAAGTGATTTGTTTGTTAAATGTTTTGAGAAAGTGTGTTTTTTGGTTTTGAAAAGTGAGAAGACTTTTTGAAACTGTTACCAAACATAGCCTTGGTTTTTCATTTTATTTTGTTTTTATCACTTTTTGTCTGTAAAAGTTGTTTTTTTAAAATATTTTTCCTGCAATATCATTAAAATTTGTTTATGCATCAATTATGGCGAGGTACTTAGGGAAGTAGCCACTCTTTCCCGTTTGCAGCATCAACATGTTGTCCGATACTATCAGGTAAGTGCTTTCTTTGTTCTTGACTTATTTTTCTTTATAATTTCTCATCTATGCTTCTTATTTTGGATTTTTTTTCTTAAATTAGTTTTTGTTCTTTTGTTGCCATGAAGTCGTCTTAAAAATGGGATGATTTGTATAATTTTACAGGAAGCTCAAATTAGAAAGATTTTGTTGCTCATAACATTTTGTGCTTATATGATGGTTATAATAATCATAAAAACTTCCAGGCATGGTTTGAAACAGGAGTGGCTAGTTCTTATGGTGATACTACTGGGGTTTCAATGACTGCAGCAAGCTCCTCTTTCAGCCACTTAGCCACAAGCTCAGTTGATGCCTTTGGACATGAGAACAAGCTTGAATCGACGTATTTATATATTCAAATGGAATACTGCCCAAGGTAAAGCATTTAATTTTTGTGGATTTTTTTTATCTCTAGATTTCTCGTACTTCATGATGTGTAGTGCTTGTTTGATCTATTCCTCTTCATCAATCATCATTATTGAAGTGCATGTTATGTTTTTCTTTTATTTTTTTTTTAATTTTATTATTATTTTTTTTTTGTAGCTTTTAACAATTTTGCATTAATTATTTTTTTTTATTTGATGTATTTGACGACCTTTGAGTTTTGAATGCTTTTGCTTGAAAGATTTATTTTTTTTATTTTTTATAAGTAATGTGAATATTATAGAAAAAGCGAAGAGGGGCGCACCCCTTATACAAATAATATACAAAGGAAACCCCTACGGAATATACAAAGAGCACATATTCAAGAACTCTTCTATAGTTGAAACTTCAATACGGTGATGGGCCAATGCCCACAAGTGAAGCATAGAGATCATATTCTTCCTCATCCCATCCACTGAATTTTCCTTATCCTCAAAAGTTCGGGTATTCCTCTCCCGCCAAATACATCAAGTGACGCATAAAGGCACCATTCTCCAAATAACTTTAGACATATCCCTACCCCCCACCCGATTCCAACAAGCAAGCAAATCAAGGAAACTTCTCGGCATAACCCACTCCACACCAAACAAAGTAAAGACATAGTTCCATAGTCAAGTAGCCACTTCACAATGCAACAACAAATGATCCACAGACTCCCCATTTTTCTTACACATACAACACCATTCCACTACCACAATACCCCTCTTTCTCAAATTGTCATGTGTCAGAATTTTACCAAGAGCTGCAGTCCACCCAAAAAATGCCACTTGTGGAGGCACCTTAGAGTGCCAAATACTCTTCCATGGAAACACCTCATAGTTTTGAGTGGACAAGGCCTTATAGAATGTCTTCACCTCAAATGTACCCTTTTTAGATAGGGACCAGCGAATACAATCCTCATTACCATGAGAAATCTTACAAGAGTACAATTTCTCAAAAAAAGATGACACCACATCCACCTCCCAATCTTGAACGGAACGCACAAAAATCACATCCCACTCAACAATTCCATTTCTCCAAATAAAATTATCCTTCACCCATGCTTCTTTGTACCTTGCAATACTAAACAAGGAAGGGAAAACATGTTTCAACGGTTGATCGGAGCTCCAAACATCATGCCAAAAACGAACTTTCGATCCTATCCCCACCTCAAACCTTACTCCCTTGGAAAAAGTATCCCAACCTCGTCTAATGTGCTTCCACAATCCCACACCATAAGGAATTTGGCTTTAATTATCTTGTGCCAAAGAGCTTCACTCTCTATCGCATATCTCCAAAACCATTTCCCCATAAGTGCTTGGTTAAACTTATGCACATTCCGAATACCAAGACCTCCAGCCTTTACAGGCCGACAAATCTGGTTCCAACTAACCAAATGTAGTTTGGTTATTGTTCTTAAAATTTAACCCCATACATCTTCAATATTATATATATTTTGCTTTAAAGCATGCTTTGGTGCCAATTTATTATTCTATTATTCTCTTTCTTTGTTATGGTTGAAGGACACTCCGCCAGGATTTTGAAAAATATAGTAATTTCGAAAAAGAATTGGCATGGCATTGGTTTCGTCAAATTGTGGAAGGTTTGGCCCACATACATGGACAAGGAATCATCCATAGGGACTTAACCCCGAATAACATATTCTTTGATGCCCGCAATGATATCAAAATTGGAGATTTTGGTCTTGGTAAGATCTGGATTTTATAATTGATATATACTCTTCTTCTTTTTAAATTCCTTCTCTTTTATATATTTGTTTATTTGTTTTTTTAACGATTCTTGATCATTCTCAAGTATATCATTCCAAAGGTAGTCCTTTGTAGCTCATCGTAATCTGGCTGATATTACTACTTTAATGGGAACATGCAACAATTGTGTTTAGGGCTACTTAATGCCAGAAGCCACTCTTTGAAATGAAGTGCTGGTTCTTTTGTTGAAGATTGATTTGGTTTACTCCACTTTGCCTTTGGAGGAGGGAGAGGACAATATGTTTTCGAGATTGTCACACAATACAAAGTTTGAGGGTTCACTCTTTGTATGAGTCTTTAACATGTGGTCTACTAGTATTGTTTCGCTTGGAAGAGTAAACTGGGTATGACGGTTCCATAGAAATTTGTTATATTTGTTTCTTTCATTGACTTCCAGATGGGGCAAGCTCCTAATGTCGTACTCCTATAGTAGGAAAATAATTAGTGGATTGGTGTTGCATGTGCCGAAGTAGTGATGAGTTAATTGATCATCTTCTACTTTGTTGCTATGTGGCAAGAGAACCATTAGTGATTTCCCTTCTTAGGATGCTGTGTATTAGAGAGAGAGATACTAAGGGAGTCAAACAAGAGTACATTAATAAATATATTTGGACACCACTTTAGCCTAAAAGCTTAAGTTAATGACTTAGGTTCACTTGGGTGTATTAATTACTGTTTTTCTTTATACTTTATCAATGTAGACACAATACTTAACAAATCTTCCTCTTACTTATGAGTCTCTTCCACATTGACCAAAGTTTCCCTCGTGTATGAGCCATTTACACAAGAGTGTTATGTGTACGCCAAGAGCCACCACACTCTTTTTACTAGAGTCAAACCAAGACACTCGTATTAGTAGCGTAAGTTAACCATGACTATAATACAAATTGTAAGGGAGAGAGACACCAAGGGAGTCAAATAAGACTACATTAATATACATATTTAGACACCATTTTAGCTCAAAAGCCTAAGGTGATGGGCTTGGGTCCACTTATGTATATTAACTACTATTTTCTTCATATTGTGTCAATGTGGGACACAATAGTCACAATTACACTCACAACACTATGGATAATATACATATTTGGACACCATTTTAGCTCAGAAGCCTAAGCTAATGGGTTTGGGTACACTTATGTATATTAACTACTATTTTTCTTTATAATTTATCAATGTGAGACACAATAATCACAAGTACACTCACAACACTATGGATGATGCCTAGGAAGGTCGTTCAGCTGTTAGCATGCTGGGAAGAAAGTTTGGTAAAATAATACTCGTAGTACTGAAATGCTATGGAGAGAGAAAGAATTGAGTAGTTTAATGGAGTTGATGTCACTTGGACCATGATAACATATTTGTTTTAAAGATTATTGGATGGTAGCTTGGACCATCGCTTGGACCAATGCTTGTATGTCTTTTGTTAAGAGATTAACGGAAAAATTTGATGACTGGATTTATTTGCTACAAGATGAAAACTTAGGCCTCTAAATATCAAAATTAGAAACTCAGGCTCTTATTTGTCCTAGTGGTAAAACTGTTGGAATAGAATATTGGAAAGTATGACATTGAAAAGGATAACACATCACATGAAATGATCGTTTAGTGTAGCCATTAAAGCTTAGGGGTTTGTTGCTGAGGCCTTTATGTCAATTCTCCACCTACGCATTTCAAGCATGTTTCTGGAGATCCTTATTCATTCTCCCTCTGGTTAATCCCCCTGGTTCACATGGATTACACCAAATTGTCAAGGCTAAGCAGTTGCCTTTATGATGCCTTGACTGGGTCGCAGGTTTCATAGATTTGACTCAGAATGTTGGATTCTGTACAAGTTACTTGTCTCAAATTATATATGGTTGGCAAGACGTACCATTTATTGGCAGATTATGGATGAATAAACAAATTCCATAAAGCCATCAATATAAGGTGCAATGTTTGAGTGCAGCATCTACTCTTTTGGTGATTGCGTAAATATTTAGTATACTTTTTCTAGCTTCTCTCTTGGCTTTCCCTTCTAATTCATCTTTTTGAAGGATTCAAGTTCTTAGATCTTATAAATTACTGATGTATTTAGATTTTGGACTTTAAGCCTAAGGTTCAGAGCCTTCCGAAACCATTCAGTGTATCCAGATGTTTTACTTACGGTCTAGCAGTTATACTGTGCAAGAATAAACTAGAAGCTTTGTTATTATTGTTATGTATTTAAAATGTACCAATATGAACTCATGGATGGCATTTAATAAACAATTGCTCCTGTGAATTAGCTCAACAAGCGAATATGAAAGGGCATACTAAAGTACATTTTCTTATTTCTTTGTTTCAGCCAAATTCTTGAAGTTGGAGCAGTTGGATCAGGATGTAGGTTATCCTTCAGATGCTGCTGGACTTTCGGCTGATGGTACCGGTCAAGTTGGTACCTACTTTTACACTGCACCTGAAATTGAGCAAGGATGGCCTAAGATTGATGAAAAGGTGAATGTTTGATGATGATGATTATTATTATTATTATTATTTGCTTTCTAGTGGTGCTCCAGCTTTGCTATCATATAACTCGATTTCTCAAAATTATATCATGCAAATTGTTGGGTCATCTTGGATTACAGGCTGATATGTATAGCTTAGGCGTTGTGTTTTTTGAGCTTTGGCACCCATTTGGGACAGCAATGGAGAGACACATTGTTCTCACTGATTTGACACAAAAAGGAGAACTTCCTCCAGCTTGGGTTGCTGAATTTCCCGAACAGGCATCCTTGTTACGGCGCTTAATGTCTCCAAGTCCATCTGATCGTCCCTCTGCCACGGAACTTTTGCAGAACGCATTTCCTCCACGAATGGAATCTGAATTGTTAGATGGTAAGTAAGATATTTGTATTTGCTTAATATGTACATGTGAATTTGGGATTTTTGAAGATTTTGATAGCTATTTATCTAATAACATTTTCGATATGATCAGACAGTCCAGCCATTAGATGAAACATATGGATATACTAGGTATCTAGTTTCACTATTGAAAGTATGCATATAGATGTATACGCAAAAAATTGATAGAGCAATTGTAAATGCTTTTTTTTTTTTGTTATTTTGGTTGATAGGTAAGAGATTTATTGAAAGCAAAGGGGATGCAAAACTTAAGCTTATAGTAAAGAAACTCAAAATGAAAGAAAGGAAGGGGAGTACAGAAACATCACTCCTGTAGGTGATTAAAAAAGTTCTTTAAGATATTAGTTTTGACAATGTGTGGATTGCTCTATCACATTACGAGCTAGCATATTTTGTGTGTGTGTGTGTTTGGTGGGGGGTGTTGGATGCCTTTAGAGCTAGAGTTTATGTTGAGGACCAATTCATCTTAGCTCAAGTAAGTCTTAATGTCAATCATATTTGGATTGGTGTAATGGATAATTTTTTTCTAAGTGATTGGTGTTGGCCGCATAACTCATTTTCAGATATTTTATCTAAGACTATACTCTGCGTCACTTCCTTGTCATGTCCTTCTTAACCTTTTTAAAATTAGGGTTTGCACAAACGAGAGGCTCACAATTAACTACAATAATGATAGAAATACGATTTTTTACCCTTTATTCCAATAACACCCTTTTAAACATTTCACCTCGAACTAGAGCATGCTAAAACAAATAAACTGCACCCGGTTATGGCATAGACTTTGTAAACACATCAGCAAGTTAGTCTCTAGGCTTCAGAAATTGTATAGATATATCTTCACTCAGTATCTTATCTTGAATAAAATGACACTCAACCTTAATATGTTTGGTATTTTAATGAAATATGAGACTAGAGGCCATATGTTGAGCATCTTGAATATCACAAAATATAGAAGTAGGATCTAGAAGACCAATTTGTTAAAGAAAATGTTGTAACCAGTTAGCTCATTAGCAATATGGGGCATTACTCTATACTCAGTTTCTACAGTAGCTGTGCTACCACTATCTATTTCTTTCTCTTCCACTTGACTACAAGTTCAATAGCAAGTATTGAAATTTGTCTGTCTTTGGTATGAGATTGTTGCTGCTGGAACTTTTTTAATCTAGCAATACCTCTGGAATAGTTTCCATCAATCACAATATCGTCCATATGTATCACAAGTAGAAACTTGTATTGGCATGCAAATGGAATGCTAATCTGTCTGGTATCTGTGAAGACAAAACTCTAATATTGCTTTGGAGAACTTCCTAAACCGCGTTTTTGTGATTATTTTAGACCATACAAGGCATTCTTTTACTTGCGCACATGTTCTTGATACTCCCAATGAGCAACAAACACAGGTGGTTGACGTCCAATTGAAACAAAGGCCAATCAAGAGTAGCAGTAGAATAAATTCACTTGAGTAGAGGATGTTAGAATATGTGATTGTAATTAGATTTGATTGTAATCAAATTATTTTGATTATATATCATCTCCTACCTTTTTAAGTAACCAGATTTGATTAAGTAATCAAATCATTCTAACAGTATGGAAAGAGCTACCTAAGTGGAAGCTTGGGTTAACCTAGTCTCTTCCAGGTAGAAGTCCTGCCCCATTTAACAAGGACCTTATGATAAGAAGAAACCTTGAACCTTTTACTTGTTGCAAGCTGCCCTCCTAGTATATCCTCTCCACTACCCCACACATTGGTCCTTTGAAGAAGATAAAAAATTCAACATAATCACTTCGTAATTCTGAAGGAGTGCTTATGATATCAGGACTCCAGTGAAAAGCCCTTCTTAACCAACTAGTACAAATTAGCTATTTTAGCAATCTTATCATCTTCTATATATTAGAAAGATCCAAAAACTGCAGCCTTAATGGAGCCTCCATACATGACACTTCATACAAGAATTGTACCCAATCATTTTAAAAACAATATGACTACAAAACTCTTCCTCCCCATTTCGAAACTCTTCTTCAAGCCAACCCCATGAGAACTCCTTACCTCTTAAATGCGCTAATCACCCCAACCAATCCCATCGTTTCAGCTCATAACCCTTGATTGGAGGCTGTTCCTTTTTGACACCAAACAACTCATTTTAAATCAAAGCCTTCTAACACAAACACCACATGCAGAAGTCTAAACGCCCACTTCCTCCCAATAATATGATATCTAAGTTCCTTAACCATACTTCCGCCTAAGAAGGACCCTTGAGCTTCTCACTTAGCCAATATTGATAAAATTGGAAACAAGGGCAAAGTCAATGGCGGGGGATGGAAAACTTGTGATGAAAGTTCAAGTGAGGTGAGGATCAGCGCGTGAGTAGGTAAAGGGTGGTTCCCCTGCCCATCCAGCGGCAGGTGTAATCGTCCAGTAAGAAGAATGGGGTATCTGGGGTTCTTTTACGTAGAAAAGAAGTCCTTTGAATTCAGGTCAGAGTGAGACGGGGTGTTCACTTGGCGGAAAAAAGCAAAGGTGTTTCTCGGTTGGTGATCATGGGATGGCCGTTAGTGTTCTGGTTCTTAATGTCTTGGGACTTCCTGTCACATAACGATAAGACCAAGGAGAATTGGAGGACCTTCCGGTTCGGTAACATCGTATATGTGTTACAAAGGCGAAGTAATAACTACGGGAATTTCATGGAGCTCTTAGAATATGGCGGAAGTGGAAGAAGAAGCTTCGTTATCATTCCGGAGGGAGATGAAGGAATGGGCTGGAAGGAATGTCGAACGCAATTATTATGGCTGAAACAACATTATGAAAAACAACGCTCAGAAGGATCGCATGTGAGTAAGACTCCAGTAGAGACAAAGGTGGGGAACGTAGTAAAAGAATCGCAAGAAGTCCATGGAAAGGTGTCTTACACAGAGGCAGTGATGGGTAAGGGGATGGAGGCTGAGCAGAGGATTCCAGCACTAGCCATCTTGCAAACGAAAAATTTACAGGGTGGTGCTCAACACGCCGGGGACCATGGTGCTGCCACAGTCAAGGAGAAGCCCATTCAGAAAAGTGCTGAAGACAAGTTGACTGTGGATCACGCTGGACTTAATGAGAGAAGATTTTTGCAGCTCATAACGGAAGGAAATTTTATGGCAATTCGAAATATGCTGATTGCATTTAGGGAGGAAATAAATAGCTGTCTGGAGAAGATTGAAGTGGGCATGGCACCTTCTTGGGCTGGACAGAAAATGGGCCTAAAGATGGTACATCAGCAAGCAGAATCTTGGGTGCATGTCGGGCAGCCCAAGCATGCAGAGAAGCCCAAACCAATTGTCAAGAAAACCTATTTTCGAAGGAAATCACTGAAGCCCAAACCACGTTGGCAGGTGAAAAATACTGCAGCTACGGCCAGCAGAAAGGAGCCATTGCTGATGCCGGAGCAGTTGCCACAGAGTCGCCGGAGAAGGTCGCTAGAGCTGGATCTGGGCTCAACAGAAAAAGATCATGCCGCACAAATCAATAGCACTATGAGACATAATTGCGATGGTCTCCAGCAGCACGTAGAATCAGTAGATGCCAATGCAATGGTGCTGGGGAGTGACCGGAGGTGGGTGCTGGAGTCTAAATTCACAACGGCGACGATGGTAGATCCCAATCCCGTCCCAGAGAAATCAGACAAGGCCGACCAGGTGTTGATGCAGGCTCGAGAGTACAACGTTGACAACCCACAGCTTGTAGCGGCAGTTGGAGGCAGCCAAGAAGTGGAGGAAACGCCAGAATTGGACAGAACAGTGGCAGAGTTGGACGTAGAGCAGCTGGAGCAAGATATCAATAGGGAGGCCGCACAGGGGAACATATTGAATAAGGCATTGATGACAGTAGGGGCGGAGGGCTGCTCCAAATTGCAAAATAGATGTGAGGATAAGGGGGGAAAGTTGAAAGAAGCAACTCTGAATCCCCTAAGATGTTGGTGGACCCAAATGGACAGCAAGAAAATTGTTTTAGAACGAGCTATAAATCTTGTCGAAGGGGAAAATGCCCAACCATATGATGCAATGGATTCAAATAGGATAAGCTTTTGTGTGGATAGTCAGCAAAATGATGAAGTATGTGACCCCAACACATATTCCATCACAGGAAACTCTATCCATGAAGACAAGCAGCTCACTGGAAAGGAATTGATGCAATTTTGGGATGAAGAAATGGTGGATTGTGAACCCCTGGCAGTACAAAGGGGGGACAAGCTGGAGGGTGAGTTTGACTAAGGAAGAGACTTGTGAATGGGTTGTGGAAAGAGTGAAAGGTTTTTGCCATGTATTTGGGTTGTCACTTGAAGGGCATGAGGAAGAGATAATGGTGCTATTCAAAGTAATTGAAGCTGACCGAAAGAACAAAACAAGTCCTCCGGTGACGGATACAGTAGTGGCACCTCCATCAACAAACTCTAAAGGTAAAAGAGAGTTACAACGGTTGTCATGCTCTATTAATTATGATGGCAAGAAAGGGACTGCAATTAAGGTCAATGGGAAAGGGAGGGGCTCAATGGTTGATTAATGAAGCCAACAATTTTATCGTGGAATGTAAGGGGGCTGAACTTGGAGGAAGAAAGAATGAAGATAAAGGGCATTATAGCGGAGTGGAAAGCGGATATTGTGTGCTTACAAGAAACTGGATTGCAGCAAGTTATTAGAGAGATAGCAAGGATCTTGTGGGGTTGTTTTCACATTGATTGGTGTTACATAGGGTCACAAGGAGCTTCTGGAGGCATTTTGCTAATGTGGGATAGAAGGGTAGGGGAAAAATTGGAGGTTTGTGTGGGACGCTTCATCATTGCATGCTATTTCCGAAGTGTCAATGACAACTTTGAATGGGCATTTGCAGGTGTGTACGGTCCCAACAATAATAATGATAGGAAACTATTGTGGGATGAATTGGTTGGCATCATGAGTTGGTGGGAAGTGCCTTGGTACATTGGTGGAGATTTTGATGCCATTAGATATCCGAGTTAAAGGGCAGGTGTTATGCGGTATGCAACTCCTATGGATGAATTCTCCAGTTTCATCTTTGATCAAGGCTTGCTAGACATCCCTTTGGTAGGTGGGCAATATACTTGGTCAAATAACCATTGTTGGTCTAGAATTGACAGATTTTTATTATCTCTTGCTGGGAAGAGAAGTTTCCTGATGTGGTTCAACGAAGACTCCCGTGCCTATTGTCGGATCACTCTCCCATTTTACTTGATTATGGGGAAAGAAAGAGAAGAGGAGGATACTTCAAGTTTGAGAATATGTAGATGAAATCTGAGGGGTTTGTGGATCAGGTGAAAATCTGGTGGCAATCTTATCAATTCACTGGGAGTTCCAGTTATGTGCTGGCTTGCAAATTAAAAGCTTTGAAAGGTGATCTGCGAATATGGAATAATAAGACTTTTGGGCATGTCAGGAAAAGAAAGAAGATGTTACTAGATGATATCAAGAAGCTTGATATTAGTGGGGAAGGTCGTGGGTTGAACAAGGAGGAAAGGAGAAGCAAGGAGGAGTTATCTTCGGAGTTGGAAAGATTATTGTTGTGTGAGGAGATAAGTCGGTGTCAGAAATCTTGGGCGCTATGGTTAAGGGAAGGGGACAAGAATACCAAATTTTTTCATAGGGTGGCAAACTCAAACAAAAGAAACAACGCCATTGAGTCCTTAATAATCAATGGCTCTTTGTCATTGGAGGATGCTGTTATCAAGGCGCACATTGTTCAATTCTATACCCAATTATATACTGAAAGATGTAGTAGAAGGCCGACACCGGATGGTTTATCCTTCCAATCTATTGGAAGTGAGGAAGGGTTGTGGTTAGAAAGGGAGATCGAAGAAAATGAGGTGTTAGAGGTGGTTAAGGAGCTACAAGGAGACAAATCTCCGGGACCTGATGGCTTTTCATTGGGTTTTGTGCAAACATGTTGGGAAGTAATTAAAAAAGACATTATGGCTGTTTTCCGAGATTTCCACAGCAAGGAAAGGTTTCAGAAAAGTTTAAATGCTACATTCATTGCACTCATTCCAAAAAAAGTAGGGGCGGAGGAGTTAAAGGACTTTCGACCTATTAGTTTGGTGGGAATTGTGTATAAGTTGATCTCCAAAGTGCTAGCTAATCGGTTGAAACATGTGTTAGAGAAGATAATATCAAAGTCTCAAAATGCGCATATTAAGGGGAGACAGATTCTAGATTCAATTCTAATAGCAAATGAATGCATTGACAGCCGGCTTAGATCGGGAGAATCCTGTTTGTTATGTAAATTGGATCTAGAAAAGGCGTATGATCATGTGAATTGGGAGTTTTTGCTATTCATGTTGCAACAAAGTGGGTTTGGGGAAAAATGGAGGAACTGGATAGCGTTTTGTATTTCTATAGTCCGATATTCAATTTTGATTAATGGAGAACCCTCAGGCTTTTTTAGTAGCTCTCAGGGCATAAGACAAGGGGATCCACTATCTCCTTTTCTCTTCGTTATTGTTATGGAGGGGTTGAGTAGGATGATTGAGGCTACAGAAAACAGTGGTCTTGTGTCTGGATTTTCGGTGGGGATGAGGAATTATCCTAGATTCAGTGTCTCACATTTTCTGTTTGTTGATGATACATTAATATTTTGCGGTCCTAATGAGGATCAACTTAGAAATTTGCGCTGTCTGTTTTTATGCTTTGAAACTGTCTCGGGGCTAAAAGTTAATTTGGCAAAGTCTGAGATTGTTCCAATTGATGAGGTGGAGAATGCTGATAGGCTGGCAAGAATCTTTGGTCGTAGGGTGGCAGGATTACCTATGAAATACTTGGGTCTTCTTTTAGGGGCGCCTTACAAGTCTACCACCATTTGGAATGACATTGTTGAGAAAATGGGAAGGAAATTGAGGTGGAAGAAAATGTATCTATCAAAAGGTGGGAGGCTCACACTGATTAAAAGCACTTTGTCCAATCTCCCTACATATTTCTTGTCTCTATTTCCTATTCCGATGAGTGTGGCGCACAGATTGGAGAAGCTACAAAGAGATTTCCTATGGGGTGGACTAAATATGGAGACTTGCGCACTTTTAATCTCGCCTTATTGGGTAAATGTTATGGAGATATGCGACGGAAAGGGAGGCATATTGGAGGTCGGTTGTTGAGGTTAAGTATGGGTGCAATAATGGTGGTTGGTATACCAAAGTAGTGGAGGGTCCTTATGGAGTGTGAGTGTGGAAACAGATTCGGAGAGGATGGGAATTTTTCTCGAGATTTATTAGTTTCGGGATAGGTGATGGTTCCCATATTAGGTTTTGGCACGATAATTGGTGTGGGAATCAACACTTGAAGGAAGCTTTTCCTAAATTATTTCGGATAGCTTGCAATAAGGAGGCTTGGGTTAAGGATCATATGCAACTGTCCAATGGTAGCATACAGTGGAATGTTCCCTTCATACAAGCTGTTCAAGATTGGGAGGTAGAGGTGTCGACATCGTTCTTTGGGAAGTTATATACTTTTCGAAGGCGTATGGGAGTGACGGACTGCATTTTATGGAATCCTTCCAAACGAAATATTTTTGAGGTAGTCTTTTTTTCGCATGCTCTCTTCTTCGGCAATAGAAACTTCCACTTTCCCATGGAGGAGTATAAGGAAAGCCAAAGTTCCATTGCAAGTCAGTTTCTTTGTGTGGACGGCGACTCTAGGAAAGATTCTGAATTTGGACAACTTGCATAAAAGAGGTATCATTGTGGTGGATTGGTGTTACATGTGCAAGCAAAGTGGTGAGTCTATCAACCATCTTTTCATTCATTGTGAAGTGGCACGTGCGTTATGGAGTGTAGTACTCACGCTTTTTGATGTCACATTGGTCATGTCTGGAGGGGTGGCGGATTTGTTAGTGTGTTGGCGTGGTTAGCGTGGTAATATTTCAGCTAAGGAGGTGTGGCGAATAGCACCATTGTATCTTATGTGGATCATTTGGCAAGAGTGGAATGCAAGATGTTTTGAAGATCAAGAAAGGTCAATGGAAGAGCTCAAAAAGTTACTTATTCAAACATTGTTCCGTTGGACCGAAGCTTGTAATGTGCCTAAGATTTCCACCATGTCTCAATTTTTATCTTTATGTACCTCTTTTTGCCTTTAGTAAGGCTTTTCTTTGTATACTTCCTGTGTATTAAGGTTATGTCCCTCTGCGCTTTTCAATGAATCACTTATTTATCAAAATAAATAAATAAATAATTAGATCTTTAGGATTTGACTGATGTGTTTGCACATTGTATTTGCTAATTGTTGTTGAAATTTGTCCATAGTAGCTCCTTCAACCAATCAACCAAATTCAAACTCAATCATTTTATTTAGCTGGCTCTGATAAAAATGTTTACTTTAGAATAATACGTATTTCCATTTTTCACATTATGCCCATAGGTTACGCTTTGCCCCCACCTTTCAGATAGATACATAAAGATTTCAACTAGAGACACCTGTAACGTTTTACGTCCTTTTGTTGTTCAATTCTATGTGAAATATTGCATCTAAACTCTTGCTCAAATGCCATATCCCTATATGAGAGGAGGATGGAGAGTGTCGTTGTGGGGTTCAAGACCCTTTGGGTGCATGTGTAACTTCGTAGTAAAAAGAAAAATTAAGAAGAATATTTTTTGGAAAGCCTTATTCATCTTAAGAGTGGAGTTAAATCTTGCTTGTCATGTAGCAGATTCCTATGCCTACAATGGTTTGGATGTTTGAAGTCATAAAACTTCTTAATGGTTCTTGTATGCAAGAGCACATTTTTATATATACAAATATTACAACACCCTAACAATGTTTGTTTGTTTTACTCCCCTTAGATAATTCTAAATCATTTAAGCCTGGCCCCGAAAATCTTGTTAGTATATAATTGATGTTGCCTTATTCAATCATATGCCAAATCTTGTTAGAAATAATTGATGTTACCCTCTTCAATCATGTCACAGGATCCAGCAATAATTTTAACATCTTTTCTTTTTTTTGGACTACTTATCTCATTTTGGTTAGTTATTAATTTGTTATGTTCTACTGAGCGTAACTAGTGTTAGTTGCATTGTTGTAACTTCTAGCATATGACTTCTCAAAATATACTTTAAATGTTTGATACATTTAGCAAATAGCATAGATGAAAATTTTAAAGTTGGAAATATCCCTTATTACATAATAGTTTAACAAAGTGCTTTTTGCTCATATGTTCAGATTTTCTACGAACAATGCAAACTTCAGAGGACCGAAGTATATATGATAAAGTTGTCAATGCTATCTTTGATGAGAAGATGTTAAGCATGAAAGACCAACATCATCATGCTGGTAGATTGAGGTTGGCTGGAGACGAGGCCTCAGTTCAGTACACAGATTTAGACACTGAGGTTCGTGATTATGTTGTTGAGATCACAAGGGAAGTGTTTAGACAACACTGTGCAAAGCATCTGGAGATAATACCCACACGTTTGTTGGAAGATTTTCCACAGCTCAATAGGTTCCTCCTCTCTTAATAAAACTCCACGCTATCTTGTTTACAATAGTTTTTATCATAGTGCACAATTTATTCCTAAAGGCTGTAGTTGGCTAATTATTTCTGATATTTTATGGAAAGGAACACTGTGAAACTGTTGACCCATGGAGGAGATATGCTTGAACTTTGTCATGAGCTGCGTTTGCCTTTTGTTAGTTGGGTGATCTCCCACCAGGTATTTACTCTTCTACAGGGAGCTGTGCTAGTTTTTCTTCTATTTGTCATTGATTTTTATGAACTTACCTGAAATCATTGGGATTTTAAGTCAACTGCCTATACCCTGGATGAGCATGGTATAGGATTTGAATTCCTCTGTAAATTGCATGTTCATCTTATGCCATGGGTTTAATTTTTATTTTCTGGCTAAATATTTGTACTCTTCTGTGTTATGCTAAGCATACATTGATTTGGCGGGACCTCCACTTGAACATTAGCTTTGTTCTTTAATTTTTTATAATTTTTTCACTATTTTTCTTAAATGCCGAGTGTATTTGCTACACAAACACTTGATTTGTAACTTATAGATAAATGCTTTTTCTTTATCTTGAAGCACTAGATAATTTTACTTAGGAAAAAAGAAAAGAAAACTGGTCTTTAAAGTTCACAAAAGACCACCAATGAGGTTTCAATCAAAGTTCTTCCTTTGGTTTCTAATTGTCTTTTCAGTGAGATTTAGAGCACGTTAGTGATGAAGTGCCTTTCAAGAGGTTCAATCATGCTCTCATAGGTAAAAATAGCTTTGGTGAAGATTGGTGGTCGAATCTAAATAGGAAAGTTCATGGGGAGGATGGAGTTCTAGTGAGTTTGTTGGGCCATATGGGATGGGGTTATGGAAGAATATTTGGAGGGGTTGTGAGAAGTTCTCAATTCTATCAGGTTTAAGGTGAGAGATGGCTCCAAAGTTAGATTATGGCATGATCTTTCGTGTGGGGATTTGGCCCTTAAGGAAGGCTTTCCAGTTTTATTTGGTATTGCCTGCACAAATGATGCTTGTATTGCGGCTCATGTGGAATTTTTTGGAGGTTCTATTCAGTGGAACGTGAGCTTCGCTAGAGCGGCTCATAATTGAGAGGTGGATGTCTTTGTCTCATTCTTCAGTTTGTATTCAGTGCAACTGAGACGAGAAGGTGATGACAAGTTATGGTGGCTCCCATCCAAATGAGTGTTGTCTCATGTTAAATCCTTTTAAGGTGTCATGGGGTGTAACGATGGCTTCTGTTTCCCTCGTAAGAGTGTTTGGCGGACCAAAGGTTCCGTAAAGGGTGGCTTTTTTTTATTTGGTCGGCGGCCCTAGGAAAGATCCTTAGCATGGACAATCTCCGGAAGTGGCACATCATTGTGGTTGATAGGTGTGGTATGTGTAAAGGAATTGGGGAGTCTATAGACCATTTTCTTCTACATTGTGAGGTTGCTTGTGCCATTTGGAATGTTTTCTTCTATCAATTTAGGCTGTCTTGAGTTATGCCTAGACAAGTAGTTGACTTGTATGCTTGTTGGTGGATTATTGGCACCACTCAAAGTGTTGCTGTATGGAAGATAGTGTCTTCATGCCTTTTGTTGTGTCTCTGGGGGGAAATGAATGATATAAATTTTGAGGACCATGAGAGAACTTTGGAGGAGATTAAATCTTCATTTTTCAACACTTTGTGTGGACAACTGCTTTTGTTATTCCGTTGGTGATTAGTTATCATGATTTTTTTTTTTTTTTTCTAACTAGCTAAGTGGATTCTCTTGTATACTTCTTGTGTACTTGGGGGCGCTTTACACTTTTTTATGCCAATTGCTTTGACACTTGCTTCTCTATTTATTAATAAACATGAAAAATAAAGGCAATAAAAGTAACTTGTGATGCTACTTTCTATGCTGCAGAAATTTTCATTCAAGCGATATGAAATATCTTGTGTCTATAGAAGAGCAATTGGGCATTCACCACCGAATCGCTACCTTCAGGTGTGCGTTACAATCATTGAAAATGTTATGGGGTTTGTCTCCTATTCTTTTATAGTTTGGGAAGTGAATCATATGCAATGTTCCTAATGGTGCCCCCATGTTAACTTTCGGGGGAATTTGATATAAGTTGAAGCCTCTTTATACAGAATGTGTTGTCAACAGGGTGATTTTGACATTATTGGAGGTGCATCAGCATTAACAGAGGCAGAGGTTATCAAGGTACTGCATTCTTTTGTTTATACCATGCTCTCACTCCGTGTCTCTCTCTCCCTCCCCCCTCCCCCAACCTCTTTTGAAAATCAAATAATGGAAGTGTCCCGTAATTTTAATTATTAAGTAGTTTAGTTTCTTGTCCTTTATCTTTTGATATACTTTTTTTTTCTTTCATAAAATAATTTCTTCAAAATAACATTGTGATTCTTGATTTTAAGTTGTGCTATGCATTACTTGAACTCTTAATGGCTAGTGACTTCAACACATGGTAAAGACTAAAGACATGATTATTTTCTTGATGCTTCAATCTGACAAACACTTTTCAAAAATCCTAGAAGAAGGCATAATTGATTTTTTTAGGGGGGTTGGGATGGAACAACAACTTATTTTGGTTCAATTATCCAAATTTTCATTGCACTCTCGTTATGATGTTTCTAATTTATTGTATTTAGTTGGCTCCAATAACTTTCCTTATTAGAGATTTGTGACACGCTTGCTTTTAAGATCTGGTTATTTCATGTATTTTTTAATTTGTTATTGCTTTTTATAACAAATAAACTATAAAAACTATAATTTTAAATTATTGTAATTTGAAAGTGGGGAATTTTAATTGTATTTTAGAATGGTGGATTTTATTTTCATAGAATAAAAATCAATGAAAAAGTTAGAGAACTAAATTCAGTTTGTCATACTTGGAGGACATGTAATATGAAAGAGATATTGTAAGCGAGAGAGTGGTAGTGAGAAAAAGAGGAAGCCTTTGACTTCAAAGTCTTGGTTTTGACTTTCATCCTTTAATTTGTTTTCACTTCCCAGCCTTAATCCACTCACCTTATGTAATGGAAAGGAAAGGGTTGGAAGAGAAGGGAATGTAAGAGCGGAAGGGAAATTACCATTCTTTGTGTCTGGTTATATCAAGAAAGAAAGGGGTGGGAATAATCCAAGTGGTGGCCTGAGTCGAATAAGAAAGTTTGCTTTCAGATAACTATGATCCGATAGTGGCCCCATTTTAATAAGAAAGTTTGCTTTCACATAATTTGTTTCCCCTTTTGCTTCCAAATTAGGAGGAAGCGAAGCGATGCATGAAATGTGATGCCTCTGTTATCTTTCCCTCCCCTTGATTTGACCCAATCATAGAGAAAAGAGGCTCCATCCTCTGCTTCGTTCTTTCTTTTACTCTTCCAAACATAGGCATATATAAATTGGCTAAACAAGTACGAAAGGTGGTCCCATGATGCTTGATGTTCACTCTATTTGCTTAATTGATTCTTATGGTAGGATTTAATGGAAAAATGGAAAATTTACCATTATGAATTTCCCACGTTTAATTTAGCATTTTAACTCCCACCCTCTCCCTCCTTTTTTTGGGTGGGTTTTGATAAGTGTTTTTGGTCATGAAAATTGGTTAAATGCTCATTTAGACCAAAGAGAAACACTATAGTTTCTATTTCAATTATATCTTGGAAAGTAGAGGTTGGACAAGAACCTGCCATATTATTAAAGCCTTCAGAATGCTGTAAGCATATTACCTGTCAAATGTTGGTTTAAAATGGTGAGTTGCAGACAAGGATGGAACATTCTAAATGAATATATCTTCAGGAAGTTTAGGTCCTTGATAGGGCATATTCATACAAGATGATTTAATAATGATGAAAATGATTTGGTCTCAAGCAGCGTAGAACTTTAGTCGATGCGCCGGGTAAGGTGACATGGGGAAGATTGAAAAGGACTGGTAATTAAGACCTCTAACGCTATGGATCTTTCTGGCCCTAGACAGAATGTAGCAAATCGGGCTTTACAGCCAGCCAGTGACAGATACATTTTATGGTGAGTGAGGGATCACCCAACTGGAATTCGTAGAATATTTGGACCCTGTATCAAGTATCTGAGATATTTGATGAGTTTAGAAACTCACGGGCAATCTAAGCAGAACAAAAACAAGATATAATAGATACACACACTTCTAAACGGGCAATCTAAGCAGAACAAAAACAAGATATAATAGATACACACACTTCTAAAATGACAGTCCCCGTTTGTCTGGTTACAACACAGAATGACAAAACCCCGTGGTTCATCAAATATGCAAGCATGTATTCATGTATATATGTAATGAATGTGTATATGTACATACATCTGACTGTGTATGAGAACGTAGGTAACTATGCTCTTATGCATGTCTGGATGTACATAGATACAGTTTGCATAAAAGATATGAAATACTCCCTCTATCCCAATTTGCTTGCCAAATTTGAGAAATCACAAAACTTAAGCAGGACCAGTTTATGCATTGGCACATCATATTCTTGATATACGTTGTTGGTCCACTTTCTGACAGTTTGAGCTTTTGACGGCTGTGGTAACAAACGACTAGGGATTATTGACATATGACTTGCAGCATTTCCTCTTAATACCTCTTTTCTTTGTGCCTATGGTGGATCTGTTTATAGGTTGTATTAGTGTATTCATTATACTTGTGACTCATTTTACAGGTGACAATGGACATTGTAGGTCATTTTTTCAATCCAGATTCATGTGATATTCATTTAAATCATGCGGACCTTCTGGATGCAATTTGGTCTTGGATAGGAGTGAAGGCAGAGCATAGACAGAAAGTAGCAGAGGTATATCATTAATGTACTTATGAGATTAGCACCATTTAGTACGTGAAGTATGACCTGACAGATGCTTCCATTTCTGAATGAAGATTCTTTCTATGATGGGTTCTCTGCGTCCCCAATCTGCTGAAAGGAAATCAAAATGGGGAGTCATAAGGCGTCAGCTTTTGCAGGTTTGAGGCAAAATTATTTGAAAAAAAAATAAAGAACTCTACATATAGTTTTCCTGTAACAGTTATTTTCTTGGAATTTTACACTAATACAACCGTTAACATTTTATTTCATAGTAATTATTATTATGTCTTACATTTTAAAAATGCATAGAATTTGTAGTTGGCTTGATCTTTTATTTAATCTTCGTACTAGCATTTCTCTTTTCTGTGAATGCAAGTCAATTTCATACATTAGTCAATTTAGAAGCTATGGAAAGCATGTACAAATTGCTGCCACTATGTGTCTGGCTATGTTTCCATGAGTTTGATTTCATGAGGAGGACCGGTAGAGTTATGGATGCCCCTTAAATTTATTTATTATGATAAATAATGTATATTAAAAACCGCACAGAGGGGTACAACCAATGTAAACAGGAAGTGTACAAAGAACCCCTACTAGGTAGAAAAAGAAGCACGGATGCCCCTTATATTTATAAACCTGTAAGTGGATATACTATGATGCAACTAGTACTTGGATACTATCAACCATTGGGCTTAGTAAGGTTGTTTATCTAGGCCCATCGGTCCAAATGTGCTTTATATAACTAGCTTCAAACTTATAGTCTTCTCTCTCTGTAATTTATAGTTGTTATTATTATTATTATTATTTGTTGTCTAAATGATTATGAATTTAATACCTTTTTTTTGTCTTTTACAGGAGCTCAATCTAGCAGAAGCTGTTGTAAATAGGTTGCAAACTGTTAGTTTAAGGTTCTGTGGAGCTGCTGATCAGGCACTTCCGAGATTGAGGGGAGCCTTGCCAGCTGGTAGAATTTTATTGTTTATATTGTTACATAAATTCTGTGATGAAACATACACTTATCATCTGGTACAATAATAATGCAGATACACCTACACGCAAAGCGCTTGATGAGTTGTCAGACCTCTTTAGCTACTTGAGAGTATGGAGGATTGAAAAACATGTTTATATAGATGCATTAATGCCACCAACTGAGAGCTATCATAGAGATTTGTTCTTTCAGGTATTGTATCTGTGGTTAATTTTTTCTTTAGGAATTAATCACATCAGTTGCTTAAGCACTACCACTCGGGGAATCTATAAGCCAGTATTTCTAGCCCAGTGAAATTTCACTATTCCAAATGACTTCTTTATTTCCCTTTCTTTAATTTTAATTTTACTAAAACTCTTTTATCCGCATCTTTGAAGAACTTTAGATAGTTCAAATCCCTTCTCTTTTTCTCTCTAACCCTAGCTAATTTATAAATATCCTTTCCCCACCCTTTGTATCTATTTTATCATACAAACCATCATATGCCCTTAATCTAGCCTCATTAATTATCATTAGCCTTTTACTATCATAAGCTGAATTTGATCATGTTAAATATTTGAGCTCATTCTTTTAAACTGAGCCAAACAATAGCAAGGCTCATGAGTGGTGGCTTTGGGTTCCCTTTTGGGTTTCGGGTGGGAGGGTTTTCGGTTTGGTCCTTGTGGGGTTGTGGGTTTTTGTGGGTTAGTTTAGTAGTTGCTGTGAGTTGGTGTTGGGTTCCGCGGGTTCTTCTCTTTTTTTCTTTTTCTTTTTTTCTTTTTTTTGTCCTTTCTGTTCAGTTCCTATATGCTAGGCTGCCTACGCTTTCTTGATATTACCTATTAAAAATATATATATTATTATTATTGTTGTTGGGCATTCTTCTAATTCTGTTTTCCAAATCGGATATAAATAATATGCTAGTAGGGTGGTAACCCTAATTTTGGGTCCATTCTTCTAGATAGCCATATACTTTCTCTCTTTCTCCCATCTCCTCACTCTTCTCTAGGGTGTTCGAAAAAATGGACTACCCTATCCACCAGGTGGATGCTAACCAAAACTGGTTGGTTTTCGTCAAGGGCGGGTCAGTTGTCGAAAGACAAATGTATTTGTGACCGCTGGTTTGGTTGGAGGTTAGATTAAGAGCCTGTTTGAAATTGCGTTTGAGAAATAAAGTTTTTAAGTCAAAAAAAGCTTTTAGGCAAAATCTTCATTTTTAAGCTTTTGCCAAAAGTGTTTTTTGTCCATTTTTAGGCTTTTTGGACCCTTAAAAGTGCTTTTAATTTTTTTAACAAACGAGTACATTTTTCTTCAACGGGTTTTTTGAGTGTTAAGAGCACTTTTAGGCCTCTCAAATCCCAAACAGGCCCTAAGAGTGTTGGTTTTCCAATCTAAACCGACTTGACCCTCCCTCGCATTGTATACAAGATAATATTGCCAACAGGTCACAGTTCTTTACCTTCACATATGTGTTACGAGGGAGGAGTAAATTTAAAAGAGCTAAAGATGAACCTTTGATGGCTATTAAATGGATCCAATGCAGGTCTCTAGAATTTGTTTATTGCTTTCACTGAAAAGAATACAAGAAGATAGAAGTAGTTGAGGTATAAACACTCACATTTTGTGGAAAATATGTGGATAAATATTTGCTTTAATTACGATGCTACCACTTTAATTACGGCTTCTCCAAGAGAAAATATATACACCACAAATCCATTGCTATGCAATCAAACTAGCACAGTCTAACATTACACAGGCATCATCAAAATCAACCATGATCGAAGATTTCAGTGGAGAGAACTGAGGCAGTGCAACCAACAGTTCTATTGGTCTTTTGCAGTTCTTTTACTAAGGGCTAGGTATCGGTCATATCGGTCCGGTTAAAGGGGTTACTGATTACCGACTGATAAGCTATCAGTTAATCGGTTCCTAACCGATAACCTACCGATAAGAAACTATACCAAAAATTATCGATCATGTTGGTAATCGGTTAAACCGGTTTTCGTGGGCTTATTATTGGGCTTTTTACTGGTTGCTAATTGGGCCAAAAATTAGTTGTTTTGGCCCTTTGGGGGCACAAATATATGTATATATTTATATATATATATTGGCTGAAATAGCTTATTGAAACCTTTTTTATAGTCACTTAGACATTTTGTTTTTTCCAATTCAGAAAATAACTTTATCAGTTTATCCCTTTGTAAATTTGAGCTATTGAAACCTTGGATTACAAGTAAATGTGATAAATTATCAGTTTAATAAGCGGATTTCTTTACTAGAATATGAAGAGTAGCCAATTTGCAGAAATATGGTCATAAATCTAACAACCAAAAAGCACAAATATGCTTTTATAAATTCTAGAATAGAGAGACTAAAAAGCAGCTAAACCGAAACCCATAACAAGTATAAAATTATAAAAAAAATTAAAAATTAAAAATCCTTATCGGTCATATCGGTTTTTCGATAACAATTTTTTAACCGACCGATTATCGACCAATAAGCTTATCGGTATAAAATTTTTAACCGATTACCGACCGATAACTATCGGTTGCGGTTAATATCGGTTCAGTTAAC
Organism: Carpinus fangiana; assembly: GCA_006937295.1. NCBI lineage: Eukaryota > Viridiplantae > Streptophyta > Magnoliopsida > Fagales > Betulaceae > Carpinus > Carpinus fangiana. The sequence continues at coordinate 20,769,411 of CM017326.1, forward strand.
TTCAGTAATCAGTAACCGGTTAATTTGCCCACCCCTACTTTTACTACGTTCAATATGCTTTTGACATAAAGGCTCACCTCATGTTGAACTATCCTAGCATCCTTGCTCTCATGTTGTAGATTTCTAGCATTTTTTTCCTACGGTACATAATATGCAGTGGCAGAACACATGATTTTAATCACAAGTGTTGGAAATGTTTTTCCTTTTGAGTATTGATCATCCATAGAACAGTCTCACTCCAACTTCTCACCATCCAAGTGATGTTTCTCTTCTCGTTTAGGGCTATTTGCACATGAACATATATACTTGATTGTATTCTGTTTCATGCTTACAAATGAAACATTTACATCTTGTCCCTTGAAAATTGCTTACCACATGTTGATAAAAATCTGAATATGTTTTTGTTTGTATGGGTTCAACCATGTTGCACTTTTCTTCCCAAGGTATATTTAATAAAGGAGAACAATCCTGGATCACTTACCGAAGGTGCATTGCTTTCTGCTGGTGGTCGCTATGACTATCTGCTTCACCGAATGTGGGGTCATGAATATGTAAGTTATTTCCACTAGTATATTTTTCCTACTTTGTATTTTTTCTATGACTCGTATGTATGTGTAAGCACATGGCTTCACATAACGTGAATGCAAATGGACAATAAAAGTGTGTTTGTATGTTTTTCTTTTGGATACCGTTACGGTTATACCAATTATATAGTATTAATTATCAAATTATTTTCTAATTAATACCATATAAACTTTGTAACATTAGTTACTTTCTTTTCTTTTTTGTTCCAGAAAACCAGTCCTCCAGGTGCTGTTGGGACTAGCCTTGCATTAGAGACAATAATTCAGCACTCTTCGATAGATTTTAAACCAACTAGGTGCTATGTCCTTTATCTCTCACATTTTTTTTTTTTTTTTACACTATAAACTTTCTTCTAACCCTTAAGCCTTGGACCATCATCTTTACATCTACAGAAATGAAGCTAGCACCATTATTCTTGTTTGTTCAAGAGGAGGAGGTGGTATGTTGGAAGAGCGCATGGAACTTGTTGCTGAATTATGGGAGGAGAACATCAAGGTTTGAGCGTAAAAATTTTATGCAAATAGGCCGCTTTACAAAGTTGCCTAACTGTTGCTCTCTGCTTACTGGTTGCTAATGTCCTTCAGGCTGAGTTTGTCCCCAAACCTGATCCAAGCCTTACAGAGCAGTATGAATATGCAAATGAACATGATATAAAAACCCTGATCATCCTAACAGACACAGGTGTGTCTCAAACTGGTTCCGTCAAGGTAACACTTCTACTGTCTGAAAGTTCATTTCTGAATATACTACTTTTCTGCTATTGATATCTCCTGAAAGGAATGTAACGGGGTATTATGTCAATTTAGTTAATGAATGAATCTTGTAACTTAAATCACATAGATGAACATCAGAATGTATGGCTTCCTAAAAAGTAACTAGATGACTAGAACCCTTCTCTATCTTGAATGCTAGACTGCAAACGTACTGACCCTCACGTTACTCAAGGGGCCATACAGATACATAGAGTCCTCCAGTGTTACCATTCCATCTGATGGCTCCATTTTCTTTTTTCTTTTTCTTTTTTCGTGGGTGCTTGGGGCTGCAGTGAAGGTGGGTGTTAGGGTGGTAGCTGGTTCAATTGGAATGGTGTTACGAACTAGTTCTATTGGGAAAATTTAAGGAAAAATCGATTTTGGTCTTTGCTATGTGTATTAGGTTCCAATTCAGTTTAGAACTATAAAGTTGCAATGGATTCATTGAGTAGTTTAAAAAGTTATAATTTAATCTTTATGTAATCAGATGTAATTGCTGATAGACCACTTCTAGTTGATAGGCATATGCCAGGTGGATAATTGTCCATGTCAACTTGAAGGTTTTTTAAAACGTTTGTTTATTAATTAAATAATAACAAACACACAAACAAAAATCACTTTTTTCTCTCCCTTTTCCCCCTGGGCCTCCTCACCTCCTTCCTCAACCCCTTAAACCCCAACCCCAATCCATGCAAACCTAAGACCTACCTCTACAACTCTCAACCCTCCACAAAGCCCAACACCCCAGCCCAAGCTGTCTGCAACTCCATACCCTCCATAAAGCCAGCGCCCTACCTGCACCCTCCTAAATCTGATACTCAAAGTGCTAAGGCTTACCTTATTTCGAACAGGTGTAACTTATTCCCAGCTAAGCATAGCACAAACCCTTTGAAGCCTACCAAAAACAGAAGCCCTGGCAATTAGAGAAATGGAGGAGATCATTATCTTAAGGAAGTGGCCATGTGATGTCATGGTGACATGCCTCTGACCCACAGATCCAATTCCAGTCTAAATGTCTGTCACTGCCATCACTTTGTGCTATTTCAGACCCCCACCGCCCAAATGTCCGTCAATCACATTACAATTGATTCACTTCCAAACCACTCAAGCTAACATCATATAATCAGAGATCTCACAGCCAAATAGTAATAAATTTCGTCATCTCATGATTGATTAAAATCTGGAGACAGAGAGAGAGAGGTTGATCGACTTGACCCAATATAAATGAGAAGGTGATGCTATTGTTTGTATGTTTTTTCATAAGATCTGAAAAAAGGTGAGGATGATGGTGGCGATGGTGAGGCTTGTTTTGGTGTGATATATAGGCTCATTTGGAAGGAGGATATATATATATTCGTAGAAAATTATTAATTCGGAGTTTTTAATCGGCATAGCATATGTCCGCATGGATAATTTCCCTGCAACATGTCATGTGAGCCAAATTGCTTTGTCAGCACTTCCTGTCATGTCCAGATGACAAATTATTTATTGCTACTTTTTAAATTAAGCAGGGAATTCATTGAAGCTTTTAAGATTTAGGACCAAATTGAAAGTTGACGTAAAAGCCCCAACCCCCTGCAACCCTCAACCAAAAATTGACTCAAGTCAAAGTCAATGATAGTATCATATTACCCAAACTTGATCACTGACCTCCTAGAGATAGACGCTACTAATACTTTTACTCATTACAGAAAAAGCTTTATTCACTATCGACATTGAAAATAACAATCTTATCATAAATACAGCCTGTCCAGATGGTGCAAGCAAGGAATAAGCTATGCAGAAAATTGACTGCATTAATAACTTTATTTGTCAATTTATAAAGCCTGGGGCACTTGGTGGAGAACTCCTATGAGAAAAATTATCTGCCCTTGGAAGGGTTTCTGCTTTCAGTCATTCTATGCAGAGTGATTTGGTTCTTAGGGAACGCTGGGAAGGGCTGTATCCAATGTGTACTAGAAAAATATACATGAGGATGATATTTTTAGAGGATTAGCACATTTTTTAGAGGGGGGAGAGTAGGAGGAAAATGAAAGTAAATTTAAAAAGAAAAAGCCTGAAAAAGAAGGGGTAACTTTTGTTGTCTTACTGAGAAACAAATGATTTAATTTGTCGCATGGTGTATGGGATCCATATTGCATATATTGTCCACTTAGCTACATAGGCACAGGTTTCAGCCAGGTCAGGATAGATCTTCCAGAACTATAGCTAATAGTTGCTGTCATTTGTTAAGGGTGGGGGTCAATCAGAACGACTTACAGTTTCACACTGGGGAAATTTTTCTGCCTTACATTATTTTGTGATTGACAATGTATACGTTATTTTGTTTATATATGGACTTAATGAGAACTCATATACATGTTGCAACTTCATAAGAACAGAAGAACGCGCATAAAGACCTTGCAAGGAACCAACTCATCCAATTCCACTGAATAAGTGCCAAACCCCTTACATTTCACTCTAAACACCAACTTCCACCCCTAGATCCAGAAGGACATGGCTACATCATGAATTTGGACCCTTGTTGTCTCCATTCATTTCCCATTTCAATTAAATATTCCATATATTGGACCTCACTATTAATTAAGGGGGGGTTTGAGCCCACATGTGTGGAAGTACGTTAGAATATTAATTAAATGATTAAATTTACCATTTCCTATGAGCTTAAGCTTTTAGGATAAGTGATGATTTAAGATTTAACATTTGCAAACATTTACCATTTCTTAAATGGCTTTCTGAGCTCCGTATCCTTTTCAAGAAAAATATGCAAATAATAATTTTCTGAGAGTTCTTCACTTGATCCAGTTGGAGATAAGTGAAGCCTAAACTTCAACACACCATTAACTAATTTTTAAGGGAAATAGTGGAAAAATATTGATGCAGAAACTTGGGGTTTCTTTAGAGACTTATTTCTCCCTAAATGTTCATTGTTCTAGCCTGCTCAGTAATCGGACTTTCCAATTATGGAGTTTGGCTCCTGGCCTGAGTCTGTTTTTGGTTGTGTTGGTCTTTAAAACTTTTCACATTTGTTTGACCTTAACCTTAATAAGCTTCTTGAATTAAACACGCTGGCACACACAAAAAACAAAAGCACACACCCACATGCATGCAATCAATCCTGTGATGATGTAATACTGCTTAATTCCATCTCCAGGTCCGTCATCTTGAACACAAGAAGGAGAAGAAAGTTGAGAGAGAAAACCTGGTCAAGTTTTTGTTGGATGCAATGACAACACAATTTAGAAACCCCTCAATTTGGAATTAGGGGTCTTCCTCAAGGCAATACTTTTTCAGGTTCGTAAATCATGATGCTTGTCTTTTTTTCTTTCATAATACCTTAAAACGTATTGAAATGATGATAGTAGTCTTCTGAACTTTATTAGCCGTTGTCTCATTGAGGAGCCGTTATTTACTTTGTCTGTTGTCCTATTGTCCCAATAACTGTCACAGATTATGTTCTCCGGCAACCCCTTTCATTTCAGGAGAGCTAGACTATCACCAGGAATCGTCATATTCCCGCAAGGCCATGTGAGAAGTTTTGGAAGTTGAGTTTTTTTTTTCCCGAATACCATTGAGGTTTCTTCCACCTCAGTCTAACCCCACACTTTCCCCACATTTTGATGGAGTGAATATGTAAATATATTAAATGTCAATTCATTCCGTGGGATATAGGTAGTAAATGTGAATAGGTTATATGGCCATCAAATTCTTCTTTTCTTTTTATTCTTAGTTTTTTGTAAGTTGATGTGTATATGATTAATTTTCACAGCACAAGAACAAAATTCTGCCTTACTTTGCCTGAAAATTTAAATCTACTGGTTGTAATCATGACTATACAAGAATTTAACGTTTTTGCATCTCCAGCTTCTTTCTTCTCTTACTTGCTAGTACAGATTGACATGGTTTAGAGCCAACATAAAACATGACAGATCTTGCTGTTCATTTTCCGCATGTTCTGCTACTATTCTCATTGATCTCAAAACTTGGATTTCCTTTTGACAGTTCCCAGTTATTTTATTTTAGTTTTTTTTTCTTTCAATGTTTCATTGGTTTCCTTTGATTTACATTTGTACAGCGTTCATTGTGTTATGAAGGGAAATTTTGATGAGGAAAAAAGGGTAGGCAGTGTTCAAATAAATCGAAGGCAAAGAATTTCTAGAAAAACTTAAGGTATATTATCATAAGTTTGCTACTTTTAGATTGATTTCTTCTCCGAATGTCATACTAGTGAATAACTTCACTATATAATGACTTATTTCTTTTTTATTACCTCTTAATTGCGTGATATTACTTGTTAAAGTTAGGTCAAACATTGGGAGTTTTTATGCTCAAGATTAATAAAATTGTAAGAGAAATTACCAAGTACTAACTTGAGTTTTTTCAATTTAACGTCTAATTTTACCAATTAACCCTTGAGTTTAACTATGCAACAAATACGCCATGTGTCATTTTTAATAGAGTTTAGCTGAAATTTTTATTATACTCTTGCAAAATTACAAAATAATAATAATAATAATAATAATAAGGGAAAATGTATAATAACTCCCTAAGTCAACACTCCAAAATTAAACTCTTTTAAGTTTTTTTTTTCGAAAAAAAAACTCCACTAGTCAGTGATCTAAAATATTGAAGAACGACATGTGATCTAAAATATTGTAAAGACGATTGTTTTCACTTTCTTTAATGAGCAACGATGGCATTTTTTTTTTTTTTTTTTTACATGTCCGCACAAGAGGGGGAAGGGGGGATTCAAACTAGTGACATCTACTTTATTAGGCGTGGCCCCAGCCGATTGAGCTACCTCTTGGGAACAACGATGACATATTGAAGTATATATTGAATAACAAAGGCAAATGAAGCGCACGTGCTCCAATCCTAATGGGTGTAGTTCCAACTGGAACATAACCCAAATTGGATTGGAATTGGACCCAAACCAAATCCAATTTGAGATCGGCTTAGGTCCAATTTCGACTGAAACTGCACCCAAGCAAAATCCGATTTAGAACATAGCTAATGCAATGAGTTAAGCTCAATTATTATTCATCATTTTTTTTTTAGTTTTTCATTAAGTTTGTTGTGAAAATTGGGTTCTTATAGCATTAATACAATAGGTTGTCTAAAGTATTATAAACGCAATTGTTTCAACTTTCTTCAATGAATAACAAAGGCACATTTAAGCACATATTGAAGAACAAAGGAATAATGAAGTACACGTGCTTCAATCCAATAGGTCAAGTTGCAACCGGAACATGATCCAAACCAAATCGAATTTGAGTTTGGCTTGGGTCTCATTTCAATTGAAATTGCACGCAAGCCAAATCTTGTTTAGAATATTGCAAATGTGATGAATGTGGATTAGCTCTTGTTTGATCTAAAATTGATTCCAAACCGATTCTAATTTAGCTTATAGCGAATGCAATGAGTCAAGCTCATTTGATTATTCACCCAACTTTCTTTATGATGGCATTGTCCTCGTTCAGGGTAGGGAGTATGGCTAATACTGGCAAGACTTCTCCAGTCCACTTCTTGAGCAAGGACACATGAAAAACATTATGGATTTTTGCACCTTCTAGCAGTTCCAGCTTATAAGCTACTGGTCCCACTCTTGACAGAATTTTATACGGCCCATAGAATTTCAGAGAGAGTTTATTAGAGAGATGATGCATAACGGACGATTGCCAATGCCATGGCAACTTTAAATATACTCATTCTCTGATGGAAAACTTTTGTTATGGATGGCCCTTATCATAAACTTGCTTCATGCGGTTTTGCGCCAGATAGAGTTACTACCTCACATCTTGTAGTAACTCATCCCTTTGTAGCAAAAGGTCTTTAACTAATGCTGTGGTTGCTCTTCTAGGATCATAGCTCAGGATGGTAGGAGGTAGCCGGCCATGTAAAATTTCAAAGGGACATCTTTTGGTGGCGACATAGAAACTAGTATTATAACAAAATTTCACCCATGGCAACCAAGTGGCCCACTTATTGGGATTAGAACTAGTGAAACAACACAAATACATCTCCAACGTACGATTTCCCACTTCTGTTTGGCCATCGGTTTGGGGATAATATGATGAACTAAAATTAAATTTATTTCCATTAAAGCTATAAAAATATTCTCAAAAAATGGTAGAGCTATTTCAGAAGCTGTATACCCATGTTTAATGGCAGTGAAGTGTCTGTATTTAGAGAGCCCATCCACTACGACAAAAATTGTCGTCTTCCCTTGAGAAAGGGGTAGCCATCGATGAAATCCATTGAAAGGTCGACCCAAACCTTTGTAGGTATTGGTTGTAGCTGCAAAAGCCCAACTGCTTTACATTGTCTGCCTTATGTCTTCGGAATACATCACATGAACGTATAAACTTTTTTAGTTGGGATTTTATACCATGCCAATAGAATGCAACCCTTACTTGTTGAAGGCCTTTGTAATAGCCTATTAGCCTTTATGAGTGCTATCGCGTATTTCTTCAAGGATGGATTCAGCTAGCAGTGAATTTGAAATGATATAAATTATATCATTTAAGTAAATTAGATCACCTTCGACTTTCCAAGGACCCACAGCCTCCCCTTGCTGAATGCACAGCACCAACTCTTGTAATTGATGATTTATACTTTTTTTTTTTTTTTTTTATGTAAGTACGTTTAGAAAACACATACAACAAAGGAACTACATTTGCGAATTACAAAAGGGAAGAAACTAAAGGAGGATCTGCAGAAGGAGTAACATTAACAAAAGAAGAAAAAGAGGACATGGGAATGCTGCCAGAGTGAGATCCGGCTGCGGCCCAACGTGCCATTGAGTGGGCACAGAAGTTTGCACTTCGAGAAACCTTATTGACCTCCCAGTAGGAGGTAGAAGGGATAGATTCTAGAGAGTCTAGAATAATTGATGAGATCCTCCAATCTCGAACGAAATTTGGATTTTGGAGAGAAAGAATCACCACTTCTGAATCGCCTTCTATGATAAAGTGATTCTGTTTTAGAGAAATCGCCAGTGTGATAGCCAATTGAGCAGCCTTAGCTTCGCCCTCATTTGGCGTGCAAGAGGTGCCTATTTGAGATATGGCGTAAAGAATATGTCCCTGTTCATTTCGGCAGACCGCAGCTTGAGCAGAGAAGGAATCCCGAATGGCCGTATCAAAGTTGATTTTCACCCAGTTTGATGGGGGTGGTTTCCAGATTTCTTCCTGTGTTGAGGAAGAGGTGTGCCAGGCGAGATAATGCTCCAGAGAAATTTTATTAATATGCTTTGACACAGTAATAGCATCATAAGAAGTCCCATCATGAAAAGCTTTGTTTCTATAGAACCATAAAATATCACAAGCCACTACGGCAAAAATTTGAAACTTGTGCTGATCCTCAATAGGAATTCCAAAAGAGCTTCCCGGAGAGATGATGAGATTGATCCATTCTGCCATTGTAGAAAAATGAAAGGCTGTTGAATCCAGAGGCCAGAAAGAATGACGCCAAACAACCCGCGCAAAATGACATTCGAAGAAAAGATGTCGTAGGGAGTCAGATTCCATCTGACAGAGAGGACAAGAGTAGTCTGCAGAGGGAATATGTATCTCATTAAGGCGCTCCTTAGTCGGAAGAATATCCCAAGCTATCTTCCATACAAATAATCGGAGACGATCATTAAGATTTAATTTCTAGATAGACTTCCAAAATTTTGGGAAAGTTGAGGGAATAGTATGATTGGAGGATACCACAGAGATAAAATGGTAGGCGGAAGAAACCGAGAATTTTCCAGATGTAGAGGGAACCCAGATATAATCAATACCTGTATCCTCAGAGATGCGGATTTTGAGAATCTCTTTAGCTGAACTAGAGTCAAACAGATTGTTAACAGCATGCGCTTTCCAGGTAACAAGAGCAGGATCAATCAAATCCCTTACCAGAAGAGCTGGAATGTGTCTATTGAGAGGAAATTTTGGCCCAGGCTTAAAGGATGGAATAGAGGGAATCCAGTTTGAAGACCAAATTGGAGCAGTTGAATTTTTGGATACCCTCAGGCAGGCCCCTGATGAAAGAAATGGTTTGATCTTTTGGATGCCCTTCCACAACCATGAAGCAGAAGAAGAGGATGGAGAGGATAAGAAGTCGCCATACTTGATATATTTATTGTGAAGTTGTTTGACCCAGAGACAATCAGTTTGAGTAATCATCTTCCAACCAAGCTTGGTAACAAGGGATAAATTAAATACATGCATTCTACGATAACCGAGACCCCATTCATTCTTTGGAAGACAGATAGAGCTCCAAGACTTCAAAGAAAGATTTCGAGCTTTATCCTTTGGAAAACCCCACCAAAAGTTTTTAAACATTCTGTCCAATGAAGAGCTAAAAGACTTGGGCATCAAAAAAGAGCTCATAGCGTAGGAGGGAATCGAAGCAGCTACTGATCTGATGAGCACAGTGCGGCCTGCTTGGGAGAGAGTTTTTGCGCGCCATCTATCAATTTTCCCAGAGATTTTTTCCAAAATATCTGTAAAAGGTCCCAGTTTTGACTTACCAATAAAGAGAGGTAGTCCCAGATATTTTGAGGAATTCAAAATCCGCTTGTAAGGAATAATACTACTAATACTGGCTATAGCAGCTGGAGCTGTGTTTTTACTGAAATGAATAGAGGATTTCAAAACATTAATAGCCTGACCTGACCAAGAACAATAACAATCCAGAATCGATTTGAGAGCGGTAGCCTCCGAAGATGTAGCTTTTGCAAATAGAATGAGATCATCAGCAAAAAGAAGATGAGAAATAGGAGAGCAATTTCTGGCTATCTTGATGCCTTTCAGGAGACCTTGGGATTCTGCACGAAGAAAAAGGCGAGAGACGACCTCAGTTCCCAAGATAAAGAGAAAGGGAGATAAAGGATCTCCTTGCCGTAGACCACGTTCAGGGCAGAAATAACCAAAAGGACTGCCATTGATGAGGATAGAAAATGATGGCGAAGTAATGCAGATACGGATCCAATTAACCCATGTTGGTGCAAATCCCAATTTGGATAATATTGCCAAAAGAAAACTCCATTCCATACGGTCGAAAGCTTTTTCAATATCAATTTTTACAGCCATAAGTCCTCCCCGTCCCCTTTTCGAGTTTATAGTATTAAACAGCTCATGGACCAGAATTGAGTTATCTTGGATATTTCTGGAGGGGACAAATGCAGATTGAAACGGTGAGATAAAATGATGAAGTAAGCCTTTGAACCTGTTCGCCAAGATTTTGGTAATAATTTTATAGATGATATTACATAGACTAATGGGCCGGAATTGATGAACTGAGGATGCCCCTAAAGTTTTTGGGACAAGGGCAATGAAAGTGTGATTCTGCTCTTTCAGAAGGTTGTTTTTTCCAAAAAAATCCCATATGCAGGAGAGGACCTCATTTTTGACAATATTCCAATATTTTTTATAAAAAAGAGCAGTGAAACCATCCGGACCTGGAGCTTTGGTTGAACCCATATCAGACAAGGCCGAGAAGATTTCTTGCTCCGTAGGAATTTCAAAAATAGAAGCATTTTCCTCCGGAGAGATACAGTTGTCAAAAAGAGATAGAAGATCTTCATCTATCACAGCCCTAGAAGAATTGAAGACAGTTTGAAAATGAGATACAAAGCAATTACCAATTTCTTGCCTCTCTGAAGACCAAATGCCAGAAGGGAGACGCAGTAGATCAATGGCATTTCTCCTCCGTTTGATAATAATCGAGGTATGAAAAAATTTCGTGTTCAAATCTTTGCAAGTGAGCCAGGTTTCCCTAGACTTATTTCGCCAGAGAGATTCTTCTTGAAGCAGGAGATCATCTAAGGCATTCTGAAGCTGAAGTTCATGATCAAAATTGTAGGAAGAAGGTGGAGATTGCTAAACCTGGTCAAGATGTCTAAGAGTGTGTGCAATACGCCTTTGGATATTCCCAAAATGAGAAGAGTTCCATGCCTTAAGAGCCAATTTTGTAGATTTAAGCTTTTTTGATAAAATAAAAGGCGGGGATCCCCTTTGATTAGAACACCAAGCAGATGAAATAGTAGACCCACAGGAAGGATCAAACGTCCAAAATTCTTCAAATCGAAAGGGGCGGTGAAGCATGAGATTTGTTGGGGCCGTATTCAAAATAATAGGATTGTGATCCGAAGAATAAGCTGGTAAATGTTGAACTGAGTAGTGTGGAAAAAGACGTACCCAATGAGAGGTGGCTATCCCTCTATCAAGACGTTCCTTAATGAGATGAAGATTCCTCCTTTTATTAGACCAAGTGAAGGGATTGCCAGAAAATCCAAGATCTATCATACCACATGAGTTCAAAAAACCATGAAATGCATCGGTTGACGAGCTAGCATAAGGTCGACCACCTTGTTTTTCCGATTGAGACAAAATCATATTAAAGTCACCAATACATAGCCAAGGCCCATTATAGTGTTTCCCCACCTCCAAAAGAGAGTCCCAAAACATAGATTTATTTTTATGAACAGGAGGACCATAAACACAAGAAAGTAACCAGGGGTTGTCATGAGGATCAGAATAACACCAAACAGATAAAATATTAGGAGTAGACGAACAACTAACAAAATTCACCCCATGTCGCCATGCTAACAAAAGTCCTCCTTTAGTACCAGATGGAGGAGCATGCAACATCAGAAAAAACCCTAGGCTATTTAATATTACAGACGATTGTAAAGGTTGCAATTTAGTTTCAGACAAAAAGATAACATCAAGAGAATGGGATCGGATCTTACCCCTTAAACTGCGAATTGCAGAGGCACGGGATAACCCTCTGCAATTCCAAGCTAATATTTTCATACAGTTGGAGGAGGCCTCACAGGGCTCTCCTCCAGATTACCAACATGCTCAGCAGCCTCTGCAACAGCCCCTGCAGTAGTAGATGAACAATAATAAGGAGCCCTTGAAGCAGGCCCTACAACAGCCCCTGCAGCAGCCCCTGCAACAGCAGGAGTTGAAGTATAACGCCTCGCCCTGGTTGCACGAACAAAGCGCCTCGGGGAAGACAGCTGTGTTGTAGCCACAGATGTTGCCTTGTCAGCCGCATAATCTGAAACTGGAGCAGGTAGCTGCACTGCCATCGGTGAAGGGCTGATATTACCCATATGTAGGTTAGCTTTAGGCTGCAAAATCTGCTGCTGAATATTCGGATGACCAGAAAAAGACATAGCAGCAGCAGGAAATCTTGTTTTCATTGCACTTGGTCTCATCGGCGTACCCCTCATCGGAGCATTCAAAAAGTCAGATACCGGGCCTCTTGGTGGGATAGCATGTTGAAGATTGGTTAGAGAGAGAGCTGCCACTTCCATGTCAGAAAAACTTGAAGAGAAAGGAACATCGGTGGAACCACACTTTTGTTTTTTCAAAAGAGCCAAAGGAACCTCATCATCATCAAATAACATCTTGGATTTTCCTTTACTTTTGGAGATGATGGCAGGGATAGTATATGGGATGGAAGACGTTGGAGAGTTGTGTGGCAAAATGGAATCTATGGAGATGTTGGCAGCATGTGGAGCTGGCCTTGCTCCTGAAGGTGATTGTTTTGGGGAAGGCAAAGGATCAGTAAGCAAAGGGTTTTGAGTGGATAGTGGTGAGTGCTGCTGAAGAGGATAATCTTTGGGTTTCGATGGACGGACAGGGTGGTAAGGTTTAAACCGTGAGTGGGAACGGCCAGAAAGTTTATGAGGTGTTATCGGGGAAGAGGAAGGAGAGGATAATATTGAAGTGGATACGGTTGTGTATGGTTGGATGGCTCTTGAGTCAGGGGTAGGCGTAAATGATAGAGTAGGAGGAGATAAGTGATGGGAAGCTGGTAACAATGGGAAAGAGGAGTGAGCCGGTATTATTGAGGGGGACGTTACCAGAGGTATTTCGGCATGAGAAGAGGGGAAGGCTGTATGTGATTGGGCTTGGGCACTAATAGGAATAAGATTGAAGGATGGGGGAGGTTTTAGAAGGCTTGGGTTATTTCGGTTTTGGGCCCATGTGTTGAGAAAATTGTTGAATAAATTGGGCTTGGAAAGATGGGCTAATAAGGAGGAGTGGGATTGGAAGGTTTCAGAACCAAGAAATGGGGGCTGAGTATGGTGCTGTGTATACGGTGCCGTGGCTTGGTTTGTTACGGTATCAGGTGGAGTATGAGCAGAATAGATGTGAGTGGATGGAGGGTGATATTTTGCTAAAAGACAAGGTGGGCTACTAGAAGGTGCATTGATGAGGGGAAATTGGGAGAGAGACGTGTTGGGAAAAATTTGAAAAGGAGATGTACCTGCAGGTATGAGGCGGCTGGTTGCATCAGGAAAAGTCCAATTATTTTGGAAAGGTCCCAGTTGAGATTTATACTTATTTCTTCTTTTATGAGTGCAACCCATTGAGGCACCAATTGAGACATAGCCATCAAAGTCTCTATTTTTCTAGAAAGGGTGTCTACCACCGAGTTCTCACTTCCCTTTTTGTACTCAATCACAAAATCGTTCCCCAATAATTTAATGAGCCATCGTTGTTGTTGTAACGCCCGAGAATTTAATTAATTAGTAATTAAATTATCAAGTGCCTCGCAAACTTAACCACAAAACTGGTAAGTCCACATGGATCTATTTTCCTTAATCAGAGTAATCAAGCAAGGAAGATCTATAAATTTATTTCAATCTGTAAGCATCTATCATTACAATCATAGCATTACTAAAAATCTTGGTATAAGTTGAGTCATCAATTATACATGATATCGCAAATAACCTTCGTAGTTCTACAATGGGTCTTGTTCCAATCATCCCGGTATATTTAATACTTGCCAACCTAAGGGCATGGTATCTGCTCATTAAGTTATTGATTTCCCTAAGCAATAAATTATGCATGATATCTATCTAATTCTTTTCTTTCTTAAAAGATTTAGCATGGTATTTACTAAGTTGTTCTTTAAGAAAACATAAATCTATAGAAATCGATAAACACATGAAGTCTAGGGCATGATATCTACTCCCGATTCCCAATGTTGATTACCCCAAGAACCTGTGATGAGATTCTTTTGTTACTTTATTAAGCCCAAGATTTGGTCATCTAAATTGACTTAACTAACAAATGCATACCATATGCATATGAGGAATTCAATCAAATAGAAAATAATAAATTTAAATATACCAAATTATGATTAAAACAAAGGCGCTAATATTGAAATCCTAAAAAGACATGATTAGGGTTTCAATCTAGCCCCTAACAAGAGCTTAGTTACACATAACTTAAATAAAACTAAAACTAAAAGGAAAAGAAGAGATCGAAAAAGCTTCTTGAAGTAGCCTCCAATTCATCTCCCCAAGATTGTATAACACTCGTTGCTTAATGTTGCAAGAAGTCCAGTTACTCAGTAAAAAGCTCAAAAATGATCATTTTTTTTTTTAACTCATGCCAAAGTATCATTCAACAAGTCACCCAACTTCACTCAAGACATAGAAACATACACATAATGCTTACATGTCATACCTCACAAATGATGTGCTAGTGTGCTTGTGTCAAATCAAATTAAACAGGTGAATTCTCAATTGCCTAAAGTAAGTAACCAAGCTTCGAAACTCTATCATCAGATTATGTATTCAAAATTTTAAGTTCACCAATGAAAATCAAATCACAATTTTTCAGATTAACCAAAATCTCAAGACAAGCATGAACATGCATTTTATTTTTTCAAAAAATAGGGACAAAGTGTGTGTAAGAGTGTCTCCCATACCCGCAAACTTAAATTATACATTGCCCTCAATGTGTATATAACATGGAAATATCTTACCAGGGAGATGAGAAAACTAATTGGAACAGATATGGCTCATAGCATACCCCCAAACTTGAATGCAATCACACTTTCCGTGAAAAGAAAACTACTAAAATAACAAAGGAAAACAAAAAGAAAATAAACAACAAAAATGAAATGAAAAACTAACACAAAAATAAAAAGGGTATGATATGGGGTTGCCTCCCCATAAGTACTTAGTTTAACGTCTTCAACCAAACTGTTGTACTTCTCACTATTGCCCAGTCCCCCATTGTTGACTATGGTTTCTCCTCTCTTAAGGATAGTCGCAAACTTGAGCTCCTCTTGACCTCTGTATAGTCTGAGATGGGAACTCTCCTCTCTTCCTCTCACTCAGGTCCTTAGCCAATTGCCCAACCTATGCCTCCAACCTTTGAATAGCTTGACTTGTAGTGGCCTTCAGTCTCTGAATGACTTGAGTGGTATGAGTGTTAATTTGTTGTTGTGCAGTCAAGAACTGGAACATGGCACCTTCAATGTCATTCTTCTTTGGCTTAGGATTTGATTGGGTTGCTTGTGGTGGAGCCTAGTAATTATTTCCTTGCTGGAAATTTATTTGCTACCATTGAGGATTCAGAACATTCTGATTGTTACTCCAAGAAAGATTGGGGTGGTTGCGCCACCCTACTTTGTAAATGTTGGAGTACGGGTTGTTCTTTGGAGGGTAATTGTTTTGCCCCATATAGTTCACTTGCTCCTGACTTGCAATTGAAGACATAGGACAAGTCTCAGTGGTATGGTCAGAATGGGAACATATAGCACATACCTCGACTTATGCCACTTATTGAAAAGGAGCAATGCTATTATTAGTCATGGCTTTCACAATCATGTCCAGCTTCCTCTTCATAGTTGCCATCTGGGTCTGAACTCCACCATTGGTGCTTACTTCATACACACCCTTCCCCTTGAGTCCTTGTTTCCCTCTAGATGAGAATTGATGGGAGTTCTCAGTTAAGGTCTCAAAGAGGTCTACGGCCTCCTCACTATTCTTTTCCATGAGCACACCTCCACAACCTGACTCAACAAGATTTTTATTAGTATCATTTAAAACCTTATAGAATGCATGTACATGATCATCTTGAGATAGGTTGTGGTGTGGACATTTGAGAAGTAGCTTATTGAATTGCTCCCATGCTTCAAAGAACAGGGGTCTCCATCTCTTTGTTGGAAGGACTAAATATCATTCCTCAATTGCCTTGTCCTTTGGGCTGTGAAGAACTTCTTCAGGAACTTTGTGGCCATCTCTTCCCAGTTATGGATAGATCCTACAGCCAAATAATTCAATTAGAGTTTAGCATTATCTTTCAAGGAAAAAGGAAAAAATTAACCTAATTCCTTATACGGTTAAGCCTTAGATGTTCTAAGTCTTGCAGAGATCGAAGAAGTCCCTAATGTGAAGTATGGATCCTCAGACAATGTGCCTCTGTAGTGTGGGACCATGTTGGCTGGAAATCTATGCATGATGGCCAGTCAAAGCTATGTAGAATGAATGAACATTTCATAGGCCTTCTCACTGGTGGATTTTCAACATCTTCTTCTTCCCTTCCAGCCATTTTAAATTCTTTTTTGTCGGATGGTCCGTTCAATCTCTAGATCGTATGGACTGATGGCTCAATTCTAAGATTGATAGCTCTACATTGTAAACAAGAAGAGAGTTCAAACATGAAATTATAGCAGCAATAATATTGCTATATGGTTGGGTGCACCCGATCGCACTGATAGTGCGCTTGATTGCATTGCCACAGATTGAAAAAAACACGGACAAGAGAAGGTAAAAGTTTTAGTGCTGTTGCATAGGGGGAAAATAACAACAGGACCAAGGAACGTTTGACCTAGAAGTAGGTCACGTGAGAGTCCGCATGAGTGCGCTCGATCACACTATAAGGTGCGCTCGATCGCATTGGTGTAGATGTGTGTGTGCGTGAGTGTGTGGATGCGCTTGTGCGTATAGGGGTACACGGGCGAGAATGCATTCGAGCACACAGATAGGTGCACTCAAATGCACTCATGCAAAACAGAAAATAAAAATAGAAGAGAAAACAACAGCTTCAATCCCCTGCAGCAGTGCGTTCGATCACACCGCTGTAGAATGGGACTACACGTACGGAAACCAGAAAACAAAAATTAAATTAAAAGTTAAAAACTAAATGAAAAATTAATTCTAAACAAAATTAAACAATCCCCGACAACAGTGCTAAAAACTTATTGTGACGATTACTCACCTAAATTAATATGAGAATAATCGCTATGTTTTACTCCCAAGTACGCAAGATCAAATCTATAGTATAGTAGGCAAATACGAAATCATTCCCACGAGGATTGGTAATTTTGCTTAAAATTGATTTTTCCAGATTAAATAACAAAATTGTCATGATTTGAAAGATTGAAAAGAAATAAAGAACGAAAGGGTTAGGGTTTGGACATCCACTAACCAGACTAATTAAAATAACAATATGCTAATGTTCCAATCATACCGGTATATATAATGCATGCCAACCTGAAGGCATGGTATCTACTCCTTAAGCTATTGATTTCCCTATGCAACGAATTAGGGATGATATATATCTAATTATTTTCTTTCTTAAAGGATTTAGCATGGTACTACTAAGTTGTTATTTAAAAAAAACATAAATTTATGGAAATTGACAAATACATGAAGCCTAGGACATGGTATCTACTCCCGGTTCCCCATGTTGATTACCCCAAGAACCCGTGATGAGATTATTTTGTTACTTTATTAAGCCCAAGATTTGGTCATCTAAATTAACTTAACTAACAAATCCATACCATATGCTTATGAGGAATTCAATCAAATAGAAAATAATCAATTTAAATATACCAAAATATGATTGAAACAAAGGTGCCAATATTGAAATCCTAAAAGACATGATTAGGGTTTCAATCTAGCCTCTAATAAGAGTTTAGTTACACATAATTTAAATAATACTAAAACTAAAAGGAAAAGAAGAAACCGAAAACACTTCTTAAAGTAGCCTCCAATTCATCTCCCCAAAATTGTATATATTTTTGTGAGACTTAGAGGTCTATTTACAGTCTTAGGATAACCCTAGAGGCTCTAGAAAACCTAGTAAAATCGGAAGATAGCTTCCTAGTCCAATTAAGACTTTGAAAACCTAATCATAAGTGGAATATGAGTCTTCCCGCATCTAGGCTGCGCGAGTGCACACAATCCGAAGGTGGTGTGCTCGAGTGCATGAATGCACTCGATCTGTCCTCTTTTGCGCTAGAACGCTGATGCGCTTGTGCCTACTTCTTGTGTGTGCAAGCGCTACTACGCTAACTCCTTGTGTTCTATCATTCAAGTCTAGGTGTGGTGTGCTCGATTCTAGCTCTAGCTTTTACCAAAATTGGTCTTTTATGCTCTAAACTTTTCAAAAACGCTTCATTTTCTTCAAACACCTACAAAATGAAAAAAACACAAAAAAGGAAACAAAACATCACAAAATAACAAGACTAAGAGATTAATATATGTAAATTAAGAGGCTAAAATGTGTATATTTTAGCACTTATCAGCCATGAGTGCGGTTAGGAGGAAGCCCGTGAGATTCTTCAAAAACTGCATGGAATTCCGTAAGGAGTTGCTACAAGTGTGGATTAGAAACTTCTTGTTACGGCTGTTTGACACCCATATGAATGGTAAAAATGCTGAGCTAGATACCTCCCAGTTGCTTATTTACTGCTTTTGTGATTTTTGAGCCTTTAATAAGTTTGTTGACCGAAGAGGCCATGCCATTCAATGTCACCCTCTTACCATTCCATTCCATTGCAAGCTCATAAGAAGCTTAGAAAAATCCCAAAGGATTGGACCAAGCATCCTTAACCACTGGGCTCCTAATACAAAGTCATACCCACTCAAAGATAAGAGATAAAAATTGAGCACAAAAGGGGTACCGTGAACCCAAATTTGGTTTCTATTCGTGCCATAAAGGACTTCTTGAAAATCATAACATAACAAAATATGCTTGTGGATGCAGTTTCTCCCACTAAGCCTGAACGTACATGATCCAGTGGCGGATCCAGAATTTTCTCCCATGGGGGGCATTTTTTTATAAATAAAAAATAAATTTAATTAAAAATATTAAAAATAATTAAATATAAAAAAATAAATCCCACATTTTTTTTCTTAAGCAAATATCTTTTAGTAAATTTGCTAAATCTACTTCAATATAAAGTTGTTTAGAATTTGATTGGAGTTTAATAAAATTGTTTTTTGTTCCATAATATCATATAATTACAATTATATATTTATACAATTAAAAAATGAAACAAAACTATATAAATTCATAAATAATTAAATATAAAAACAATTATCAAGAATATGCTAAATTAATAACAATATAAATACTAAGACAATTCATTTAAAGAACAATTTAAATCTAAACCTACAAATTTAATTACATATTTACGTACCTCAAATTTTCGTTGAAGTTATTATCAAATATCAAGAATAAGATGAATTCTAAATAAAATAAAAAAATTAATTAAAATAACAAATTAAATCTAAATCTAAAACATTAATTACATATTTACAAAATTACATATCTAAAGAAAATTGAGGCAGTTAGAAACTTAGAAATAACTCAAACAAGCACAAGCTTTGCCTCTGCCCAGTCGCCCTTACAGACTTGCATCTTTGGAATTTTTTTTTTAAAAGAACATGTTACCTTTTGAAAATTGGATTAGACTTAGAGCTTAGAAACAATCAAACAATTCAACAAGTAGCACCTGAATGCCACATCACGCCTGTTTTTTTTTTTTTTTTTCAAAATAATTTTTATTATTTTAATTTGTTGCACAGCTGCAGGTCCCCTATTACTATTACTATGGACATTCTTAATTCTTTAATTTTTTTTTAATTGTTTTTTGTTTTTGATATTTGTGGCCCACTTGCACGATGGTCTCCCATTTAGGCCATTAAATATTTTCAAAACTTTTTTTTTTTTTTTTATCTATTTTGTCGGCTGTCCAGCCTTTAATAGCAAGGACATGATTGTCAATTTGCCCACAAGTAGTCGAAGGCTCACTTATTAAAACGGTGTGTTTAATTAAAGGACATAATTGTCAATTTATCATCATCTTCTTCCTCAATTCATTTAATCTAAGCCTAAAACTTCCTGCAACTAAAAACCAGCTGAAAATTTTGACCTCCCAACACTGCATCAGTTGTTTACCCCTGATAACTGGGGTATAATCATAGCGAAAGGGGCATACTTATGGCTGATAGGGGGCATCATCATGGTTGATGGGCACAAGAAATTTTTTTATGAAAGAATAAGGAGAATTTTTAGGAGTCCAGAGGGGTCAAATGCCCCCTCTCGACCCCCCTTAAATCCGCCTCTGCGTACATCCTAGCCTCCTATCTTATTCGTTCGATATCTTGAAATGGAAAAACAAAAGGTAAGTGAAAGGCTTAGAAAATAATATTCCTGACCTTTAAAACATGTGTTTGACCTATTGCTTAGTAAAATATGAATCAAATACATTATTAGCATGTTATGGACATAACGTTCAATAATTAAAATGATGCTTATGCTCGATGCAACTTACATAAAATAACATGATTTTGGACCATTTTGTTGGAAATAATTTGGATGGTGCACAAAATTCTTATTAAAATAAAATAATACAAATCTGAAAATTAACAATAAAATATATAAATTACAAGAGATAAAAAAGTAGAGTATGGAAAAATCTTACAATCCTATAGAATCACGCAAGAGCGTTGTTCTTAAAGGTTAATTCGTGTCTCCCGGAGTATGTAACTCAGTGCGATTAGATCCTTTAACACGCAACCTCCTAGGATTAGACTATAGCGTTTGCCTTCATTAAAGATGCACTTCCAATAACGAAGACTAATAGAACAACCGTTTAATCTTCTTGATGAAAAACCCACATAGAGAAAATACAAATAATAGAAGACGATAAGGGACATTGGTGCATGTTTTGAGTTTAAGAAAGATAGAGTTTTGCAGGCCAAAAGTGTCATCCAAAACTCTTTTGTGAACTCAATATATAAACACAAGTGAGCTGGTGGTTTTCTGACTGCCATAGGAAAAATAAAGAGGAAAGTCCACATACCTCCCTCAAACTACCACCAAATTGACAATGTCTCCCGGCCCCAAACATTCAATTGTGACAATATCCCCTGCAAACTACCAAAAATTGTCATTGTTCCCCCCAATGACGAAACTACCAAATTAACAATTTTTTTTGTAAGAAAATAAAAATTTTCGCTTCCTAAAAAAAAATTCTTTTAAATAAAAATTTCAGTTTTAAAAAAATTCGTTTAAAAAATAAATTTTTTTTTTTTAAAAAAAAAATCGTTCTTTTAAATTATAATTTTTTGTTTTTTGTTAAAAAAATTAAATTTTTTTTTTAAAATTTTATAGGGGTATTTTTGTCTTATTGAGAAATATATAGGGGCATTTTTATCTTTTTGCTAGCCTTATGAGGGACATTGACAATATTTTGATAGTTTGGAGGAGACTTTGTTACAATTGAAAGTTTAGGGAGGACATTGTTAATTGGGTAGTAGTTTAAGGGGAAAATGTGAATTTTACCCAAAAATAAATTTATGACCAAACGGTCATATGTTGTGAAAACCATAAAACTTATTAATGAACAAATGCCTTTAAACCTTGTTAATGTCAAAAGGTTAAAAACGTTTTTCTTTTAAAAGCTTATGATTATGTAATAAATACATATATTTAAAGCCTATGACCACCAAACAAATAAAAAAAGCCTATGACCAAGTCTTTCTTCAACGTATAAGATAGCCAATGATAAAAGGATTAAAAGCTTGTAAATGCTTGTAAATAATAATTTAATGATTAAATCGTTAAAAAGAAATCAATGCTTGTAAAATGTTTTAATGATTAAATAGTTAAAACAATATTTAATGTGACCAAACCATTATAAACCAAAATGGTTAAAGTTATTTTTATTCCTTATAAAAAACTCATGAAGATAATATTAAAAGATAAAACGTTTTCAAATAACTGAAAAATAAATGTTTGTAACACATATTACAACACATTTTACATGAAGTTTTTGGTCATGAAAATATCTGCCATAACCTTAATTTCATATTTATGATCAATTTTAAAAATAATTTTTATGGCATTTCATGAGTTATATAGGCTTTGTACTAAAACCCTTGGTTAATTTTATAAAACTAGCACTTTTTTTTTCTTTTTTTCTTTTTTTTTTTTTTTTTTTAATTTAGTGGGGGAGAAAAGGCTATTGGGGAGGGGCACTTAGATTAAGCTACCATGATTCAGCTATGGTATATTCTTCCTTGGCCAATTCATATGTTGTTAAAAACATAATGTTTTTATTGATTTTGTGATTAAAATATAACATCAAAATCAATGATTTCATCTTTAGTATTTATCCTTAAAAATAAAAAAATAAAAATCAATGAGTTCATAAAACTTATTTAACACAACCAACACTACATGTAAGAAGAATTCGGTTTCTACATGCTTTCATGACAAGTAACATTACTCGTCCTTAAAAACGACATCAATTTTGGGTGGACACGAGAAGGACATGTGCTGACATGTAGCATTACTCACCTTTAAATAGACATTACAATGCATAGGAGAAATAAAACACTTACCGGAATAAACTACTCCTAATGATAAGATAATATCTCTCTCATTCTCTTGTGCAGACATGTTAAAAAGAAAATTTGATAAGATATTATCTCTAATATTGAAAGACTAAATAGAACAAAGCACTCCCAATGTGAGTTATCCTAAAATGTCTTCTACTTGACCCCTAACAGAAGATTAAGCTGCAAAAATTGCTTTGGAGTAGGAAAATTGCTGTGGCCAAATGGGTGTTCTTGGGGTGTCTTTGTTTTGGGTTTTTGAGAGAACTCAATGTGTGCTGAAATGTTCTTCGAGAAATGAAGGAAAAATGTTGATTTTGTGTGTGTGTGTGTGAGGTGAGGTGTAATAGGTTTCATGAATTAGTTTAAAAGTAGCTTAATTTGAGGCTTTCAAACTTAAAATTTGAAATAGAATTGATGTGCTGGTTTCTAGGTTATTCAAACTTTTAAAATTCGAAACTTAAAATCTAAATTAGAAAAAAAGAAAGAAAAAGAAAAAGAAAAAGGTAAATGCTTGATTTTTAAAGGATTCATATCGAGATCCAGACCACATTACGTGTGATAAATGATAATGATTAGATTTTTGTTTTTTAATTAATCAACGATTGTCATATTAATTATGCCTTAATCGTATTGGGATTATATATATTAGCATGCACCTTCCTTCTCATTATTAAAATCTTCTAGCTGTAAATGGCCGAATATTACCAAATTATTATTATTATTTTGTGCAAAATAAACGGCACAATATCATAAAATTAAGAGGAAACTTCACTTTAGACCCTTAAACTTTCATGTAATTTGATAAACCCCCTGAAACTTTAAAATCTCTCAATTTGGACTCCTGAACTTTCAAATGCTTTTAATGTGGACCCTTCCGTAATATTACCTGACATTTATACCCTTAACTTTTGCATAAAATTTCAATTTTCAAAATATTTTTTTATTTTAAAAAAATAAAAATCAATGATATTTTGGTCTTTTTTTTATATTTTTAACTGCTAAAATTGATAAAGGGGTCCACATTAAGAGCAATTGAAAATTTAAAAGTTCAAATTAAAAAATTTTAAAGCTCAAAAGAGAGTTTATCAAATCGCGTAAAATCATATATTTAAGTAGTTTCCCCTAACATTAATTTGACTCTCCACATGTTTTGGATTTTCTTTCCACCGAGGGCAATACCTTTTGATTTCAGTACCTTGGCAAAACAACACCGTGTCTAGGATAGAATTTGGGTTGCGATAGTTGAAAAGGTATTTTAAAAACTATTCGATCCAACTCTCAACGCAAGCCCTTATAGCTCAGTGGTAGAGCGTCAGTCTTGTAAACTGAAGGTCCGTAGTTCGATCCTGCGTGAGGGCATTTTTCTAGACTTTTTCAATTTTTTTTTCCTCTCTAAGCAAATATGAGAAACGGGTTACAAGAACCACATTTCGAAAGGAACGGAACTCCCCAACAACTTACCCAAACAGAAATATAGCGATTGAAAATAAAACAAATAAGAACTTGGTAACTCGATGCATTTTTCTTGATCGATTATGGAAAAAAATTCTATGCTTTTGATACTTTTTTAAGAAATGTTATTTAATAAACCCTTATACAATTAGATGATGTTAACCTTTGCATTAGCTGATTTTTAATGCCAAGTTATTAAGTTATATGAATCTATTAAATAAAATTACTCTTTTTTAATAGCATTAGTAAGAAAGTAAATATTTCTCAACACATGTCATTTTTCCTTCCCAAAAATGTGGCAGGTAAGATTTCAAATACAGTCCCAGGACAGACAAAACCATTGGCAGCAAAGCCAAAATAATTCATTCAAAGTTTTCAATTCCACTGTTCTTGAAGGAATACCTACCAACACTGAGTGCCTCTTGATTACATCAACCTACCAATAAAAGTGTACAGCTTCCCCACAAATTGAGATGCATACAGCTTGTTCATTACACAATCATATCAATCACAAAAGAAAAATCAACATTCAGAATAACTCCAATTTTTTTTTTTTTTTTCCTGGGCAGAGCAACTCCAATTAGTGGCAATTCAGCTATACAACCAAACAGCCAAAAAAAAAAAAAAAAACAGGAGTTACAAGACATAAAAGAATGCAAACTGCTAAAATCTTGTCTCCTGGAGATTTGGTAACTACCAAATTGTCAGAAATGAATACATAAGAAACTAAATGAAGAAGTCATGTGGTGGCCAATAGTAGTGGTGGTAGTGGCACTAGTATTCAAGGAAATTTGAACCTCCAAGAAACTAATCCAAACCCACCAAGACCAATCAAAAATTTAAAGCCTAAATTCTGCTTTCAGAAGCTTTTTGGAACATTTTAGAAATTGTGCTGCAAGAACAACCTCTCTTGAGGAGAAGCAGGACCAATCTCTTCCTCCAAACTCCTCAACCCATCACCAACAACACTTCCTGCATTTCCCAGATTTTTTGGTTCAGAGTTTTTGCCATCAACATCTGCATCCGAGACCGACGATTTCCTCCTCTGGGAAGAGGTAACACTAGGAAAAGTAATCCATGAAGGTGCTCTGAACTCATACCTTTGATCCTCAGCTTCTGCCACATCAGTTTCTGAGACTGACCGATTAGAAGACCTTTGAGAGGATTTCTTGTGCAATCTACTACTCCCCAAAACTACCTCAGTAGGCAAAATTGGTTGCTCATTGCATGGGCTACCCATTAACTGTGCAAGTGCTCTCTCCAAAGCTGTTGTCACTTTATCCATTGATGGCCTCTCCTTCCCTCTCATTCTCACACATTTACAAGCTACATTTGCAATCCTCTTCAGGGCATCAAGATCAGATGGAGGTTTCAGAACTGGATCCAGAATTGCATTTATGTCTCCAGATTTAATCAAAGGAACTGCCCACTCAACTATGTTTCCTTCTTCATATTGCATATCAATGGCTTTCCTGCCACTAAGAATCTCTAATAGTAAAACACCGAAGCTATACACATCAGATTTGGTTGTAAGGTAGTGAAGCCTGTAGTACTCAGGATCAAGATACCCAAGAGTTCCCGCAGGTAGCTCAGCCAGTGGGGAGCCACTATCTGCAGGACCCAATAATGACAACCCAAAATCAGCCACTCGGGCATTGTGTTCTTCATCAATGAGGATGTTTGACGACTTAATGTCTCGGTGAATTACAGGTGGGCAAGCATAACCATGCAAGTATTCAATTCCTCGTGCTGCTTGGACCGCAATTGTGACCCTTCGAACCCAATCCAGTTGCTCTTTCAGGGCCATGTTCTTCCCATGAAGATGTTGATGCAAGGACCCATGAGCCATGAACTCATAAACAAGAAGCCTTTCTCCACCTTCTTCACAATATCCAAGTAAATTGAGCAGATGCGCATGGTTCAATCTTGAAAGTAGATCAAGTTCCGTATGAAACTCTTTCGAATTCTTCTGCTTGTTGGGAGATGCTATAGCCCTTTTAACCGCTACTACTGTCCCATCCTTCAAAACCCCTTTAAAAACGCAGGAAAAACTTCCCTTTCCCACAAGGGATTCTTCTTTAAACCCACCAGTGGCTCTCTCAAGTTCCTCATAAGTGAACATCTGAGCCCTCCTTATCATCTTCAGCTCCTCCAGGTCAGGGCGGATCTTCCCAGTATCTTTCTCGAACGCAGAACCAATCTTATTATTCTTCTTGGACTTTGATTCCTTTGCTGAGCACTGACAGTTCTGTAACTTGTAGCGTACATATAACACTGCAGTTAGAGACACAATACTAACCAAGAAAACAGCGAAGGCAATCTCAGCGATGATGACTGGCAATTGCAGTGACCAAAACCTTTCATTCTTCTTTCCATTAATGGCATTGGAATATGAAGAAGTACAATTTGAGAAGCATTCAGCTGAGAAGCAACTAGAACAATTATATGCACACTGCCTATCAGATTTCAAAGAACATTCAGAACTTTGGTACATTTCTGCAGCGCAGCCATTGCTGCAGGGCATGCAAACATGAGAGTCAGAAGACTTGCAACGGGCATTCTCAGGGCTGACTTCATAGAAACCAGGATTACATGGAGTAGACTTGCAGACTCCTGGGGAGACAGCTAAAGGAAGAGAGGTAGGAAATCCGAGACCCCAGCAAACGGGTGCAAGAGATTTCTCAGCAAGAATTCCACAAGTGAAGTAATTTCCAGCCGCAATTTCATATACCTTAATGCCACTAGGAGCCCGGGTGCTGGATTTGACGATAAAACCCCAGCAAACGACTCCACGGTCAGAGCTCTTAATTCCACAAGCATGAAACTTTCCCCCAACAACAGAAAGCATTGGAACATTTGGAGGTAAGTCTACATTTCCTTGATCCGCTTTGTCCACAGAAATTTCCTCCTCAATGTCCAAGCTCCTTCCCCAACAAAAGGCTCTACTGTTTATCCCCTCTAAAATCCCACAAACATGATATCCACCAGCTGCAACCTTCTGAAACCTCAGGTCCTTAGGAATTAAGCTGATCACTCGGCTACTAGTCTCATCGCCCCAGCAGAAAACAGTCCTATTCTGAGAAAACAAACCACAATTGAATTCAGAACCCGCTGAAATCGACTGAAGCTGACCATCAAAATCATAGTTTTTTGTCATGTTATAGCCCCAACAATCAACCAAAGAAGTGTTTCTGCGTCTTCCGGTTAAGGGTTTCCTCAAACCGCATAAGTGATAATCGCCAGCACTGATTTCTAAGTATTCAGCTCCTTTTATCATGGGCTGAGGAACACCCATTTGAATATAACCACTGCTACCCCAACAATAAGGTTGGTTAGAATCCATTAGAAGCCCACAAACAAAGCCATCGCCAGCAGTTAGACCAACAAAGGGGAAATGAGCTGGAGTTCCATATATTATAGCCGAGTTTGACCCATAACAAGTTACAAGATGAGACCCATCTGATTTTAAACCACAGAAAACAGGACCTTTCTCACCATAAGAAACGGCAATGGAAGACATGGAACCTAGACCTGAAACTAACCACCATAAATTAAATAAAATCATAAGCTGAACCAGAAACCCTGCTCTGCAACTCTTCATATTCATGACCCGGATGAGGAAATCTCCTGCTCCTATCAAAAACCCCATCACAAAAAGCCAACCTAAGTTTTCCAAGATAACAGACTGCCCATCTAATAGAAAACTAGCAGAAAATGCCTTGGTCCTTCTGAAGTTTATCTACTGAACTGAAACACCATCCTACTTCCTTGCCTGGTATATAAGTTCAGTTTCCAGATAAACAGTAACTTTGAAGTAAATGTGATAAAACCACATATCAGAAGCTACTGATCAGCCACAACTTACAAATATACCCAGATCAGGACTTTTCTACAAAGAATGGAAATTGACAATTACCAACCACGAAAGCAACAACATAAAAAGAGAAACACATATAGTTTTTCTGTTCTTCTTCAAGACCAATGAGAGAAAAATTGATATGTTTATTCTCTTTGTGCTGCCAGAAATACTTACAGTCAAGATCGATGCATGATAGATTCCAGCAACTTTAGACCAACAAACACTCAACAGCCCGACAGCTTTAGCTAGCTAGGAGCCATGGAGTTTTTTAAATTCTCTCAGGTTCATCAACAACATCCATGTATGACAAAGCCTCAAGATTCTCTTTCCATTACATGGCATAGCTATTGCTTTTGGGAGTGTTGGCGAAGATGTAGATTGCATGAAAAAGAAGAAAGGGTAGATGGTTGAAGGGTATTACTGTTGCAGGCAGGCAGAGGCAAGAATGTGTAGAGAGAGAGAGACAGGAAGAGAGGCTGCATTAAATGCAATAAAACTGCTGCTTCTGAATATAGGCAAAGCGTAGGTGAAGACATTAAATGAGAAGTTAATGCCAATTGATCTTTTCATGCCAGGATATATGACTGCTCACTTGGGAACCAATCTCAAATATTTTATTACTTTCTTTGGTTTTGTGCAATTTTTGTTCCATAAACTTCTCTTTTCCAGCTCAATCAAATTCTTGCGTGCCTTTGCCTTCTAGTTTTGTGCGTAATTGTAGTGTTCGTCAACGCCTTTTTGCATGCATTCGAGATTTGTATGGAAATTTACAGTTATTTCATTTTCTATTTTATTTTTTTCTTGGTTTGTGGGGCTCAATGCTATTTATAGCCTTACGATCAGGAAAACGATATATGGGAAAAATCGGCAACGCATATGCTTGATGTAGCAATGTTTTATTTACTTTGTTTATTTATTTGGTCATTGGAGCTAGGACAGGCAATTTAACCTGACTCACAACACTATACAGTCTACACATAATTTTAGGGTTATAGTTTATGTTAGTCGGATTCGTCGTTCACGTCATAAACGGGTCACATGCTTAATAACGGGTCGTCCCGTATCAACCCGCAAGTTCACTGGTTGACCCGTTTATTTATTTATTTTCTTTTTAATTTTTTTAACTTGTAAAAATTAAATTACTTCACTGTCGTGTCGGATCGAATAAGGTTGTGTCGGGTCGAAACCTATTGATAGCTAAATTTAACATGTTCACGAGTCGGGTCGTGTCAACCCATAACAACATGTTTATCGAAATGGGTTACACATGTCGTGTTCAGGTTTAGATGTTTGACACATTTATATAAACATGTCAGATTCAGATTGACATAAACGGGTTTGCGAGTCAACCAGATTGACACAAACCCGACATGCAACCCTTTTTACCAGCCATAATTGGAGCTATGTACGTTTTAGTTTTTTATTATTATTATTCAAAATGTACGCTTTAGGGTTTTTTTTTTTTTTTTTTTTTTATTCAAAATGTAAGTTTTAGTTGAACATGACATAAACAACCTCTTGTTTATGAGTTGACTAATGTTTAAACTTATAATTAGCTTATAACTTTTGTTACAACTTGTTATTGTGTGGACCACGTGTCAATCACTAAAAATTTTAGCACCATTTAATCGCTAGCTTACATGTGTCAATAAATTATAAAAAGAATTGTATACCAATAGCAAAACTAGCATCATAAACTTTAATTAGATTGTAAATATGTTTAAGTGCAAATCTTTTTCTTTTATTTTGGTTGTAAGTACAAAATCTCTTGCGGACCTATTCTACCCCGCTAGCTTATAACCATATTAGATATAATCATGTGGATTTTTTTTTTTAATAAAAAAAAATTTAAAAAAAGAAAAAGAAAGAATCATGTGGAATATTGAATGTTGAAGTTTGATTCATTTTATTTCATTTGGAGTATGAGTCAAATGTAAGGATATTATTGAGCTAGATTTTATATTTAATCTCAATTAATTTATTTTTCAAACATACTCAACTTTGCTAACAAGTTGCTCAATAACTTATTTATTCATCATATAAAGTATGGAAAACTTCACAAAACTCTTCTAAACTTCCACCTGTTTTGATCACACTACCCTCTCAAATTTTAAAAACTCTCAATTAAATTTATCAAACTTTCAATTTCATTCAATTATCCCTTTTTGTTAATATTTTTCCATTAAATCTTGTTAAATTCCCCAAAATACCATTTTTATAAAAAAAAAAAAAAGTTATAAATATTTTTTTAGTAAAAAAAACCTTAAATCTTTACAATTTCATATATTATTTTTTATAATAAAAACAATAGTTTTTTGGAAATTTTTACTTGATTTAACGAAAAATCCTAATGCAATGAAT
>CM017326.1:20800761-20865576 GCA_006937295.1 Carpinus fangiana
CCCCCCCCCCCCTTGCGCCGATCTTTCATTTTCTCTAGCTTAGAACCCCTAAACCCTAAACTCACCGTTTTTAGCCCCAAAATAACACCGTTTTTTGGCATCAAAACGACACCGTTTTGGGCCTTTAAGGATCCAAAGTGAGAGGAAATGAAAGATTAGGGGGAGTATGTGAGAGTTTTTTTTGCTCATGGATGTCTTATGTAAAAGCCTAGAAGTTGGGAGGCTTTCTGAAGTCTCCCAAAAAATTTAATTGTAATTTAAGGGAAACTTTGTAATTTCATAAATTTTTTAGGGGTAAAATGGTCATTTCATTCTTTGACCATCAAATTTAACCCCAAATGTAGTGACCAAAATAATTAACTAAGCATATGTAGCTTTGTTAGATGGTTAAATTGGGTTTCGCATCACTAGGAACAGTTGAAAGGGCATGTTGGAAATTTTGGACTTTTTTACTATACGAACACATGTGGGAACACGCGGATATACACTTGCAAATAGTATGCGGCCATACGCATGGGGACCATTCGAACATACGCTGACTTTTGGATGACCACTAATTAATGCCCGTACTTACGATGCAGCTTTTGGTCTACTGGATAAACAGTATGCGGACGTACACCCTTATAGAACCATACATACGCTGCCTTTTCAGAACAGCCCTACAATGCTCACAAATTTTCCCACCTAAAAATACTCTACCACCCCCCCCCCCCCCCCCAACCCTTGTACACTTAACCTCTCTCTTTAGCTATTATATTGCTTTTTCTAGAATAGCTTAGTTAATGGTTTGACCCTCTAGCTAGGTTATGCCTTTAATCTTTATTTAAGTTTGGTTTATCGTTTCATCTTTGTTTGGATGGATTTTCTTGTGCATGGAGGTATTATTTTGAGATAGGAGGTCCTAGAAATCCTTTTGGTAACTTTAGAAACAATTTGGAAGGATAGGAGGACGTTTGGAACAAATGAGGTTCTACCTGAACCATTTGGGTAGACATACGGCTAGAAGCGTTCTAAGGAACGTTATTTTTTCCAGTCGCCCGGTAGCCTCTATTTTCATGTTCTAGGTTCGTTTTAGTTGAACTTAAGACTATTAGAAGGTTTTTCGCAGATTTGGAGAACCCGGATCATTTGGAAGAGTACTTGGAGAACTTGCTCGACCCAAGTGAGTTTTAACTCACATAAAGCTCGCCATTTATTTTCCCACATTGTATGACTATTTTGTATACCAAAACATGCATATTTACAATTCTCACGATATGCATTTTGTTACACATGAACTCTAGCTTTTTGTGAAAATGTGCTACTTAACGAGATAATGACATCGAGACTTGTAAAAGTATACATGTAAAATACAAACAAAATTAATTACATCGTATGACATGGTACACTAATACGTGTGGGATAACGGCCATGGGCTTACTATACATGTTAACTTTATAGTCAAATGTGTGTGTGATTTATGGGTCTTGGATCCAAGGGTTGTTTTGTGACTGGAGCAACCTTAACGGGCGGTCACTACATGACGTACATCATTACTAGCATAATCCACCCGAGGTTGGACTCAGTCGGGTTGCTAGCATTATGGACAGTAGTGTACAATGGTCGGGTCACCGACCATTGTATTACAATTCCCTCGGGACAGCGCTAACCCTATTAAGAATAAATAATATCTCGAATAGACCATACTGTTAACTATCACTATTACTCATGAACATAAGCATATACTATATTTATATGGCATCCATGATTAGGTGTCATACACAAAATGTTGCATCCTCTAGCAAACGAAGTTTATTATTAAAACGACATGTGTATTATGTGCATTAACTCTCACTAAGTCTCTGGACTTACTCCTTTATTTTTCTCCCTCCATTATGTATAAATTACGCAGTTTAGCTAGCATAGAAGAGGATGCCTACAAACTGGACTTGGGTGGTTTCTTAGGACTTAATTAGAGTTGTTTTTGAAGACATGGATCCGGTGTGGCCGAAGTCCATGTGGGATGATGGAGGAACCACATGGGCAGACATGATCAAGATTATTATCTCCTTGGCATTACTCAAGATTAGGCGTTAATCTTATTACCTTATTTTCAGACATTGATATTTTAGGATGTAATATTTAGATGATCGGTCTTTGACCAGCACATTTGATGATCTATTTATAATATGATGCTTATCTTTACTCTGGTGATTATATGTGTCGAATTTAGTTGTTGCTTTCCATTCCTGTAGTTTAAAGTCTTCCGCTATATTCTCTCATCTATGAGAGGTTAAGATCCGTGAGCCTTGTCCCAAGAGGGATATAGGCTAGAAGACAAACTATGGAATCAATTACTAGTTAATTGATTTCCACAAGATGTTACACCAAACCCTAATAGAAGGGGTGCAATTACAAATTTTTTAACATTTGATACACTAAATTGAGAGTTTTTTAACTTTGAGAGAGATTGCAAAAGCAATGAAAATTCAAGGGAGTTAAGTGAAGTTTCTCCATCAAGAGCCCCTTCTATCAAGATGGTCTGTAAAACCTTATTTTACAACATCCAATAAGAGGAGATTGGCACGTCATCTAAAACCACCATATACACTAGATATGAAAATACTGAATCCTATAAATAAAAGAAAACCTATAGACAAAAGAAACAATTCCTCCTCTCAACAGCGACACGGGATAGAAGGAATTTACCAACAAATAGAAATGCAAGAGCGGTGCAAGCCATGGAAATGTGGTACAATGGCGGTGCAGAAGTGGATTGTGGTTGAATGTTTTGTTGTTTGCTCTTGATCTCTTGAACCTTAGTGGTTTTCCGGTTAAGGGAGGGGATGGGTTCTGCTGGATTGTTAGTGGTAGTGGTGTTTGGGAATTTTCTGTGGAGTGGGTTATTTGTGGGTTGGCTGTCATTGGGTGGATCTTTTGAAGGAGGTGTTTTTTTTAGGTTATAGAACAATCGTAAAAATTGGTCATTCTGCATCAAATAGACCTCAAAAAATCTATTGGAGCCCTTCAATTATTTTTTTTTTCCTGAGAATCAAACCAATTGCAGAAAAATTCTCCCAATTGAGCCCAACTCCGAGCCTCACTGCAAAAAGGTTTCCATGGGTATCCAAGAGCATAAAAGACAAGAAAAGAATATTCCAGTGTTTTTACCTCTTCTTGCATTTGGTGCTTACGTGTTGAATTCTTAATGACTGCTGTAAAATTGGGTTTTTACACCAAGTCTGGTTTGAAGGTTTTCTCTTCTCCATTTATTTTATGATGGAATGAACTATTTACATTATATCTTAAAACCTTATCTACAACCTCAAACAATATAATCTCAAGTTTATATAAACATATTTTGCAATATATATAAACACAAACATAAATATGAAAAAATAATGTAAAGGATTGATGGTATTAAGTTTGGCTAAGCAATATATATATATATACACTAAGCTTTTATACAAATTTATATAAGAGAAACTCCTCTTATAATGGAGTTTTTTTTAATATTAAACGCGTTGGTACAGTTGGCCGCCCGTCACCTCCACTCGTTGAGGAGAAGCTGCAAGAAAAACAAGTTAAAAGGTGTCAGTGTTGTGACCAACGATAGCCCTCTGATGCTCAAGTCAATATGGAAGGGAGGGTGGGTTTTTAGCAAAGTAAGGGTATGATAAAAGGGGCATACCTGTGATGGGAGGTGGAGTACTAGCTAGTTCTTTATGCAAGTTTTTTAGGGTCTTAATTGAAACGCCCCAAATTCTAGAGGTAGAGCGACTGGAAGAAATTGTAACATATTCTTAATAAAAAAAATTCTCATAAGATCACCATAGAAACATAACATTACTAGAGTACTATTATCTCAAATACATAATGTGCTAGTATTCAATAATCTCATAAAAATACAGTTACGCAAGTGGTCTGCTCTACAAAATAGAGTCCCAGACACTTCTGCTCTTACCAATCCACAAAGCAATAAGCCCATGTGTTCCAGCCAAAGCCTTGTCCTCAGTACTACAATTTATAGGGCAATCTGAAAAAGATGTATAGGGAGAAGGGGTGAGTTCGACAACTCAGTAAATGGCCACAACACCAAATGGTATAAAACATGCTATGCAGATTTTTATGTCATAATCTCTGTCATGTAAAATAATAATTTGTGTAGAATAAAGCATGATAGTTGCAAAATGAGTAAGCAACACTTCCTTTTTTTACTTTTCTTGCAATATGGTTGTTTTACCCTTTGAGTCGACACCGCGAGTTTACCGTGTGCGGCGCACGTTGGCTTATCCTAAAGGACCTATATGCTCATCATGTCGTCACAGGGGAAAGCTAGCGGCTTGGAAACTCCTCCTAGGTGAAGGCCACCCGACTGGTAGCACACACCTTCTCGTAACCGTCCTTCGGTGTGCTTGTCAGACTATCCTATGTGGTACCCAACTATAATCGTGCATCGGGGTTAAACATTTATGAACATGAATGCACATGTAACGTTTCTATAAGCTCATCTGTAACTGTTTATTTTGTCATGAACTTTGAGAGCTCTTTTCATTCATAATCGCATTCATGCATAACTCATAAAAATGAGATAATTGTAAAATGTAAAATTCTTAAACCATAGCATATGATTCAATAAAAATTTGCATTAAAAATATAAAAGGAAGTGCAATTGAAAATCATGTAAGTGAATTCTTCATAAAATCCCCAACATTTTTGTTTTCCAAAGATTTATAATAAAATATGTTGGGGTTTTTGGTGTTGTGTCCCCTTATCTAGCATCGCATATCCTTAATTTGATTCTGCATTCAACTCACAATTCCTACAACGGAGGTAAAAAATACCTTAGTCATTAATTTGTTTATCTTTATCCAAAAACATTTACATTAACATCAAACCTCACCATGCTTGATTTATATATCTCCCATAAAATTCTAATAATCAACTCAACTAAGGCCTCAATAAAGCATCTAAAATCATCGACTATAATTAACAGCTTAAGAAGTTTACCTAGCCATAATATCACTCTCTTTCTAAGCCATTTAATTTAGCAACTTACTCCCAATATCAAAAGCTTAGAAACATTTACAACAATTACTCTAATTGTAACTAATCCCTCCAAATAGCAATTCAAGTATTCATACACTAAAAGCCCCAATTTAATTCTAGAAATTTAGCTTCATACTAAAAATACCATAAACGATATGAAAATATTACCTTGGAGTTCTCCTATTTTTCTTTCCTCTTCCTCCCCTTCCTTTCTCCTTTTTCCTCTTTCTTTCTCTTCGCTCTTTCCATTCTCTTCTTCCTCTCTCTCTTTTTTTTTTTTTCCTTCTCTTCTCTCTTTCTCACGCTCACTTGAGCTGTGCACAAATGGGGAAGAAATGGTCTCCTTATATAGTAGTCCAACCCTGCAGTATGTGGGACACTTGTCCCACTTGCTTTACATCTTTAGCCCATGCGTCCTCAAGAGAAAAAGAGTAATATGCTGCATGAAACCTGCAGCTTAAGTGTCAACCAAGAAAAGCATGCCTTCATGCTGTATAACACCTAACTTGCCACGTACCTTGCCATGGCCAAAAAGCCACCTGAGTCTCTCATGGCTTGACAGCACAACACATGTGCTATCAAGATGAGTTTGCATTTACCTAAATGTCCATAAAATTCACAATTAATTCCTTATGAACGTAAACATGTCTAGTACAATATATCCTTTGTACTATCCAAAATTTGTAGCCTAATGAAATCATTAACCCATTCAATTAATTCCCCAAATCTCAAGTGCTTTAACAACTTGACAGATTAACCTATTAAACTTCAAAAATTCATAACTCTTTCAATTTAACTCCAAATGACACGAAATTTCACTTAAAATTTTCCTCATTCAAAGGTTCATAACATATCCAAAAATCATAGCAATATATAACTTTTTGATACCTCAAAAGTCTCTCGAAATTCAGTGCCTCTGCTTGACCAAAATTCCTGCTTTGACACTTGCAACTTCTAAAAATCATAACTCCTTCTACAAGTATCCAAAAATCATGAAACCACTTTTAAAATCTTCATTTCTAATCATTATACAAGGTCTTAAAACAGTTTTATTTACAATCTCTCATAAAATTTTTGGTGCCCAAAACAATGTGACTTTTCTTCCAATAACCGACTAAAATTCAATTTCCACCATCTTTCACATTAAATCTATATTTACCTACAAAATTGCAAATCCTCCTTATCCTTGATATTAAGATCACATTTATTCTAGGGTATGAATTTCGGGGTATTACATTAATGATCTTACATTGTAACGCCCCGTCGAAATCAATTAACTAGTAATTGAATCCATGGTTTGCCTCCTAGCCCTATCCCTCGTGGGGGAAGACTCAGGGATCCTAACCTCTCCTAAACGAGAGAATTCAGCGGAAGACTTTAACCTATAGGAATAAAGAAATTAGTAATTAAACACCATAAATATAATCATCAGAGTAAAGATGTACTGGTCGAAGACCGATCATCAAAATAAAGATATTACAGACCCAAAAGATAATTGTCTTGCAAAAAGATAAAAAGATCAATTCCTAATGTGTGGTTCATCCATCATCTCACATGGACTTCAGCCATATTAGGTCCATATCTTCAAAAAAATAACTCTAACCAAGTCTTGAGCAACCACCTAGGTTTGGTCTGTAGACCTGGGTTAAGTCTAAAGACTTAGTGAGGGTTAATGCACATAATACTCATGTCATTTTAGTAATGAACTTCGTTTTCTAAAGAATGCAACATTTTAGATATGATAGTTATCTATGGATGTGATATAGGTATAATACATGCTTATAATCATGAATAATAGTGATAATTCAACAGTATGGTTTACCTAAAATATTATTCTATTCAAAAGGGTTGGCACTGTTCCTAGAGACCTATAATACAATGTTGGTGCCCTAACCATTATACGTTACCGTCCAAAACACTAGCAGCCCAACCGAGTCGACCTCAAGTGGCCTACTGTAGTAACTAAGCTTAGGTAGCTTAATTAGAGGGTTAATTTGGGTTTTGGGTAACTAGGGACAGTTGGAATGACATTTTGGAAATTTCAAACTTTATGACTGGACGTACTCTCAATAGTATCAAACATACTATACTTTTTAGGACTATTCCAGCAGTGCCCACAGGCTTTCCAGCCCTATAAATACCCCTCCCCACTTGATCCTTAAGCTTTATTCTACCCCTGTTGCCCTCTAGAACCCCTGCTTAAGTGGTTTTGTAAGTTGTGAGAGTTCTTGGAGGAGATAGAGAGATTTCATAGAGGTTTTGCTTCAATGAGGTAATCTTCTAAGCTTAACTTGTTCCTTAATCGTTATGTTGTTTAAGTGTTTTTCATAGTTAGCTTAGTTGGTAGTTTATAGCTTTTAGTTGTGTTGTTGCCCTTAATCTTAGTTTAAGCATGGGTTAGCGTTTAATTCTAGTTGGGCATATTTTCTTTTTGCATGGAGGTATTTTTTTGAGATAGGAGGTCCTGGGAATCCTTTTGATAGCTTTAGAACCAATTTGGGAGGATAAGAGGACGGTTGAACCAAATGAGGTTCTACTTGAAGCTCTCTGAGTAGATGTACGGAATCGATCCCGAATGTACAGTCAGAAGCGTTCTAAGGAACACCACTTTGGCTAGTCATCCGATAGCCTCTGTTTTCATGTTCTAGGTTCGTTTTAGTTGGATTTAGAACTAATAATAGGTTTTTTCTCAGTATTCGAGGTTATGAAACCTCAAGGGAATTTTATGGAGGAGCCTTATGACCCGGGAAAGTACAAACTCACATGGATACTTGTTGTTACTTTTCTCGCATTGCACATCTATTTTATATATATCAAACATGCGTATTTTACAAGTCTCATAAAATACATTTTGGAACTACTGTGAACTCTCTTTTGCGAAAACGTATGTTGATTAACAAGATAAGGATAAGACTTGTAAAACCATACATGTAAAAGATGAATAAGACTAACTGCATCATATGATATGGTACACCGGTACGTGTGGGATAACGGCCATAGGCTTACTATACAAGTTAACTTTATAGTCAAATGTGTGTGGGGGGGCTTTGGATCCAATGGTTTCGTGACCAGGCACAACCATTCCCTAATGGATGGTTACTACAGGACGTACATCATTAGTGGTGTGGGCAACTTGAGGTCAGACTCGGTCGCACCGCTAGTGTTATGTACGATAACGTTTAATATCCGAGGAATCGGTGTTGTATTATAGGTTCCTTGGGACATCACCAACCATGTAGACCATACTATTGAACTATTACTATTATTCATGATCATAAGCATATATTATATCTATATCACATCCATAATAAACTGTCATCTCATAATATTGCATGTGCTTTATAAACAACTAATTTCACCTTTTAATGACGGGTACGTCATGTGCATTTATACTCACTAAGTCGTCGGACTTACCCTTGTATTATTTTACTTTTTTTCTCCATATGTACAACTATGCTATTGTAAATAGTTTAGCAGAAGATCGATACCACGAAGCATCCGGTTATTATGGAGGATTCGACCCAAGAGATGCTTGAATACTTATTGCAAGCTTAGGCAGGTACTCATGGTAACTAGTACTTTTGAGTTATATTGTAGACCTAAGAGTTTTGATATATGCTTGCATATTAAGGTATAGCATAGATCTCTTGTAACGATGATATATATAGTATGACTTTAGCTACTTTAATATTCCTTGGTAGATGCTCTAGTTGTAATGATTAATCTTTATAGAATTTTAATACTTTTCGCTGCTTAGTATCCTTTGTTTTCGAGGAGAAAAGGTCTCTGAATCTTGTTCCGCGAGGGATAAGGTTAGGAGACGAACTGTAGAGTTAATTACTAGTTACTTAATTTTTGGATTGTTATAGTTGGTATCAAAGTAGTTGCTCTTCGGACCACATGAATGGATCTATTAAGTATTAGGTCTTGATTTGTCAGAGCTTTTGGCTCCGCGGACTATAGGAGCTGACCTATTAGGTGCTAAGAGATGATCTACCAGAGTATAGGATTGATTTAACATATACCAGGGATACATAGTTTTGATACCTATGATCTTGAGGATGTTGGACTTAAGGATCTTAGGAATTCGATATGGTATTGAAGTTAGGACTATGACTGCTTTGATGATGCAACATTGGAGATTAGGAATGATCTGCACTAAAATAGTTACATATGGTCTTAAGCTTAGTACACTAGGACATTGGATAAGGTGATAATAGTTTAGGCCCTCACTAAGGATAGGTTCGCAACTAGGTTTGATGTTTTAAGCGAGGCTCGAAGTAGCACTTTGAAGTAGGGGCTTATGATCATTGTGACTGTAGAGATGTCACTACGACCAAGACACGACGCCATTGGGAGCAACGATGGTAAGGGACCGTTCTAACCCAATGAAAAGACGAGGAATGTTATGGACACCACCTAAGCATTGGAAACTGTGACAAGTCTTCTGGTGAAGGCTTTAGTCAACGTACGAGGAGAAGGGATCCCAAGTGGAAGCAAAGGTTGCTCTATCAAGGAGTTTTATGAGCATCATTTTCCTATATTTAAGGGGAACTTGAACTTTGGAGAAGCGAGGGATTGGCTTACAAACTTGGAGGAACTGCTACGAGTTATGGATTGTACTGAGTAGCAAAGAGTCAAGTACATAGCCTACAAGTTCTCTAGAGAAGCAAGGTGATAGTGGTACGCTAAGCGAAACTCGCTAGTGATGGAGTTAAGAAGCGATGATGCTATTAAGTGGATCCGATTCAAGGAAGAATTCTATTGGAAGTACTCATAAAGAACTAAACTATACAGAACTAAACTATCTGCAAGAAAATCATCCTCCATTTTGTTGCGTAGTCATGTTTTAACAATTTTCATTACTGAAAATACTCATTCGATAGTTGCTGTAGATATTGGAAGAGTCAAAATAAGACGAATCAATATATCAATAAGATAGTATGTCTTTGATTTTTCTATCTTTTCCAATCCTTGGCATAATTCTGCAATGAAAGACAAATTTTGTAATGTCGATTCAGTACGCACATTTAATTCAAAATACCTCAACTGATATCTCAAATTAATTTTCTCCTGCTCAGAAAAATCATGAGGATAATACTTTTCTGCAATGATACATATATTGTCAATTTTGAAGGACTTATAAGCATCTTTTGGATTCAAAGCAGAGCTAAGTGTCAAAAGTTGCATCGCCTTTTCACCAAACTTACTATCAAGCTTTTGAAATTGAAAGTCAATAGTAATATTGCATATGTCAAAATGATAATGATGTTCCACTGTAATGTGATTCTTTTGATTATGACCTTGACCTTCAATATAACAAGCACTCAAATCCAGAATGTCAATTTCAGATTTCTTGGAGAAAGAGACAATGTTCTCAAGCAAATCATCCCAACTATCATCTCTCAACTTTTGGATAAGTTTTTTTTTTTCAATAAAAACTGAATTAATAGCATTCAAAATATCTTGAGATTTTTGCTGCAAAATTTGACAAAGAACATCAATAATACCCATGATTTCCTTCAATAAATATAAAATAAATATGAACTCAAAGGATGTAAGCATTTTATAAGCAGCCTTAGCATCTCCTCGTTGAGAGTAAATACTTCCTTCTCTTCCAACATCTTCAAGCACTTAACAAGTAGCATCAAACATCCTTATTAGGCTAAAAATAGAATTAAAATGAGAACCCTAATGAGAATCACCAGCTCATTTCAAAATGCAAATTTGGTTAGCCCATTTTCTAGTTTCAAGCTCACCAATAGCTCGCATATGTGCAATTTGTGTTGCATGAACAGTGATGAGTGCCAAATATTGCATATTTGAGCCCCTTAACTTATATTTGTTAAAGCTCTTAGCTGTGTTGTTTTCTAATTTTTTGTGAGTTTTTGGTGTCTCAGTGTGTTGCAGGTCACTGACATAAGAATGCGGTTAAAAGGTGGAAAATAAGCGCAAAAAGAGATAAGAGCTTCCATGGCTGTGCGATCGAGCACACCTGCATTTGAGCCTAAGAGATACGATCGAGCGCATGCCACGTCAGCTGAAACCCTAGCATCATCGTTAAGTGCCTCGTTGAAAGGAAATTGAAGACCAACACTGTGATCAAGCGCATGGAGTGAGATCGATCGCAGTGCGATCGATCGCACTCGAGCTGATCTATTAGCACGCGAGAAACCCTAGTTTTTTTTATTATTTATAGTTTTCTTTTCTCTTGTAACCCTACGTTCGGAGGCGCCATAGAGAGCAGAAACACGACTTTTGTCGTGCTTAGGCCTTTGTGAACGTTTTTTCAATTGCAAGTGTTTGTTTTTCATGATTTCATTTGATTTTGACATGTCTTTTATGATCATGAGGGGCTAAACTTTCAACTAAGGTTGAAGATGAAGCCTCGTCATTGATTCACATTTTCATTTTCGTATTTGTGCTACAATTCAATATCTAATAAATTAGTTGTGCAAAGTCTTTCAATTGCTTGATTTATTTCATGAGATTAAGCACCCTTTTAGATATTGTACATAGTTTTATATTCAATGTGTTTTGTCTGGAGGTACATCGAGTGATTAGATTGAAACTAATATCCATCGTGATCTATGGATATGGTGGATGATTTGTTCTTAATTAAATACTCGTTGTGATCCTTTAAATTGATGGATTCATTTAATGATTTTTCGTGCACGATCACGACTGTTGAACGTTGTTTAAATGTTTCCAATATTGATTGTATGCGTAAATGTGAGAATGCAATGTGAATTTGGGGAGGTGGATTCAGAAACCTTAGTCTTTTATTTTGATTGTTGTTTAAATTCTTGTTTAATTTAGTTTTTGTCACCATTGCACGACCAACTGTGGAACTAGGTTAAAATAGGATTGATTTAAATAGAAAATTGATTTTGTTGCAAAAACACAATTCCCTGTGGATCGACCTCACATTTGTACGCACACTTTACTACATACGACTCGTACACTTGCGAGTACTTTATTTTTGGTACATCAAACAGCTTGTAGTTAATCATGACGTTTACATGAAGCATTGGCTACATTAATAATAAAGTTCAAATTTGTGAAGAACTCATGAACAAAAGCCACCTCTCTCTAGGTGCAACAACTAATGTTAATTGTAATCGATGAGCAAAACAATGAACGTAATATGCACATGGACAATCATTAAGAAATAATGCTTGCAATCCTTTCCATTCACCATGCATGTTACTAGCACCATCATATCCTTGTCCACGGATATTTTGAATATCAAGGCAGTAACGAGAGAGAACATCAGATATTTCATTCTTTAGAGTCAATGCCAATGTGTCATTAACATGAACTAGATCAAATAAACGTTCTTGTATAAAACTATCTTTGTCAACAAATCTCAAAACAATAGCCATTTGCTCTTTCTTAGACTCATCTTGTGCTTCATCAACAATAATGCAAAATTTAAAGTCTCCAATATCTTCACGAATTTTATCTCGCACTTGCAATGACATGCAAAATCTCCTTTTGAATTGTATGTAAAGTAGACTTTGCAGATTTTGGAACATTTTCCAAAACAACGCTTGCAACTTTATCATTATATGATGCCAAAATTTGAATCATCTCAAGAAAATTACCTCGATTTTTTGAATCAAGAGTCTCATCATGACCTCCAAAAGCACGTCCTTGAAATGCAAGCCACTAAACAATATCAATAGAAGTTTTCACCCGTAGTTGATTATTTAGAATTTGTTCAGTACTTTGTGCATTCAATATTTATCAATATGCCGTGATTGATTTCGCAAATCCTCACAATATTTCACAGCATTATTATGAGGTGAACAAGGATCCTCACCAATATGAGTCAAAAAGGCACAATTTTTTTCATCATGAACCTTTTTCCAACTTCTAAATGCTTTGATAGTAAATACATCCCATCCAAGACATCGAAGTGCTTTTATAGAAAAAAGATAACATGATAGACAATATGCAGCATCCTTAGAACGAAAGTACTCAAGCCAAGTTGAAAATTGTGTGAACCAAGAAGCTTGAAAGCGACGATGGAGCTTTTTTGGCCCAGAAAGTGGATATTTTTCCTTTTGAAGAATAAGTTGATATGGACCATGTTTCAAATAAGCCCGCCTTATTTCATTACGTTTATTGACTGAATATTCCCACATTGGAGGATGTAATCCTGTATCTCGTTCTATAAAAGAACCATCAATTTCATCAACATTGAATGTGGATAATTTAAAATGAATCTCTTGTGTTTCCGCACTTAGAGCTTCTCCGCAAGGATGTTCTTCATCTTCAATCTTTGAAGATTTAAGATGACGCTCATCGAGATTTAAAGTTTCGGCATTAAAACCCAACAGTGTATTACTTTCCAAAATGTAGGCATCTTTCCTTTTGAAGAATGAATCAATAGTTTTAGACTTTGACCTGAAGCATGAACCTAAAATTTTCAAGTTAAATCACGACCCCGTAGGGGACAATCAAAGTTTATACGACAAACAATCGAATTATCAATATAGATTATCGTTAACAGAACAAATTCAACTATATGATGGGTAGTACCACTAACATGTATTATTCTCTAAATTTGTAAATTTGATCAAAGCCTAAAGAGGCTAAACAATATTCACACTCCAATCTGGTAGGATGTAGGTACCTATTTGTTTGGAAATAAATGAAGCAACTTTAACTGAATATTTTCCAAATATTCACACTTAAATTCAAGCTTTCAGTTATGCTACAATTTTCATCGTATTGTTTAATTGTTCTACATCATGAAGTGCTTTCCTTTGTATATGTGGATGTAGGATATCTTACAATTATGCCAAAC
The DNA here is from genome assembly GCA_006937295.1 of Carpinus fangiana. Classification (NCBI taxonomy): domain Eukaryota; kingdom Viridiplantae; phylum Streptophyta; class Magnoliopsida; order Fagales; family Betulaceae; genus Carpinus; species Carpinus fangiana. Next base: position 20,814,605 of record CM017326.1, read on the forward strand.
AATATCATAACACAGCAGCAGTACAACACTTTCAGAATAAAAAATAAATAAAAATTAAGCAAATTATTAGGATACCTTAGTGTTGCTAGTAAAAATCCAAGCCCTCAATCCAATGCCAATCGGACCACCTATTTTCTGCCCTGAAAAGACATGACTACCATTAAAGGGAAAAAAAAAATCAAGGTTAAATGCATAAAATTAACCCTAAATCAATTTTGAGGGAACAAAAGATTTTTTACAAAACCCACCTGAATACGGGGACATCTTACAATTTTGCCAAACAATATCATAGCACAACAACAAATTATTAATTGGAGCTATTTCCTGTTCATTATTTCGATAATTTATGGTCAATGCTGTTTTATGAGTTGCTGAGGTTCTCTCTTTGTGATTGCCTTTGTTTTCGAAGGTAAACAATTCGAGGAGAAGTTTCCTAGAGCAAAAATGTAATTTTTTTTTGGTGTAATTAGCTAACTAGAGCTTCTTTAAAACGATAAAATTAGATTTCTTTCTGCAATAGCCGGCAAATTGTAATCGTAATTCTATATTATCTCTAAGATTATGATGGGCTTATATAAAATTAACTATACCCAAATAAGGACTGAATTATAGTTATAGATATGCATTTTTTTTTTCCTTTTAAGCTTTAATTTCTACGTAACAATGACACTTTCAGAATAAAATAAAATAAAAAGCAAATTCTTGAAATACCTTAGTGTTGCCGGTAAAAATCCAAGCTCTCAATCCAATCTGACCACCTATTTTTTGCTCTGAAAACACATGACACCCATTAAGCCTTAAGGGAAAAAATAAATAAATTAATTAATAATAATAAATAAAAAATCAAGGTTAAATGAATAAAATTAACCCTTAATTGTTTTAAGGGAACAAAGGATTTTTTGCAAAATCCACCTAAATACTTGATACCACACTGTTTGAGATTAAGAGGATACCACACCGTCTGAAACTAAGAGAGAGAGAGAGAGAGAAAGAGAGAGGATTGAGACTTGAGAGGGACTGAGGGAGAGAGAGGGAAAAGAGGCGTGAGATTGAGAAAGGGAGTAAAATAAAAAAATTAATAGCCTTGGAGGAATACTTGAAACCAGGAGGAATACTCGATACCACACTGTTTGAGACTGAGAGTCTAAGAGGATACCACATTGTCTGAGACTGAGAGAGAAAGAGAGAGGATTGAGACTTGAGACTCGAGACTCGAGACTCGAGAGGGACTAAGGGAGAGAAAGGGAAAAGAGGCGTGAGAAAGGGAGGGAAATAAAAAATGGGGAAATTACACTTTACCCCCTGAAGTATCCATCGATTTGCACTTTTGCCTCCAAAGTTTCAAATGTGACACTTTACCCCCCCCCCCCAAACTTTCAAATTGTGGCAATTCGACCACTTTGATATTTTTTTTTTCCCAAAATGCCCCCTATCACATATTTTATTTTATTTTTTAAAAAATCCAAAAAAAAAAAGAGAAGAAATATGCTAGGGTTGTTCGGCCACCTCAGCATATTTCTTTTTTTTCAAAAAAAAAAAAAAAAAAATCTGTGATGTGGGCATTTTGGGAAAAAAAAATATCAAAGTGGTCGAATTGCCACAATTTGAAAGTTTGGGGGGGGGTAAAGTGTCACATTTGAAACTTTGGAGGCAAAAGTGCAAATCTGTGGATACTTCAGGGGGGTAAAGTATATTTTCCCAATAAAAAATTTAATAACCTTGGAGAATAGAAGGGCTGCAGGTAGCGCCCATGCTTCAGTCAGTTCGAATTCACTGCTTCATATATATATAATTCTCAATAATTCTTTTTAAAAAACTCCTTGTGGGGGCCATGGCCACCTCTGGCCTACATGTGGCTCCGCCACTAAGTAGTTAGGCCCTCCATTAGTATATCAATTCCTTGGTTGATTAGTGTGTTGATCAAACCATGAGAATCTGAAGTTGTCCAGTGGGCCTTCTAATCTTGACCGTGTGCTTGTTTCCCTAGTTCTCTTTGGATCACCGATCTTCTAATGGATGCCTCATTTAAAAGGGGCTTCAATAGATGGGCCTTCTAGTAAACCATTGATTATCTAGTCGATTAATATGCAAATCAAACCGTGGGAATCTGAAATTTTTTGATGGGCCTTTTGATCTCAACCGCGAGTTTGTTCCACTAGTTCTATTTGGGTCACTAATATTCTGATGCTTTTCTGGTGTGCCTTCTAATCTTGATTGTGGGCTTGTTTCACTAATTCTATTTTGGCCGCTAGTCTTCTAATGTTGGGCCCTTTTAAAACCGCTTCAGTAGTTGAGCTGTCCAATAGTCTATCGATTCCCTGATTGATTAGTATGCTAATCAAACAACGGGAATTTGATTTTGTCTTTGGTCCCTCCTATGTGCTTGAAGGAGTCTGTGCCTCTGGGCAATATTCCAACAGCATGATCATAGGGATGTCTACGCGTTGTGGATGCATTTAATGTACACATATGGAGAGGTGTTATGGCACGGATTCGTTGGACACGAAAGGGAGTATGGCAGCCTTTTGGAATTTTAAGGGACTTTTTGTTCTATGAAGGTTCTCTTTTAGGGAATAGAATCCTCTTCAGTCCATTTGAGACTGGAGAATATCCAGTTAAAGGCTAAGATTTCTTTTCAGAAATCCTAAGGCCCTAAATGGAACACCTGCCCCACTACTTTTTTTTTTTTTTTTTTGACATGTCCACACAAAGGAAGGGAGAGGGGGATTCGAACTTTTTGACACATGCCCCACTACTAAAATAATAATAAAAAATTAAAAAACAAAATTAAAAAAATAATAATAATAATAAAGAGTGGTTTGGCTACCTCATTTTTGCCCTAAGGGTGGCTGGCCATCTGGGGTGGCTTCTGCCACCCATACATTATGGCATGGGTTCAAATTTTGCAATGGGAATCTTCATGCCTTGTTAGTGTAAATCACTATGGGTCCCACTGATGTCTTGATTGGGTTGGGTCAAGTTATAGCTCAATCAGGAAACACTTGTGGTTCTCACCATGTAAACCCCTCATGTGTAGTTCCTAGTGAGCAGATGCTACCATTACTATATTAGAGGAAACTCTTGTCCTAAACACTAGGCTAATGCATTCACTCAACTTAGTAGCCTAGCTCTTTTAGGGGTTGCTAAAGAATGAGATTGAGCGCAAGGACTATACCCATGCTACATGGAAGAAGCAAGGGGCTAGGCATTCCTTTATCAACATAGAAGACAAATACAATCCTTACCCTAGCAGTGAGAAAGAGAAGGACAGGGAGAGAAATGATTGAACAGAAGAATGCTAACCATTAGTCGATATTGAAATCGAATTCCTATGCCCAAAAAACAAGCTTTTTTTTTTTTTTTTAATCTTTTACTCCAGGTCACCCCATTCTACCTTTTTAATAAATAAATAAATAAATGTTTAAAACATAATCTAGGATATCTTGAATGGTTTTGAGAGAAGAGTTTCCAAATGTTTCTCTCAAAACGAATAACAATAAACAAGGATGGCTGTCTGAAGTTTGATTTTTGGGGCAAAAGTATTTAATCATTTTATGTGGATCATCTTCAAGCTGTCCGACTAAAAGATGGGTCAATAGTTGATGTGACATCTAATCTATTACAATATTACAAATTCATGATCAACAAACAAAAAGTAATTAGTTTGTTTTAATAAAAAGGAAGTTTATAGTTCTAATTAACTTTCAATAATTAGGTGAAAAAAGGAAAAGAAAAGAAAAGAGGGATAGCATATCTCTTACTATTAGTAAAATGCATCACGTATTACCCCAAGGAGTAGCTTAATTGACGGAAAACTACGTCTCATGAAATAGAGGTCACTAATTTGACTTTCTCCCTCCCCTCCCTTATGGTCAAAACAAAAACAAAAACAAACAAAAAACTCACATATAAATTTCATAACAACTGATGGAGTACACTGAAGGCTAACTACTAATGTAAAAATCCAATTTAAGTTTTTCCTCCAAACTAGGTACTCATAGGCCAAATTTTGTTTTAAGGATACAATAAATAATTAGAAACACTAATCACATTGTAGTTTTAATGAAATTTGAAGAGTAAATGGGACGGGAGGTAATTTGGGAAGACTAGGGACAAAATAGAAAGCATGTTCATGGAAATGAACTAATAAAAGTGACACGATAGAATACATGAAGAAAACCAAATGTTAAAAAAGTAGGAAAAAGTCTTAGAACTAACTTTTTTTTTTTTCTAATTGAATAAGGAAAAGGGTTATAGGGGAGGATCCTTCCCATTCTTGATCCAAAAGGAAGAGAGAATGAGTGATCCTAAAAAAATATATATATATAGTTGGCTCTCAAACAACAGACCTAAAACAAACTAAAACAGTGCTGAAATAATTACAAAGGGTAGGAAATAGGTCAAACAAGTGACCTAGTCCTCTCAAGGGGCCACATAAAGCGGTAGCAAAAGGGGCACAGATTAAGGCAAACCTATCTGAGCTCCCACTTGGAACCATCAACATCCATCAAAAGGAGGATGAAGCTGAAGATGTAGTGTCAAAGTCTAAATCAGATCAGAGACTATAGAAGAGAAAAGTATCAACACAAATTCAGTTACAAAAGTCTCAACACCTGGATCTAACCAATACAACACAAGGAGACAATAACCCATAACAAAACAACATAAATACAAAAGAAATAAAAAAACACAACAAAATAACCAGCAAGAAGAAGTAACAGCCGAGGCAAGGAAGATGGAGCTCACTAGCCAATGCGTGGAGTCCACATGCCGACGCATGGGGTCCATGTGCAGACATGTGGTGAATGGAACAATGCGAGGAAGATGGTGATAGAGAGCTAGGATGACGGCGAGCACAGTGGATAGGCGTGTGGGCGGAAGAAGCTTATGGAATAGAGTAGAATCTAATTTTTAAAAAACTAGATCTAAAGAAACCAACAGCTCCGAGAAGAAGACGAGCAGCACGGCAATGACCGGAGCTTCTGGTCTAATTGGGAAGAACTAAAAAAGGGCAAAAAAACATAGGAAGAAAAGAAGAAAGAGGGGAGGAGAGGAAAACGATCCATTCCTCCTCCCCAAGAAACCCTCACGAGAAAGTGGAAAAACCTCACAGAGGAGGTGGAAAACCTTGGCAAATGCGGTGGAAAAAAAGTTTTCTAGAGAGAAGGTAGAGCCATCATTTGATTTAGAAAATATTTGACAGCAACATTTTCTGGTTAATGAGAAAACATTTGATTATAAGCCAATAGATTTAGAGTTTTTCTAGGTAGGGGTGAATATCGGTGACGGGTTGGGGGCTTTCCACCTACCATCCCGATGTTGTCAATGAAGTTGGTAATTTCACCGACTTCATCCCAACAACTTATATTTCGTTTGTTATTGTCATCGGTGAATCGGTGACGGTAACAATTCATAATCGGTTAAAGAGAGAGAGAGAGATCTAACTAGTATGTTATTAAACTGACGGGAAAACTAGCTACTTTGTGGGGTGGCGATTGACAAGGTTGTGCATGTGGTGGCGATGGGCAAAAACCATCAAACCAAGCTAGGTTGATCTTGTTGAGAATGAGCAAATGAAAGGTGTATTAAAGAGCAAACACCATCAAACCAAGCTAGGTTGTTCTTGTTGAGAATAAGCAAATGAAAGGTATATCAAAGAGAGAGAATGAGCAAATGAAAGGCATATTAGAGAGAGAGAGAGAGAGAGAGAGAGAGAGAGAGAGAGAGAGAGAGAGAGAGGAGGAGGAGGAGGAGGAAAAGGCTTTGGTGGGTTTTCAGTCTTTTTCTGTAATTGGGTTTTCAACCTTCTTCTTGGTGACTTGTTTCTCTTCCATGGAGTCATTTCAACCGAGTCTTTTCAGAATAAAACGTTCTCTCTAAGACATAATGCAGTAGGATGAGTTATTTGGGTCAAAAGGGTGAGCATGGCTGCGTGTAAAATAAGTTTTACTACAAGTTTACAATGTGTCTTAGTGAAAAAGCTAATAAGTTTTAAAAGCAAATACTTTTTTGTTGTTTCTTAGTGTGATGCCCATAGATTTCAAAACCCAAAACGAAATACAACCATTCAAAAACAATCATTTTTATTAAACACTTTCATAATCCAACCGTTAATCGCAATGATTTTAAAACCTCTTTATTTTGAAAAGCAAAAGATCCAACTTTTAGCTTCTAGCAAAATGTTTGATGGGGACCACTGAACGTTCAACCTTAACCCCAAGCTCGAACATTTGACCGGGGACCACACCAAACGTTCGATCTGCAACCCTAGAATCATTGGGTAATAGTACACAGAATGTTTGATAATAGTCTGAAAATTGATTTTAATATATTATCCACTTTTTCCTGCATGCTACACATCTCACCCCTTATAAATACCACCCCTCCTTGCCCCCAAACTTCACCCCTCACTCCTATACACCAGCAACCCTAGTCCTAGAGTGAGAAAGAGATTTTATAGAGAAAATGAGGAGATTTTGAAGTGGTTTGTCATCTTCAAGGTAAACCTCTATGTGTTAAGTTGGCGTTCATATTGTTCTTATGGTTTTCATGCTTCTTGCAAAATTTTAGAATCGTATTATGCGTTTGTGCTATTATTCTCCTAAAAAACCTAAACAGTTTTCAAACGTTCTAAAAATAGTTTACTATGTTTTTATGAACCTATTAAGAGCATATGACGAAATTTGTTATGTGATGATTTGAATATAGGAGCTTTGCATGCATTATGGCATTTTGACTAAAGTTCCCTGGATTATGACCAAACGTGCGACATCTAATCCGCACGTTCGACCATAAGCCAGAACATTCAAGTAGTGCTCGAGATGAATGAAATTAGGGTTTTGTGACCTTCTAACTAGTTTGACTACTCGATTAAGACCCTATGTGTTTGCAATAGGTTCTCTAGTACTGCGTGTAACGATAAACTATGTTTCGTTATAGCAGGGACTCGAGATGTCTGAGGATTTGAGCGAGCGTACAAGATAAGTAAATACTTAGGGCTGCTTGCCATAAAAACGTGTAATATGTTAGCTGACTGAGCACACATATGTTATGAGCATATTTACTTTTCATGAAATTGGGTAAATGCTTTAATAAATTGATTAATGAGATACATCGTATGACATGGTACACCGATACGTGCGGTATAATGGTCGTAAACTTACTATATGAGCTTGATTTTATGGTTAAATGTGTGTATTTATATGAGCCTTGGATCTAATGGTTGTTCATGACCGGCACAATCGTGTTTGATTAGCAGGTTACTACAGGGTGTACATCATTAGTAGTGTGAGCCACCCACGATCAAACTCGGTCGAGCTGTTAGTATTATGGATGGTAGTGTGCAATAGTCAAGGCACCGATATAGTATTACAGGTTCTTCCGGACAGTGCCGACTCTTTTGAGAATAAATAAAATTTCTTCTTCTGATAGGTGGTGGGTGTTTAAACTAAAATTATATCCCCGTTTGAACTTGGTTTTATGGAACTCAATTTTTTTGAATACTTGTTTTCTCTAATTCAATTTGAAGTTAGCTGAAATCGATACTTTTGGATTTCTTTAGTCTAGTTCGAACTTGACTTGGTTGAAATCAATTCTCCTAGATTTTCTTTAATCTAGTTCGAAATGAAACTTTATTTCTACACTTTCTAAGTCGACTCCAATTGATTCTAGACTTAAAGAATCACATTGTATTCACTTCTTTAACATGTTTTATAATCTATTTCTTTATAAAATATCCTTATAATTTCTTGGATGTTACATTTTATGTATATATATATATATATGTATTTTTTGTCATGTCCACACATGAAGACGGAGAGAGACTCAAACTAGTGACCTCCGCTTCATTAGACATAGTCTCAGCCGATTGAGTTATCTCTTGGGGACACATTTTATGTCATTTGAACATGGATGTATGTCATGAAGTGGATACTTTAGCATGTAGACCATTATATGAATATGGTTCCACAGAGCATGTACTATGCTTCATTTTCGGTATGAAGAGATGATTGGATGAGAGAATTTATGAGTATGGTGCCCATTGTGGATGAGTGAAAGATGTTGTAAATTAAATGATCTGGTGGAACATCCACATTAGTTACTACTTATGGCCTGTTTGAGAGTTTGTTTGAGAGGATAAAAAAGAATAGAAAAATGAAAAATGTTAAGGGCCCAACTTTTGCTTTTTTTATTTTTAAAAAAAAAAACAAAATTTAAAATTAAAAAAAAAAAGTGTCTAAAGTAATAATATATATATTTTTTTTTTGTCCTTTTTATTGGCGTTTTAAAAAAAAATATGAAAATTCCATTTTTCAGAAGAAATTTTCATTTTTTAAAAAACACCAATAAAAAGGACAAAAAAAATATATTAATGCTTCAGACATTTTTTTTTTTATATTTTTTACTTTGTTTTTTTTTAAATAAAAATAAAAAAGGCAAAAGTTGGGCAAAAAAATTAGGCCTTTATCATCCCTCTAGAAAAATATGATTATTTGATAACTCCCCATCAATTTGGATTAGAATAGAACCTAAACATACTATCATGAGTTGGTAAATTTGTCTCTACTAGAAGGTTTCCCTTCTTAAGACTCTAGTAGAGAGACACTACGTTGGTTTTAAAAGCACCTATACGTACCTTTCAATTTCATCATTAAGGCACTCAAATGGGCATTCAATATTTAAGGAAATTTAATCTCAACCAAATATGACAATTGCTCCATATTTACTTTCTAGCTTTGACTTTTTTTCTATTTTATTATAATAAATAAATAAATAAAAATTGAAGCATTTTGTTTCCCACAATGGAAAACATTTTGGAGCTTTTTTTTTTTTTTTTTTGAAAGTCCTTTTCCCCATTTTTAATCCTAATAATTTGATGCTTAGTTTTGTATATAAATCAATAAACTAATTTCAAAATATTGATTTGTATTTTGTAGTGCCATATAGGGTGATCAGTGTCTAATATTTTTTTTATTACAGTGAGACAGTATGGTACTTACAGCTATGAGTGACAAAGATGTGCTGTCGATAATTAAGATTTTTTAAACAAAAAAGAATAAAAAAAAAATTCAGAAACAGATCAGGTGATGTGATATTTCTTTAAATTTTTAATCCTGGTAGGCTGGTAGCACTATTATTTTGGTCACAAATTTCCTAATAAAAAATCATTAGCAAAATCATTAAGCATGATTAATAAGCTTCAGGATCCTTGTCATTTTGTCAATCACAATGCTTCTAACCCCTAAAAAGATCTATAGGCTGGCAATGACTAAAACATGTGCTGTCCATAATTGAGGGGAATTAAATAGCCCCATAAACAATTCAAGTATTATTCTATATATATATATATATAGAAACTAAGGTCGTAGGTCGTATTATGAGGCTAAATGCATACAACCACATACATTCATAATTCTGGAAGATCTTAGTCCATAAATCTCAGCACAAACTCACTCAATTCCAACTCTAGCTAACATGTTAAGGACCATATTTGGAAATAATAATAATAATAATACAATCTCACACACACTGACCTCTGTCAAACAAAATAAATCTAAGACCAAGTTCTGTTTCTCTATTATATTCATGTAGCAGAAAGAAGTGCCATGCCAATACATTAATGAATAGAAGCAACTACGAAACCCAGATGAATATGCTATTACAGAGTTCAATTTTCAAAAACCTGATACACCAGCACAACAATGAATTTTTCTATTGGCTTTGTGACAACTGTAGGGGAAAGGAAGAAAAGAAAATAAGTTTAAAGTCTACCGTGTCGTTTGTTAAGTCGGTATAATGTTTCCCCAAAGAATGTAGAGACCTGCAACCCATTAACATTATTAGTCCAAAAGTAAGAGATCATCTTCTAAAATATACAAAACTCAGCAAGAATGAGGTCGAGTAAAGTTAGGGTGGAATTAACCATCAAAGAAATTGGAATCATTCAATCAGCTAGCCCTTCTTACACTTAAGGCATAATCTATTTCCTGGTGTGCAGCCCCCTTTTCTTTTTTTTTTTACGATAAAGAATGAATCCACTGAGAATGATTTGTTTCATATGCTATACAAAATACAATGGAACACGACCTACTGCTTTCTAAACAGAGACGGAGGAACATTTTAAACTTACTATAAACTGTACTCCCATTAGGGAAAATGAAATATGTTTTCACTTAAGCCAATGAATCTTTTTTGTGGCCCGCATGAACTTCATGAACTCACTGTAAAAGAAAACCAAATACATAAGAAAAACTATGAAGTAAATAAGCCAACACATACTATACAAGAATATGCAAATTTTCTTTTTTTGTGATAAGTAAGAATATGCAAATTTTCTAACAAGGCAAGTCTCTAAATAGTGATGGAAACAAACTAAAGCATGTCTTCTAAGTACCTCACTTATTATCAATATTGTTCCTTGGATAAAAATATATATATAAGAGAATGAACCCAATAACAAGTGCCTTAGGACAAGCTGGGCTCCAAAATGCAAAAGGGAAAAAGGGTATGCATACATTTAAAAAAGTTTTATAATTTAAGAAGCAGGACATGGGTTGCCTAAACCAATTGATGCAATGCAAAGACACATGCAACATTTATACGTATTTCCATGTACGAGTTTGTATGTGAAATAACACAATCTGGTACCACTTAGTTCACTTGGAGATATGGTTATCACTTTTGTCATAACTAATAAAGATTGAGTTGCTAGAAAATATATATATACATAACTTCATAGTTCAGAGGCAATGTTCAGTAGTACGCCTTATTCACCAGGTTCTACAACTGTGGTCTTAGGGGGGATGGATGAAATCTAGGTTCAGGTAAGGAGAGGATGGATGGTCATCTTGACTTCAAGGCTTGGAGTGCATGGCAAGAACCCACTCAAAAGTGATAAGAAGTTGTATGATTGAGTTTCACAACCTATATAACCACCAACACCAATCCTAAGGTAGAATACCTTCATAATGAATGGATATACTTTACATATATGACCATCGGATGATATGGATAACAGTAAGCAGGCAAACCAGCAGACATGGCAAATAACTATGGTATTTCGAGTATGGTATTTAGAGTCCTTCATAGACCTACATAGTTATTGGTGCAGATAACCATTCACCTTGACTAATCGGTGAAGACACACGTCCATGATGCAACCAAAGAAAAAGACCCAAGTCTAACTAGCCCTGCTAAATTTAAACATGGATTAGACAGCTTGGAACCAAGCCAATTTTGGAGCAGCTTTTTGGAAACAGAACCTACCAGCAAAAAGATCTATGCTGCAAAGACCAATGCAGCAATTGCAATACAAAAAATCATAATTCACTACTTATTCCAGACACTAGCCAACTCTGAAAATGGGGGTGGGGGGAGGGGGAAGCTTGATACTTAAAATGCACATACAATTTTTGTAATTTTGTCCACATTATGAACACCTGATTAGTTCTCGTGCTCCATTTAGGAATTATATAACAGATTCCAAGATGCAAAGGATAATAATCACATGATGTCCATAAGGCTACTATCTGAAAAAGGAACAATACATAATGCAAGGTTTTTTTGCACATTCAATGTTATTTTGCTTTTTATGCTCTACTTATTTATTTGTAGCAGTTATCCAGGAACCAAGGAAAAAAAAAAAGCTAAGGAAGCATATGACAGCAGGTAGAATGAGCTCATTGCAGTTTGTCACCAAAATATTTGAAGACTACATACATGTTAACCTACACAAAGAAAAAAAAATGCATCAAGGAAAAACTTAAAAACAAAAAGTACAACCAAATTTTTTTTTTTTTTTTTAAAGAAAGAATATTTCCAGCCTAAAGAACAATGACAAAAAAAAAAATGCACTATTTCTTCTAAACTCAAAAAAAAAAAGGAGGGGGGAAGCTATACATGGAACAAAAGTACGCATTGAAGTGGTAAGAAAAACAANAGCAGGTAGAATGAGCTCATTGCAGTTTGTCACCAAAATATTTGAAGACTACATACATGTTAACCTACAGAAAGAAAAAAAAAAATGCATCAAGGAAAAACTTAAAAACAAAAAGTACAACCAAATTTTTTTTTTTTTTTTTAAAGAAAGAATATTTCCAGCCTAAAGAACAATGACAAAAAAAAAATGCACTATTTCTTCTAAACTCAAAAAAAAAAAGGAGGGGGGAAGCTATACATGGAACAAAAGTACGCATTGAAGTGGTAAGAAAAACAAATTAGGCACATTCAAACTTATGTGTAATAGTATGTGTGATATAATTTTACTGCAGTAACCAAAAGCCATATCAGTTGCAAAGTTAAAGAGTAAAAGGTCAAAAAAACCTTAGTTATCAGCCGCATAGATCTTCTTGGAAGCACTTTCCGACTACACTTCGAGCTTCTTAAAATCTTGGCATCAGGTTTATAATAGGAGATTTTATCTTCTCTATCTACATGTTTCCTCTTTTTGTGAAGTTCCTTGGGTTCCATATCATTAGAGCTTAAACAAGTCCTCCCAACTGAGTTATCAATTTGTGAGCATCTGAAAGGAGCAAAAGAGACATACGCTTAGATTACCATTTAAGCTTAGAAATACCATAGAAAGAACTTTGATCGATAAGAGAGATTACTCTGAACTCTCCCTTCCATTGATGATGTTGCTTCTCTCCTGCAAACAATAGGATATTGCCAAAAAAAGATTAATGTGAACGAATTTACCAGGCAGAAAACATATACCTATGTATGCAAAAATGTGATAAATATCTTAAAAAATCTCATTTTATATCTGAAAAAATCTCTTCATTGCCTTGAAAATCCCTCCCTCCTTTACACTGCATGTCTGTGTATAAGTGGGAGTGTGTTTGTTGGAACCAAAAGAAAGGAGAGAGATTAAAACGAAAAAAATAAGGGTAAAACAGAAATAATATATTCCTAAATAGTCTCCTATTGTATTATGTGTTGTACAATGAATCTCGATTGAAATTTGCTAATTGATGAATCAAAAATATATTTTTAAGCCACTTTTCTAAGTTATAATAAAGAAACAAAGAGAATTTTATTTGTTTAAATGAAAGACCTAAATAACGTTTGCCACATGAAACATAAAATTTTCAAATATCCTTTACCAACAACCATAGACAAAATAAGTAGTTAAAAGCAAAAATATTAAACCAAGCATGCAATAACAGAATCCATCAGTCGCTAACCAGTATATGCTTGGCAAACAAGCCAGAAAGAGGCAGAGAGAAGGCATTTTATTATCATTTAAACCGACAGACATATGATTGGGTTTGAACAGTTTCAAAATTTTACAGTTAAGAGTAACTAAACATTACACATATACTTCTCAAACATTAACTTTCTACTGCCTCTGCTATATTATAAAGAAATAATAGCAGAAAAATTGCCTACAACACAAATGAAGTTAGGGAAAAAAAAAATTATTCATGTTAAAATGAGATCAAATTTCATATATTATTTTTCTATTTCACAGTAGCACGTCCATTTTTTTAGTGAGCTTGACCTATTTGTGTAATCTAATATTTATCTTATTTCTAAGAGATATTGACTATTAACTTTATTAAACCTCAAACTGGTACCATATGACGAATTGTATTTAGTACACATATTATTCATTAACTCATAAGTTGTCTTAATCTTCAGCAAATATATAAGATTTCTCCAATAATATTATAGACAAAAAACAGATCAGAGGTTAAATATAGACAAACATTTAAAATGTGGAATACAGAATATTAGCAGTCTATCAACCATACCCACTCTTCAACACATGTTGGCAAAAGATTCCTGCAAGTGTCATGATGAAGCTCGCTTGAGTTGGCTAGTCCTCCTTGTTCTGTCTCTGTATTAAGCTTCGGATCAACCAAATCCAGGAACTCACCATTGCCACAAGGTGAACATGATGCATCTTTATGACAACTTGCAACTTCTGATGTTGGCATCTCCATGGAACCACTAGCCGAACATCCAGGATATACCAAACTGGTATTCACAAGACTACAACTGTTCTGCAGAGTTGAGTTCTCAAAAATTTCATCAACAAAGTTTGAATTTTGATCCTTTAACTGGAGAGGACTTGGTGGACCATCAGACATTGAGTTGACAACAGAATTACATGCTGACTTTAATGGTGGAGTGTCAGTGGCATTTGTATCAAGGATTACAGTACACTGATCTTTAGCACAGGATTCAGCAGCAGAATTTATCTGGTCCTGTGTAATAGAATTTGGTTCAGATGGGATAAGCACTTGATCTTTCTTCGAATTCTCAGACTCATCTATGACCATGCTGCAAGGCATTATTGCACAGGATAGTAAAGATGCATCACCTTTATCTGGTTGTTCAAAACTCATATGATCATTTTCTGTCGTTTTAGAACTTGGGGAAAATGTTGTCAGTACATGACCGTTGTTGATTTGCCCAGAATCCATATTCCATACACAGGAATTTTTTACTTGTTTATCAGTCTCTCCAAAGTGCCCAAGGCCCTGATGGAAACTCTGTGACCTGTTCCCGTGAACACCCTTGCATATATCAACCTCATTCTTGAATCTTTTAGCCCAATCTGATGGGCTTGAATTCAAATCAACATGAAGATTAATCCCCTCTTCTGACATGACATGAAACTCAAAAGAAGTGGAAGAGACTCTAGACCTTTTAATAGAGGAAGCAATGTCATTTTCTACAGGACATGCACTGACATCTATATTTCTACCTTTTATCTGGGGAATATTTTCCTCTGTGCCATCTCTTGCAAAACCCAAATAAGTGTTACCAGAGCTTTCTCTTAGGGGCTCTTTATGGTTTAAACTACTTTTGTCACATTGGAAAGCAATGTTTGAATGAGACATCTCCGGAAGATTATATATTGAACCACCTACGCAATCCTGCACAGGAAAACACAATTGATACTAACAATGTAAGAATAGTAATCTAATAGTTAAGAAACTCTTTTTACAAACATCAAACAAAGGACCCAACCAAAGGCATTCCCATTTTCTCAGGCCACTCAGACCACCCATCTTGAACCTACAACCTCACCTTTCACCTTGTCTTACTGGGAGATGAGGTTACATATGAGCTAGAGCTCATTGACATAAAATTGTTTAGTCATCTTGCTTATGTAAAAACTTGCAGACAAACAAAACTTTGCCTTGTCTGATACTCGGTGCTCCCTTTAAAGAAAAATGGCAAGGTGCAATCCTTTTGTTAGGACACCAATGTGGGGTTAATTGTCCCCAATATTTTAACAAATGCTAGAGTTAGGTTTTTATTTTCAAGCTACGTATAAAGACGAGGCACTATCTGTATCAAACTCTCTTATTCTCTTTATCTTTCTCCCTTATCTGAGAATTTTATAACATGGTACCTGAATCTGGTTCTTGCTAACCCCTTTTCTTCTGGTAAATTCTTTTATTCTGCATGAGCAAGAGTTACATTCTGTTCAGAGTAAATGACTATGCCTCATACAACATATAGATGTAATGGTGAGATGTTTCTTGGGGGAGAAGCTTTTTTAATAACAAGTCCACCAAACACACAAGACTCTCTAAATCAAATTTTAACTTATATAGTAGTAACCTAGTATTTCATGAGTGAACCAAACACGAAAGTCTAATTCCATGTTTTGCAAGACAAGGTTGTAAAAGGACGCATCTTATATACGTCGAGGATCTATTGGGAGATGTTTTTACAAGGGCGTTAAGTAAGAATCACTTTCAAATATCTTAAACATGCAAGGCACGATGGACCATGATAGACAATTATGCTTTAACTTGGCACAGGGTGTCCAGAAAGTTTGTGTTAGTAAGAAGTAATTGGAACCTCTATTGACAAGAAATGGAAATAGAAACGTCATCTAGGGCCTAGGAGCTGTATTTAAGTCCAGAAATCTTTCCCAAATAAACTCTCATACACAAACCGACACAATAAGCCCAAAAGGGATCAAATACTTGGAAAGGAATATTTTTAGTATGCCAAGAGCTATCTACCTAAAAGGTATACAACCATAAAGAACCAAACCTTATCATGGTATTTAGCTCCAAAGCAACAAGCTAAATCATTGGATTTAGTAGTTTGAGAGGTATTTCCCTTTTTCTCTTCCTCTCTAAGACACAAGATGAATCCATGGCCATCTGTGACAAAAGCACCCAATTATTTTTCATCCATTTTAAAATACAAGTTAATTTTACAAATAGGAAGCTCAAACTAATTAGGCAATCAGTAAAAACTGAACCTTTTTTGGCATCCACGGCAGGGTTTAACTCTGCTCCAGGCTTCAGTTGTGGTATTGATGAAGTAGGGGGCGAAGTCTCATTGATCCCACCTAAACTTTCAACTGATGATACTGAATTTAAATTCTTGTTCTGCAAATTACTCAGATATTAATACCGAGTGTATAATTTGGCTGACTCTAATACAAGAGTTTCAATTTCATCTTAAACAAATGTGAACTCAAAGCATGTTATTTAAAGAGCACAAACACACAAGCCAACTACTAACATTTAAAATGAGTGACGCCCCTCAAAAACTGGTGATTGGAAGTCCCCCATAATAAATGCTCGTTATACTATTTGGAACTCAAACTATATGCCCATCAAATAAGACAACCCCAGATGGCCAAAGCTTTTAATAACCCAAAGCTTTGGCCTGAGTGCTCCCACTTGGCCCTAGCTCAAACCAATCAAAAATAAGCTTCTATGTCTATAGAGCTTAAGCTCGAAGACCCACATCATGGTCAGATGGATTCCTTTTTACCCTTGAACATGATATGCTTTTTCCACATTGATCATGTTGGCGTAAATAAAGAGTGCCTCAAGTATATGTTACAATACAACGACTCCAGCAAAGGGACTTCTAGAGGATAAATATTTAAGATTATGTGAAAATTTCTCCCCTCCCCTCTAGTCCCTTTGTATACTCCCAGTGTACCAAGGGTTGCGCCTCTCTGCGCTCTAAATATTCTATTGACTTTTCAAAAAAAAAAAAGATTATGTGAAAATTTTGTGAAGCATACAAGCGATTGAAGATGAAATCTGTCAAAAACCAAAAAACTGGCTTGATTATCCACAATAAAATGGCCACAGAAGATGTGTCTATTAAAACAAGATTCTGGCAGAGGAAATGAAATGGACTCTCATAAGGTCTTTTTCTAGAAGCATTCCGATCAAACTAGATAAGAACTTAGAGCATTCACAGTAGCTCCCCCCTATGTGTTTCCCTTCCCTAAGTTTAGGGAAAATGTCAAAAAAGTCACAAAAGGCCCCCTACAGCAGACTCCCTATATCACCCCTCAACATTAGGATCACTACAGTGCAACCCAATGTATAGAGTTGCACTGTAGCGATCCTTGTGCTTATTAAAATATAAAAAAAAACTCATTCTCTCTCCTAAATCATTAAAAAAGTAGAGAAATAAAGAATTAAAAAAATAAAGAAAAGCAAAACAAATGATATTTAATTAGTATAGGAAATGATAAATGGAAGCTATCGTGGAGTGTATGTAGATAGGGTAGTAAAAAGTAGTTTTGATCCTTAAATTTAGGGAAAATGACAATGAAGCTACTGAGAATGCTCTTAACAGTAAATCCTAGTATGCTCTACATTAAATAACTAATTTAAGCAGCCAGAGGATGGCCTCTTTATAACATAAGTGAATACCAAATGTCATGACAGATAAGCGAGAACACCATCATCATCAGTCCTAACTAGGAGGTGGATTTTCTGGGTCAGGAATTAGGATAACCAAGTAGTACAGGGCTAGCCTACCATCCAATGTTGTAAGAACATAAGCCCTCTTTTAATTGCATTATTACCTTAAAAATAATTAGGATAATTACCGATCAAAAAATAATAATAATAATAATTAGGATAATGGCTCAAGAATTAAAGAAGGCTTGTATAGAACTTGATAGAACAAGATATGTGCCAATAACCTTGTTAAATAAGAAATATAAGTCGAATCAAGAAAATCAAAGAACATGCATAGCATAATATTTTGATCAGTAAACATAAATTTTTATTTTTATTACTTTTAAGTAACAATCATGTGCCCCTAACTACACTGGAAGTATACAATGAAGAACACCTAACTAGAAAAAGAAAAGCGGATAAGAAAGTCCGCAAAAGTAATCGACAAAGGGGCAAGATATGCTGTAGTCCAAATATACAAAGTATGCATCAAAGAGGCTATAATATCTTCCATGGAGCTCTCCATGTCCTCAAAATTCCTATTGTTTCTCTCTCTGCATAAGGTCCAAAAGATACAAATAGGCACAATTTTCCACCCACAGCACTCCTCGCCCTTCTAGAGGACCGCCAACAAGCACACAGGTCAACAACTCGTTCAGGCATGACCAATGCCAACCCAAACTGGTTAAAGAGCGTACTCTATATACCCACTCCAGTTGGGTAAACCTCGTACCCGTGCAAAGCACCCCCTCCACACGGATCAAGTAATACTCCGGCTTCGCTAGCAAACTAGCTCAAAGGAATTGTTTGCACCTAAGGGGATTCGAACCTTAGACCTGATGAGAATGTCACTAAGACCAAGACCCTTACCGCTTCAACCAACCCCTTGGAGGTCAAACGCAATTTATTAATATGCGTAGAAGAAGCAACCCAAATACGCAAGTGATACACCTAGCTAAAAGAATAAAAAAAGCTCAAGAAAACTAGAAAGATTAGAGTCAAAGGCAAATGTCTAGAGGTAAAGAGTCTTAAAAGAAAAAATCCTTTAGATCACCCATCAGCCATTCACAGTCTTCAAAACATCGATCATTTCTTTCCCTCCAAAGACACCACATAAGGCATAACAAAACCATATTCCACATGGCAGCTTCCCTAGGCATAACCTAATCCAACCCTACAAGGCTGAAAATGGTATTCCATAGAGTACTAGCCACCTCACAATGGAGTAAAATGTGGTCCACTTACTCCCCACTCCTCTTACACATCCAACAACAATCAACCACAATGAGATGCTGCTTTCTAAGATTATCTGTGGTTAGGATCTTCCCGAAAACAGTCATCCATGCAAAGAACATCACTCTCAAAGAGGCCTTATTCTGCCAAATACTCCTCCAAGGGAAAGGAGTGTTATCATGGGGAATAAGGACATTGTAGTAAGATATGACATCAAACAACCTTCTCCTAGAAGGTACCCAACAAAGCTTATCTTCGCTGCCGCATCTTAACTTGGGAGAGTACAACAAATTAAAGAACGAGTTAAAGAGATCCACCTATCAATCATGAGTCACTCTGAGAAAGTTAATATTCCATTTATGAGAATCCCTCGAAAACACCAAATGGTTAGCCATAGAGGCATCCTTGCAACAAGCCAAACTAAACAAGTTTGGAAAGACTACCTTAAGGGCCTAATCCCCACACCACACATCATGCCATAATCTAATTTTAGAGCCATCACCGACCTCAAATCTAGTGTATCTAAAGAACTCCCCCAGACTCTCTTAATATTCTTCCAAAGCCCCACCCCATACAACCCATTAATCTCATTAGAACACAACCCACCTCACACTACCAGATAGTCCACGACCACCCCCCACATAGCTTCTTTCTCATGAACATAAAACCAAAGCCACTTCTCCAAAATGAACAAAAGTAAATTATGAAGCCTCAACCCTTTTTCTAAGATCGGAGAACAAACCATAGACCAGCTAAACAAATGGAATTTGAACTCTTCACTAAAACCACCCCACAAAAAATCTCACTGCAACTTCTCTATGTGGTTGGCAACACCAACCGGGAGGGGAAAAAGAGACATGTAAGTAGGAAAATTAGATAAAGTACTTTTAATCAAGGTAATCCTCTCATCCTTAGACAAGTACATCATCTTCCAACCAAGCAAACAACGTTCTATCTTCTTAATAATGCTATCCCATTAAACGGAGCTCCCAACGGAAGGCCTAGATATGTCATAGGAAGAGAAGAAATCCTGCAGCCCCAGATGCTGGCCAGGACTTCCACATAATGGCATTGCCAATGGGGACCAACTCTGATTTAGCCAAATTAATCCTCCAACCTGAAACCACTTTAAATCATAAGAACAAGCACAGCAAGTTACGAAGATGATATGGGTTTAGCCCCGCAAAAAATCGAAGTACCATACGCAAACAAAATGTGAGAAATGTCGACAACATCATCATGACTAGAAACCACAGCAAAACCTGAACATCTACCCCTGTTCACTAAGCAGAAATCATTCCACTTAATTACTCCATAACAATAACGAACGGTAAGGGGGACAAAGCGTCTCCCTGTCTCAAACCACGGGAGCTACTAAAATAACCAACTGGAGTGTTGTTCGCCAAATCAAAAAAGCGAACTAAAGAAATACTGTGCTATCCACTTAACGCCATTTCTCCCCAAAACCGCATCTTTTTTTTTTTTTTGATGCGGTTCTCCCCAAAACCGCATCTTCTTAGCATATATAACAAAAATTCCCAGTTAACATGATCATAGCCTTTTCAATATCCAGATTGCACAACATACTTGACTCCCAGAATCTAATCCTACTATCAAAGCACTCATTGGCAATAAGAGCAAAGTCTAGAATCTGCCTACCCCTAATTAAAGCATTTTGATGCTTGCAGATAATCTTCTCCACTACCATTTTCAACCTGCTAACTAGGACTTTGGCAACTATTTTGTAAATTCCACCCACCAAGCTAATAGGTCAAAAGTTTTTAATATAAAGGCCCAACACTTTCGTTAGTTCAGACATATGCAAAGGGGTGTCACATAAGCCCTAAAGGAGGGAGAGGAAGAAAAGGTAATGAAGACCATTGTTCTCTCTCAAGTATAAATATGGAGCTCTTTCTTATACAATTACAGCAATTATTTCTTTTTCTTTTTTTTGATAGGTTTCTCTCAATGCTCCAAAACGGTTACAATCACATTCCATAGGTGCAGCTCTAGGAAGTGGAAATTAACACCAGGAAAAATAATACATGTCAAACAATTTGGTATGATCAACTTTGAATTAAAAACAAAAAGAGCCAAACATCCCAAACCCATCATTCTTGTTGTATCTCTCAAAAATTAACCTATCATAAGCATATGAAAGAAGTATAAAACCCAAGCAAAAAATGAGAGAACCAACCCTAAAGATCCCCCAAAACATATCTTTTTTTCCTTCCCTAACTCTCGTGAAGCTCCAAATTATAGTTCCTACAATAACAGTCAAAATGATTACAAAGTAGGCAAATTTATGTTGGAAACCTATCAACACCAAATGCTTGAGCTATTAGGCAATGGCTCAACAACAAAATCAAACACTAACACACATCAACTTGCCAAACCCTCACATGCAGGCTCACCCAATAACCATGAACCAAATGTGGGACTTGCATGTGCAAAAAAAAGCAAAAGAATACTAGAAACAAGAGTTCACGAGAATTAAACAGAAGACATCATAAGCAACAACCATTTAATAACATGTTTGAGAATATCATCAATCCCACAAGCTTACACTAAAGGGAAGTGGGATAAACAATGTATTATAAAGCACATGCACACTAATAGTTTATAACTATCAGCTCAAATACAGAATATGGTGAAAATAAAAATAAATAAATAGCAGGAATAAAGATTAACATGTAACAGCTGATAAAGGGGGAAAACGGTTCTGCCTTCCCTTTATATGTGATTTATTGTGGTCAAACAAAAACAAGAAACTTGAAAAAAGCACCTCTAAGTATGATATCAGCAATGTTGCCAATTCAGAATGTGATTTATTAGCAGGCAATCCATATTTTTTGCAGAGACTTTGAAGCTCTTTCCTTGAGAGGTTGTAATAAAAATCCTCATTTGTCTTATTTGCCATCAACCTGGAGTGAAAGAGTCAACATGAAAGAACAATTATCTATATCATTGACTTATTAATTTAAGAAAATGTAAGATTTGTCTTCTTGCTGAACTTTATTAGAGAAGGAAAAAAATCAAGTAACACCCATGGTTGAACTGTTACACATCAGGAATTATCAGAATTACTTGTAAGTTTATCAAATTGGCCTAAAAGGTAATTCCACATCTATGCACATTTTAGAAGGGCACCAACAAGCCAAAATATCACAATGATGCTAATCATTATTACAAACCCATTGAGATCCTAAACTGAAAATTTTAGAATAATAGATCATAACTCTAGAGAATTAAAAACCACTGTAGAATGGTGGTACCAAATATATCAGCCGCTAATGATTATTTTACTTTTCATTAACAAAACATATCCTCTTCTTGATTTTACGTAAATTTTATGATATCACCTACCATTCGAAGAATTAATAAGAATACTACTTTTGAAAATGATAACCTAATAGAGGGTGTGCACATCAATAAGCTAAGCTTAAGTCATCTGCTCAACTTCTTTACCTGATTTATCATCTCAAAACACACTCCCTCACGTTAATAATAATAATAATAATAATAATAATAATAATAATAATAAAAGAAAGGTTGCACCCAAGAAATAGAACATCAATCTTGGTTCGGTTGCAGAGAACGCGAGAAGCAAATATAACAGGTCATAATTTGAAACCAATATGCGATTTGATGTCCTACAGCAAGTTCATATTTCCTCCAAGAACACGAAAAGAGAAACATCAGAAATCCATTTTCCTATTTCCTTATCCTTTCCAACCCTTCCCTCCTTTTAGCAGCTGAGAAAACGGAGGAAAAGAAAGAAAATAAAAAATAAAAAATCCCAATCCTAATCTCAAAGTTGATCTCCTTATCATGAAATTCAAAATACAACTTGGTTTTACCCAAATCACTCATAAAACACAGTTCCGAAGAGTTCCTGGTTCTTCCGAGCAACGAAGAATCAAATATTTTGAGCAAGACTTCCTTCTCTTTTCCTACATTTTCCTAGCAACCAAACGGGGGCACACGATACAATACACTCAAACTTTATCTTCATGGAGTTGGTAAATGAGAACAAGTAAGAAGTAAGAAGAAAGAGAACCAGAAGCGTACCTGCTCCGAGATTTTCCCGGAAAGTGCAAGAAAATTTTGGTAGAGAGAGAGAGAGGACTCAGAGAAGAGTCAACAGTCTGCAACGGGTTTCAAAGTCTGGTTCTGTTTTTCATGTGATTCAGACGGAAAAACGGTGCGAGGAATGGCAGTTTCGTAAAAAGTGTGATAGTGGCGGTCATTTTTATTGTCCTAGTGGCGTTGTCGTTATTAACGTGAGTTGTGCAATCAATGGCTATTGGCTGTAGCTTGGATAATGATCCATTTTTATTGCCCATATTTTATTTTAATTTGTCACGGCTACCTTATTTAAAAATACAACATATTTAATATAAAATAAAAATAAAAAAAATAAAAATATTGATGATGGCAATTGTCAAGCTTCCCATTTTCACTTGGAAGGAAAAAAAAAATCCTATTCTAATAATTGTGGAGGCTAAAAGACTTGGTGTCGAAGATAAGGATCGCCAATAATTTCACTTGCCCGAGTTAACGGGTAAACGATCTAAAATTTATTTAAGCAAATAATTTTTGTATTAACTATCTCACAATATGCTAAATATCCCAATCGAGCGTACCAATAATGATACTTGACATTTGGATTCAATAGCTTTTACTACCATATTCGGGTGCATGATCTACCAAGCGAGCCACCCATTGGTCATTTGCTTATAAAACTAAAAATAAAAGAGTAATATTGTTCTTTGCACTCATTTGTTTTATTTATTTCATACCGATTGATAAGACTTGTTTTAAGTTACTTTTCTTTTAATAATAATTATAAAAAAAATTTAAAAAAAAAAAAAAAAAGTGGCTACCATTAGAAGCCCTTCATAAAACATATGTACGTTAGTTTAAAATTAGTGTGATAAATGAGTATAGAGAGCAATATTACTAAAAACAAAAACCAATAATTTGATGCCAAATGAAACAATTGGGCCTATCTTAAGAATATGAGTTCTTTTTTTTTTTTAACAAAAAATTTAGCTAAGAAAATGTTATATATTACTATTATTATTTTTATCTCATAACTATTACACAATATTGATGTATCAATTTCAACTAAATTGTTAGATTTATTAAAAACAACGGTTGATTAGAACTATCACATCAACATTGTAAAATAAAATGAGTTTGCTAGGGGTTCTCCCCTAATCTTCTCCTAACGTTCTTCCAATCTTACGTAGAACATGATTTTTTTTTAAAAAAAAAAAATTTAGTACCGTTTTTTTGCCAACAAATTAATTTTTATGAGTTAATATTTAGGTTATAATGCTTTAAAACTTATTTTTTGATTCAAAACTAAAACATAATGGTGAAAGGTTAATCCTTTAGGGATTGAATCACCTAAAATGGATTTGATCATCCTAAATTTAGTGTTAATGCCTTAATTTTGATGTTAATGCCTCAAATTTGGTGCTAATGCCTCAAATTTGGAGCTAATGCCTAAAAAAACAGGTAGTGAAGGCCACTACAATTTTATTTTTTCATAAATCATGTTCTACGTAAGACTGTGAGAACACTAGAAAGATATCCCTAGCATTTTCCAAAATAAAAAAATACTTTTTAATATTAAAACTTGGCTAAGTTTATACAGCAAGTTAGTTCCCAAAACAAACTTAAAAAATAATAATAATAAATAAATAAATAAATAAATATTCCTAGTTCGTTTCAAAAATTAGAATACCAAACTTGAATATATAAAATCCAAGAAAATCTAGATACAAAATCGACGTCAACCAAAGCTTGGGCAATTTGATCCTTATTTTTATTCTTCCGCATGTTAACATTAACGTCGCTTTGGCCGAGTGGTTAAGGCGTGTGCCTGCTAAGTACATGGGGTTTCCCCGCGAGAGTTCGAATCTCTCAGGCGACGTTTTTCTTCTTTCTTACATTTGCAGTATATCTCTACTTCACTTTCTTCTCTTGTGTTGTGTTATCAAATAAAAACATAAGTCTTTCTATTCGTATGCTTTAGTATTGGTCAGTTTTATTTAAATGGTCTGGCGGAGGTATTAAATTCTGTCAACAATAAAAAGTGGCATTATTTATGATCTTACCTAATAGGTTGTCGGTTGTCCCATGTATTATGCTCCACAACAATATTTAAAGACATACCATATATGTGTGTGTTTGTTTTTTTCCTTACCAAAACTTTTGACTGAAACCTACTGCTTTCAATTATGATCTACTCAAAGCTAATTAATTGCTTCAATTGTTGTTTACTTACCAAAAAATTGCTTCATTTATTGGGAACAAACAATAAGACAAAACCCATGACATAGACCTCATAGAGAGCAGTTGGGTTTGGTTAAAAACTTAAAATGTTACAAGTTAATAGAGTGGAAAAATGGGTTGACGGGTCAACCTAAAAATAATCTGGTGACCAGTTACACGATTAGTCTCAACCTCAACATAACCTATTTAAATAAATAAGTGGAAATCTAAAACATGAACATGACACAACAAATTACCAAACACGAGTCATTTCACTTACAAGGCGCAGTGACCCGTTTGAAGGAAAATTGATATAATAATATTATTGGCATTCAATAGCATTCACAAATTACAATGCAATACAAATAAAATAGGTTCAATTGTTTATTAGCTCAGAAAATTAGCAAACTTTCACAATAAAAACATACAAAATGTAATAAAAACATTTATGTGTTTGATTGTCTATTGGATTAACAAATTGGCATTTAATAAAACGTTCACAAATATTAGCAATTTCCAAACTATAAAGTTTACATGCAAGTCTCCGACTCATTTTAATAACTTGGAATAGTAATCTCACCACTATCATCTTCTTAGAAAGGGGTTTCCTACAAGTTGTAATAACTGTATAAGTCTAAAGACATAGTAATTAAACCTCATAGTTGAGTATGAAAATGAGCTAGTTATTAATGAACGGAAGTAAACGTACATTTTCAAAAAGAATTTAAAGAATGTGTTGTCTCTGTGTTTTTTTTTTTTTTTTTTCTAATTGAATAAGGAGAAAAGGTTATAGGGGGGATCTTTCCCATTTTTGATCCGAATGAAAGAGAAAATAAGGGATCCCGTGGGAATGCTTCCAAAAACACGATTGGAAGCGGCCCATTTAGCTAAAGCATGTCCCTCCACGCATTACTGTGATAATTAAAGGTGTTAGAAATTTGGTGAACAGTTGTCTTTGTTAATACACCATAAAAGTATAGTTTTATTTAAAATGAAGAGGTGAAATTCTAACGGCAATCGCCTATAAGTTTTAATACATAAAAACTAATGCTTTAATATGTTATAACTGTCATATATGGTCTACTTGAGATATATTACACATTCTCTACAAGGTTGGTGCTATCCCAAAAAACATATAATACAATGTCGGTGCCCTGACCATTTACGCTACCGTTCATATACTAGTAGTCCAATCGAGTTCAACCTCAGGTAGCCCACGCTACTAATAATGTATGCCCTATAGTAACCTGCCAATCATAGTTGCGCCAGTCATGAAACAATCATTGGATCCAATGCCCATACAACACACCCACACTTTTGACCATAAAATCAAGTATATATAGTAAGCTCATAGCCATTTTCCGTACGTACCGATGTACCATGTCATACAATACATCTTATCAAATAAGTTATTTGGACAATTACCAAGTTTCATAAAAGGTAAACATGCTCATATCACATGCGTAATTAGTCAACTGATATTTCACACGTTTTTAAGGAAAACAGTCATAAGTGTTTACTTACCCCCTTAGACGTTCTGAATTCTTGCAATAACGAAACATGGTTGTCGTTATACATGGTGGTAGAGGGTTTACTAAAGACACAAAAGGTCCTAACCGAATGTGTCTAGCTAAAAGGTCACAAAACCCTACTTGTAATACCCCGATAAAAACAACCCTTTTTAATTCTAAGAGAATTTCTACAAAGAATGATTTAGTAAGTTCTTAAAAAAATAGGTTTTAACAAAAACCCAAGCCCTTAATAGTAGTATAACAAGCCTTTATCCCCTTAGAAATTTAGAGCCTAAACGCTAATCCTTTGGAGTGGACGTACGCTAGGGTTAGCAAATGCACGCTCCTATTTCTAATGCGGACGTACATGGAGGGATAACCGGATGTACGTTTTGCAAATAGTACACAGACGTACGTGGGACCACACAGACGTACGTTACTTTTTCAGAAAACTCTTGGTTAATACCTAGAAGTACACTACACCTTTTTATCCACTGTGTAAATAGTATCAGACATACACTAGGGTTAGCAAACGTCCGCTGCTTTTTTGAGAGTTGGTAGCACCCTTCCCCTATAAATACCCCCATTAACCCTTCTTCCTCTCACACCATTTCCCACTGGTCAGCATGCCCCCAGGTTGCCAGAAACTTGTGAGGTTGGGTTCTTGAGAGTTTTGAGTGAGAGAGAGTTTTGAGGGAAATGAGCTTATGTTCCTACCTAACTTTGAGGTAATCTCTTACCCGTTTTACATTTCTAGTACTGTTTCACTACTTGTTGATATGGAGGGTTTTTCGAAAAAAGATTTTGCTAAACTTTCTTACAAAACGATAATGTTTTCAGAAGCTTCTTTAAATTTCATGGTGTTAAGTTCTCCTACGTTGTATATGTTTATTTACTAGCTTAGAAGTGATATAGTAGCCTAGAAATATTATAGGAACTCTAAAGTACCATTTGAGTCCTGGCAGATTGCTTAACTCACTAAGCGGACATACACCCTCAGGGTCGGACGTACATTTAGGGAGCAAAGCATTTTTCTTGAGCCTCGTTCGCATGCACATTAGAGTCTAGCCATCTTTTAGATAAATAAGGCTTAGTGAAACAATGTGTTCTATTATGTTATAGCAGGATTTAGTCATGTCAGAAGATTCACGCAAATGTGCGAGGTAAGTGAATACTTACGAACATTTTTCCTTAAAAACATGGGATATGTCAGTTAACTGACCACGAGTATGATATAAGTATGCATATTTTTATAAATTACTTGATAATTGTTTTATAAACTGATTGTAAGATGCATTATATGACATAGTACACCAGTACGTGCGGTATAACGACCATGAGCTTACTATATAGACTTGATGATATGATCAAATGTGTATGTGTTGTATGGGTCTTGGATCCAATAGGTTTTTTCATGGCTGGCGCAGCCTTAACAGACGGTCATTACAGAACGAACATCATTAGCGATGTGGGCCACCCGAGGTCAAACTTGGTCGTGCCGCTAGTATTATGTACGGTAGCGTAAAATATCTGAGGCATTGGTGTTGTATTACAAGTTCATCGGGACAGTGCCAACCCTACTAGGAAAGGGTAATATCTCGAATAAACCATATATAATATTTATGACCTAATAAGCATTATTCCCTCTGCATTAAAATACTTAGGCGATTGTCATCGGTAATACACCACCTTCTTCACTCAACAAAACCCTACTATATATTGTATTAACGGAGGCAACACCTCATTTGATTTCTTACTCAAACTATACGTTTACTTTCGCTTAATTAAGCTCATATCATACAGAAACTGTGAGGTTTACTTACTAAGTTATTAGAATTACGTTGTTGTTACCTTTTTAGGAAACTTGCCTTACAATTCAAAAGTGGCACGACTACTACTATTGACTTGTTTAGGAGTTGCTTATTGATATCAGGTTTGTTTACTATTATCAGTAAGTTGCTTCATGCTTTTATTTCGATGATCTATAGTTTTCTCAAATTTATTTCACATTTTCATGCATTTACTCTGATAATGCTAGAGGAGCGATTTCCCATTTAGTCACAAGTTGGCTTAACTGGAGTAATTGCTAGTAACCCTACCAAATTAGCCAAGGCTAATTTTGGAGGCGTTACGCTACTTCTATGCATTCTAGGCTCTGGTCAAACGTTCTATCAATGAGTAAAAATTTGGGCTTGAGGGCGAACGTTCAGTCAGAATAGGTGGAGAACGTTCGAGCAGAGTCAAAAATGAAAAGTTTAGGCTTTTATCCTCAAGTCACCATGTTACAAACTAAATCGGAGTCCCTAAACAAGTTCATACCAACATAGTGAAGAATGATATACAAGAAAACAACCAAGAAAACAATGAGAGCTTCAAAAGTATTTGAAAATCACTCTTGTCCTCTAAGGAAAAATGACACACATGTGTTACAAGAATAAAGTTTTATGTGGAACAATTGTTAATAGGGAAATTATATCAAAACACCTTGGGTAAGCACGCCAAAACTAAAAACTCCATAAGTTTTTTTTTTCGACTTTTTACTTCCTGGGTCAATCGAAATGACAATAAAATTTTTGCCGTTAAAATTTTTTAACAACCGTTAGTCTGGGTCAAAACGCACCGTTTTACCTCATTAAAATATTAATTTTTTAAAATTTAATTAAATTTTTTTTTTTTTTTTTAAAAAAAAGAATGACAGGAGTGGCCGAACCGCCTTATAGGGGGTGGCTGGTAGATTCTAGTGACCCAAATAATTAACTAGGCATAAGTAGCTTAGTTAGAGGGTTAATTTGGACTTTGGGTCACTAGAATCTACTAGAAGGGCATTTTGGAAAATTGGACTTCTGGACCGGACGTACGCTAGGTTAGGCAGATGTACACCCTTGTCTTTTGTGCGGATGTACGCGTGAACACCGGATGTACTCTGTTGTCTGTAGTAGCGGACGTACGCGGGATCACCGGACATACGCTCTTGTCTTTAGTGTGGACGTACGCGGGGGGACCACTGAACATACACTGACAGATAGTATGTCGTACTCTTGTGAATAGTACAGCGGACGTACACTCAAAAGTATCGAACGTTCGCTACTTTTTGGATTGACTGCTGGGTAATACCTAGATGTACGAAACAGCCTTTGGACCACTGTGTAATTGTAACGTCCCGCCCGATGGAAATATCAATTAACCAGTAATTGACCCAACGGCGCACCATCCCAGCCATGTCCCTCCGAGACATGACCTCCGGAAAAACACATTTTTCATCATAACGAGAAAACTACAGCAGAAGACTTTACCAAAGACTACGGGATCAAGAGATAATAAATGAAACATCACACAGCGATACCAGAGATAAGTACTACATCCATAATATTATAAAAGTCGCCAAATGTATCGGTCATCAGACCGTCAAATAGATACATTCCCAAAATAAGATACTACAACATTATTCACAAAAGATCAACGGATCAAAGCCTAGACTTAAGCTTTAACAAGGCTAATGAGATCAAAATCTCTATCAAGTCTGCACGGGCAGATCCTCCATCCTCCCACATCGTCCTAAGCTAGACCAGATCCATATCCTCAAAAATCACCTGAATCAGGTCCTGAGCAATCACCCTAGTAGGTTCCGACGACATCCTCGTCTAAAGCAGCTAAACCGCACAATTATTCGTAGTGATAGGGAAAGACATAAAATAGGAGGGGTAAGTCTAAGACTTAGTGATTTTTAATGCAGATAATATCTATGCCAGTTTTAGTAATGAACTCATGTGTTTAATAAACAAAAGCAGTTCCATCATGACTCTTTAATTATGCGTGATATATATATAGTAATGATATATGCATATGATGTAAACAATAGTCATAGTTCAACAGTATGGTCTACCCGAGATATTACCCATTCTCAGCAGGGTTGATGCTGTCCCGAGAGACCTATAATATAATGCCAGTGCCCCAGCCATTGCACAACATACCGTACGTAACATTAGTGGCACGATCGGGTCCGACCCCGAGTGGCCCACACCAACTAATGACGTCCGTCTTGTAGTGACCGAACCATTGAAAATGGTTGCATCAAGGTCACGAAACCAATGGATCCATAGCCCTCACATAACGCACACATTTGACCATAAAGCTAACATATATAGTAAGCCCATGACTATTATTACCGCACGTACCGATATACCATATCATACGATGTAATTATCTTGTTTGTATTTTACATGCATGTCATTTTACAAGTCCCACTTGGTTAACATGTTCAGCACAACGTTTTTCTTAAAAGACAGAGTTCATGTGCAATTCGTACAAAACGTGAGAGTTGTAAAATATGCATGTTTACTTGATACACAAAATAGACGTGCAGTGTATGAAAAATAACAGTGCGCATTATGTGAGTTAAAACTCACCTGGATCGATACGCGTCTCTGAAAACTCCAAAAGGTCCGGGTTCTCCAAATCTGTGAAAAACCTTCTATTAGTCCTAATTCTACTAAACGACTCTAAAGTAAGGAAAACAGGAGCTATAGGACTGTTAGTGAAAATAGGGTTTCCCTGTCACATAGTGACAGTACGTCCGGGCTCGAGAGCGTACGTCCGCAGTGTAACGACAAGC
This sequence comes from Carpinus fangiana, assembly GCA_006937295.1. NCBI lineage: Eukaryota > Viridiplantae > Streptophyta > Magnoliopsida > Fagales > Betulaceae > Carpinus > Carpinus fangiana. The sequence continues at coordinate 20,845,933 of CM017326.1, forward strand.
CGTACATCCGATTGTGATACCGTACGTCCGCTGTATGGGTCCTCAGGGAGAACCTCATTTTCTCTCCCACTGTCTGCCTATCCTCCGACTCCTAGGATTACTAGGAACAACCTAAAGCCTTCTAGTCCAGTTAATAGCCTCCATGCAACGTAACAACGCTAAGCTAACGAAAACGCTAACCCAAACGAGTCTTAAAGCACAACTAAGTTAACAACTACGACTAAACATAAAATGAGCAGCATAACGACGTAATTAAAAGCTAAGGATCGAACGTTACCTCATTGAAACAAAACCGCAAGAGTTCCGCCTCACAAACGTTTTGAAACTCGCAAACGCCGCACACACACACTCACCAAACACTCACAAACACTCTGGCAGCCTGGGGGCGTTATGAAGTTATGAAAAACATGAAAGCAGCGAACGTCCGGCCAAGGGGCATACGTCCGGTGGTTCTTGCCCAGCGGTTCTATGGCTGCCTCGTACGTCTAGGTATTAACCAGAGGGTATTCAAAAAATAGCGTACGTCCGGTGGTCCCACGTACATCCGCCTGTACGGTTTGCAGAGCGTACGTCCAGTGATCCACCCACATAAGTCCACACTACAGACAACAGCGTACGTCCGCCCAAAAGTCCAAATTACCCTTTTGGCGTCCTTAGTGACCTAAAGCTTAAATTAATCCCCCCAACCAAGCTACTTACGCCTAGTTAAGAATTTGGGTCACTACAGTAATAGCACTGGACGTACGCCCCTTTGGAATGGACGTACGCCCCTTTGGATCGGACGTTCGCTACTTTCTAGCCTTATAAATACCTTATCACCCCCTCACCCATTTCACACCAATTCCGCCCCTAAACCCCTATCTTCGTCCCCAGGCTGCCTATAGACCATTTTGTGAGTGTTGCGAGTGTTTTGAGTGTTTTAGTGCTGCCGGAGGAGGAACTCTTGAGGTTTTGCTTCTTAAATTTTTAATACGTCGTTATGCTGCTCGATTGTTGTTTTGTTGTAGCTAGTGGTAGTGTTAGTTTAGTTGCACCTTAAATCTTGCTTAGGCTAGCGTTTTGTTAAGCTTAGCATTGTTACTTTGCATGGAGGTTTCGATCTGAGTTAGAAGGCTTTAGGGAGTCTGTGATGGCCTTAGGAGTCGGAGAATAGGCAGACAGTGGAGAGAAAATGAGGTTCTTCCTGAAAGACGTTGGAGCGGACGTACAGTCTCGTAACCAGACGTACTGCCTGCCGTGTCACATCGGACGTACGGTCCAGAGTGTAACAGGGAACTTTATTTTCACCAGCCGTCTCATAGCTCCTGTTTGCTTGTTCTAGAGTTGTTTTAGTAGAAATAGAACTAATGATATGTCTTCTCTCAGTATTCGAGGTTATAGAGCCTCAAGAGAATTACATAGAGGAGCTTTACAACCCGGATGAGTACAAACTCACACGGATGCTTATTGTTACTTTCCTTGCATTGCACGTCTATTTTATATATATCAAACATGCATATTTTGCAACTCTCATGAAATACATTTTGGAACTACTGGGAACTCTCTTTTGTGAAAATATATGTCGATTAATAAGATAATAATGAAACTTGTAAAACTATGCATGTAAAAGACTGATAAGACTAATTACATTGTATGACATGGTATACCGGTACATGCGGTATAATGGTCATGGCTTAATGTAGTGACCCAAATATTTAACTAAGCATAAGTGGCTTAGTTAAAGGTTAATTTGGACTTTGGGTCACTAGAACCTGCTAGAAGGGCATTTTGGGGAATTGAACTTCTGGACCAGACGTACTCTCTTGTCTTTTAGTGCGGATGTACGCTAGGTTAGGCGGACGTACGCTCTTGTCTTTTTTCGTTGATGTACACTACTTTTTGGCGGACATATGCTGGGGGATTACCTGACATACGTTGACATATAGTACGCCGTACTCTGTGAATAGCATACGGACGTACGCAACTTTTTGAAATGCCCTATGGGTAATACCTAGACGTACGAGACAACCTTTGGACAGCTGTGCAATAGTATCGGACGTATGCCCTTTGGACCGGACGTCCGATGCTTTCTGGCCCTATAAATACCCCTTCACCCCTCGCCCATTTCATACCAAATCCGCCCATCAACCCCTCTCTTCGCCCCTAGGCTACTTGTTGGCCGTTTGTGAGTGTTTTGTGAGTGTTTTGGTGCTGCCGGAGGAGGAACTCTTGAGATTTTGCTTCAAGAAGGTAACACTCGGTTTCCTTAGCTTTTTAATATGTCATTATGCTGCTTGATTGTTGTTTCGTATAGCCAGTTGTAGTTGTTAGCTTAGTTATGCTTTAATCTTGCTTAGACTAGCTTCACGTTAGCTTAGCGTTGTTGCTTTGCATGGACGTTTCGATCTGTGTTAAGAGGCCTTAGGGAGCCTTTGTTGGCCTTAGGAGTCGGAGAATAGGTGGACAGTGGAGAGAAAATGAGGTTCTCCCTAAAAGACGTCGGAGTAGACGTACGGTCTCTTGATCGAACATATGGCTCGTCGTGACATGGTGGACGTACGGTCCCGAGCCCAAACATACGGCCAGTGTGTGACAGGGGACTTTATTTTCATCAGCCGTCACATAGCTCCTGTTTCCTTGTTCTAGAGTTGCTTTAATAGAAATAGAACTGATAATAGGCATTTTCTCAGTATTCGAGGTTATGGAGCCTCAAGGGAATTACATGGAGGAGCTTTATGGCCCGGGTGAGTACAAACTCACATAGATGCTTTGTTGTTACTTTTCCTGCATTGCACGTATTTTATATAGATGTCAAACATGCATATTTTGCAACTCTCATGAAATACATTTTGGAACTACAGGAAACTCTCTTTTGTGAAAATGTGTGTCTGTTAACAAGATAATAATGAGATTGTAAAATTGTGCATGTAAAAGATTGATAAGACTAATTGCATCGTATGACATGGTACATCTGTATGTGCGATATAATGGCCATGAGCTTACTATATGGGTTAGTTTTATGGTCAATGTGTGCGTGTGTAGGGGCTTTGGATCTAATGACTCGTGACCAATGATGCAGCCATTCCCAATGGATGGTCACTATAGGACGGACGTCATTAGCGGTTTGGGCCACCCGAGGTTGGACTCTGTTGTGTCGTTAGTGTTACGTACGGCATATTTTGTGCATTGGCTGGGGCATTGGCATTGTACTACAGGTCTCTCGGGACAGCGTCAACCCTGCTGAGAATGAGTAATATCTAGGATAGACCATATTGTTGAACTATTATTGCTACTCATGATTATAGCATATATTATATTATATATACCACCTACATGATAACTGTCATCTCATAATGTTGCATATGTTTTATAAATAAAAGAATCCACAAATTAATGACTAGTATGTCATGTGAATTTCTACTCATTAAGTCGTCAGACTTATCCTTATATTATTTCTCTTTTTTCTCCATATGTACGATTATGCTGTTATAGATAATGGATACCATGAAGCATCCGGTCTTGTGGAGGATTCGATCCAAGAGATGCTTGAGGACTTATTGCAAGCTTAAGCGGGTACTCATGGTAACTAGTACTTTTGAGTTATGTTGTAAACATTAGGGCTTGATGCATGCTTGCTTGCATATTAAGGTTTAGCATAGATCCCTTGTACTTTTGTTATAGTATGATTTTCGCTGCTTTGATGATTTTTGGTTAGACACTCTGGTTATAATGATTAATGTTTATAGTACTTTATTACTTTTGCTACTTAGTATCCTCTATTTTTGAGGAGTAGAGGTCCCGGAGGCCTTATTCAGAGTGGAACAAGGCTGGGAGACGAACTGTAGAATTAATTACCAGTTAATTAATTCGCAGGGCGTTACACTTACCATACGGGTTAACTTTACGGTCAATGTAAGTGGGGGGGGGGGGGCTTTGAATCCAATGGTTTCGTAACCAAGACGCAGCTATTCCCAATGGATGGTCACTATAGGATGAACGTCATTGTAATGTAGGCCACCCAAGGTCGGACTCGGTCGTGCCGCTAGTATTATGTACGGTATGTTGTGCAATGGTTGGGGCACCGATATTATACTACAGGTCCTTCGGAATAGCGTCAACCCTGCTGAGAATGGGTAATATCTCGGGTAGACTATACTGTTAAACTATAACTATTATTATATATATCACCTGCACGATAAACTGTCATCTTATAATGTTACATATGTTTTATAAGTAACTGAATCCACAAATTAATATCGAGTATGTCATGTGTATTTGTACTCACTAAGTCATCGGACTTATCCTTGTATTATTTTTCTTTTTTCTCCATATATTCGATTATGTTGTTATAGATAGTGGCTACTGCGAAGCATCTGGTTATGTTGAAAGATTCGATCCGAAAGGTGCTTGAAGACTTATTGCAAGCTTAAATGGGTACTTATGGTAACTAGTACTTTTGAGTTATGTTGTAGACGTTAGAACTTGATGCATGCTTGCATATTAAGGTTTAACATAGATCCTTTGTAATGATGTTATGTATATAGTGTGATTTTCACTGCCTTGATGATCTTTGGCTAGATGCTCTGGTTATATGATTCAGTGATTATATAACTTAATTACTTCCGCTGTTGAGTATCCTATGTTTTTTAAAAGTAGAGGTCCGTGAGTCTTATTTGGAGTGGAATAAGGCTAGGAGATGAACCGTGGAATTAATTACCAGTTAATTAATTCTCGGGGCGTTACAGTCGGCCACCCCATTTTGCTTGGGGATGGTTTGACCACCCCTATACGGCTAGTCTGGGCAGGCAAAATGGGGTGATTCGGCCACCCCTGTCGTTCCTTTTTTAAAAAAAAAAAAAAAAATTAGATTTAAATTTAAAATTAAATTAAAAAAAATATTTTAATTAGGTAAAACGGTGCATTTTGACCCAGACTAATGGCTATTAAAAAATTTAGACAGCATGAATTTTATTGTCATTTCAATTAACCCAGGGAGTAAAAAGTCGGAAAAAAAAAAAAAAAAACTTAGAATGTTTTTAGTTTTGACGTGCTTACCAAGGTGTTTTTATATAATTTAACTTATTAATATTATGATATATTAAAATATATGATACGGTATGATATATTTTATTGTGTTTATTTTTATTTGCTATTGTCTTAATTTTATTCTATGTAAGAGTCTTAATGACTCAGCCCTAGAAAATATTCCAATAAGAACCGATGACTTAGCCCGGCCACCCCTACTAATTTTTAAATTTTTGTTTAGGGTTTAGTTTAGTTTAGTTTTTTTTTTTTTTTTTTTTTTCCAAATAGACTAGAGAGGAAACTTCTCATTTCATGTAAGTTAAGTATCATTTGTGATATGATTTAAATTCCAAGTAAAATAAAATAATAATAATAATAATAATATGTAAACCTAGGTACTAAAAAGGTAGTTAACCTTATAATCTTATATGGCTATTGGAAAATGATTCAAACGAATCCCTCGTAATTGAGGTGGAACAATTTCATTCATTATTTTTCCTTAAGTTAATTGGTAGCATGCATCGAGGATGGAATTTAGTACAAGAGTGGATGGGACAAGATTTTCTTAGAGACAAGACAACCCTACCACACGACTTGCCTGACAATGATGTCTCAGGTAAGATTTGAGATTCGCGCCTCTTACGACATGGCGTTGTTTTGTGCAATATGCTTGCCGGGTCCTCGTCGTTCTCTTTGATTCTATGTAAGGACGTTTCTAGAAGGCTCTCGGTGAAGCAGGCTCTAAGTCCATGCACGCCTTGCCTTCGAAAGAAATATTAAATTTTTGGGTAAAGTGTTTAAACTTTAGTGCTTGGGTTCCGTTTTGAGAATTGGCTTCTACTTAGGGTAATGTACAGCCTTTTTAGCCTAAAATGCACTAGATAGGTTGACTGTATGATCAATTTAAGGGTTTCTATCTAAAGACCATTCCAACGGTTGAGCAACATCCCAACAGTCAAATAGTCCCAACGGTGCATAAATGTATTTTTTTTTTTAACCTAGATGACGTGATAGTTTAGGGTGATGTTGTAACCGCGCACAATAATGATGAACAATATATAAAATTGAAAAGAGAGAGACACAGATTTAACGTGGTTCAACAATTTGTCTACATCCACAAAGAGACGGCTATTATTATCTTAATAATCCAGGTTTACATCAATAATATATATATAGGAAAAAACCTTAAACCCTACGCATATGGACTTGTACTGACGCACACAGAACTTGTACGGACGACGTACGAAAATCCCTAAAATAACCCGTAACGTACCGCGGGGGCGTTGCCCCCGCACCCCCAAAACTTAATCATTCCCCCCCACAAACTTAATTACGCCCATGGGCCAATAAACTCCCGCTCCGTGAACGTCGCGATATCACTACACTCTCGTTTACTTGGCATTCCACTGGTATTAATATAAGCCACTAACTCCAACAAGTGACATCGAAAATCATGTAGCAATAAATTAATGACATGCCAACTCTAGTGTAATGTTCTAGAGAAAGGCATAAAGCACTAATTATATCTGCGATATAACTCCAAAAGAACTTATCATTTGGAATTTCTTTAGAATTAGTTATAAAGCTTAGCATTATCTAGTAAGGAGTTAATATGGGACTTAGCACTCGTGTGTTTTTATAAACCACACACTCCATATGGACTACTCATCTTTCAAATGTGGGACTGAATTGCTACAATCTCCCCCTTAAATCCCTAATGTTTTCGTCAGGCCCACATCATGCAATGCTTCAATACAACATCGCATTATTAAGTTTATTTGATACCATTTGTAATGACCATTGAAAGAATACTAGCCACATTTATGCTATAGCTTCAAAGACTAGTCAATTCGGAGCTTCCCTAAAATTACTTATAAAACTCAGTCTTATTTATAAAGGCCAGTCAACTGGTTGAGAAAGAGAAAGGAAGGGCATTGGGAAGGATTGCTATCGATCACATGTGGGACTTAGCATCCATGAATATCTTTGTAAATCAATTATTCTATGTGGGCTACTTATCTTTCAAATGTGGGACTGTATTATTACATTCAGAGTAGCATTTTGATAGTGACTAATCAAATTAGACACACGTCATTTTATTATATGTGGCACATTAACGATTTTTGTCAAAAACAAATAGAAGTTCAGGTCATTGAGTTATTTGTCACTTATGCCTATCAAAATAAGTTTTAATCATTTTTTATACCCCAATGAGCTTATTGCAAATGATTGTAACAATACGTACCGATTTTGTTTTTTTCTCTAATAATTTATAAGGAGATGAGAGGGCTAACGTGGTAGTGCACTGATCCAACTATATGTAGTTATGTACTAATCTTGTAGATGAGTAATCCTATGTACTAAACTCTCATCCAATTCACATACAACTGGGCTAATGTGGTAAAGCACATAAACCATCGAATTAACCTTTATTAAAAAAAAAAAATTAGATAAACCTTTATTAAAAAAAGAAAAAAATATATTTAAGGGCTAATGGGTATTGCCACATCAGCTCAGTTGTATGAGAATTAAGAATATATTGAAAATTGAGTATTTAGAATTACTCATTGTAGGCATGCTTTCAATGCTTTGCACCGGAATGCTTAGGTGTACGTGTGTGGCGAAAAGTGGCACATTATTATTGCGCTTGTGCTGGATCTTAGCCATTAGATGTAAGTTGAAATCGAACATTAAAAACTAAGAGAATAACTTCTATAAGGTCTTATCACAAGTCAAAATCTTTATGCAGTACTCCAACAAAAGATTGACAAATCAGTATGGAATAATTTAAGAATAACTCATATGCGTTAAAAATAAAAAATAAAATAAAACCCTCCGTCTAAATTTACATTTCACATACGAGCTCTTTTCCTCTTCATCTACCCAGCACACCACCGGCCCACCGCCCTCTAGACGACGCCGGCCACGCCGGGAATCTCTCCGACTCAAAAAACTAAGCTAAAGCAAAAGAAACACAAGCTTCCATCAAGAATCAAACATGTAAAAAGAAAATTACTGAATTTTCACTACAAACACCAAGGCAGTCACCGCAACAACTAATCCTCTATTTTTTTTAGAAATTTTTTTATTTATTGAATATTGATTTATGAGAATTTTTTTAGAAGAGTTTGGGAAATCTTCGTAATTATTGTTTGTAGATTTTGGATAACTTTGTTAATTATATTGTAGACATGATCATTTGCTAAGAATGTCGGAATTATGAACTTCCAAAAAAAAAAAGACGCAAAACTATTTTCACTTTTACATCACTATTTTCACTTTTACATCACGTTAACATGCTTTTCAACCAAAATATTAAAAAACACATTTTCAAAGGTTTTATCAAACAAGTTAACCCTAGAAAGCTCGACAAAGCAAGGCAATTATTATTATTTTTCTCTTTTTAAAACTTGTCCGAAACATACAAGAATTAAGGGCTTGTTTGGCAATGGACCGAACTGGACCAACCTAAAATCTAAAAAAAAATTCTCAAAATCAACCTCAATATTCTTACTTTTTATATCACATCAATCATTTTTTATTAATATTCAAATAAAAAAATCACTATAAAACAAAAAATTTCATTTTTTTATACAAAACATTTTGACTTTTTTTCTCGCATCAATCAAATCTGCTACAGTATCAGTCCACTTCCTCAAAGTCCAGTCCATTGCCAAACACAACCTAAATGTTTTGAACCAAAAATTCCAACCCTTGCATGCGATTGAAAGCTAGCTGGGCGTTGACAAATGACAATACATCTCCCTCAGATTTGGCGTGTGTGGCTGCGTGATTAAAGGCTAAGATGCCTAGATTCGATTCAAATGCGTGTGTTCTTGAGAGACAGCAGCAGCTCGTGAGCAGAGAAGAAGACAGACATATATGTTTGCCAGCCAGCCTGTAATATAAATGGATAACAAAAACCTCTATTGTCTCTTGCCTCTTGCCTCTTGTCTCTTGTGTGCAGACCAATATTGTAGAAGCTTTGTCAACCCCATCATACAACTAATGCTTAGATTAATAAGGAAAGGACACTAGCTAGGACAGTGTCCAAGCACAATTTGTAGAATAGTATATCATTCCATTATTGTCACATAAAATAATAATTAAATGGTATCTAATCCAATTACTCCATGCGGGTCTAATAAGCAAATAGAGTAAAGATAAATGTCAATCTATGTAAGTCTTTCTTGTGTCCTTTCAAAATTAATGTGATTTTTAAAATTATCATTGAACCAAAATTTAATTGTAATTTATCACAAATTCAATGTCAATTTTAATTGAGAGCCACATCAATTTTGGGCCTTTTGCAAATATAGACACTAAGAGCATTTCCAGCAGCAACAATAATTAACTAGCTGTCATTTCGGCATTTAAGAGAGAGAGAGAGACATTGAGCATTGATGGAACATGATCCTCTCTGGTTCAAATATTCAGTTGATTATAGTAGAAATGTATTTTTGTCTTTTTACTTTTTGAGGGGATAAAATACCTCCCATTATAACTAACTGGATATTTGAACGGAAAATGATTATAATTCAGCATTGAGAAAGAGGGAGAGAGGAGAGATATTTTTTTTAAAAAAAAATCTAGAGTGCTACCATAAATAGCAATTCATTGTAACACAAATTGTATTTGGCTACTTTGAAGGAGAAAAATGGTTCATATTAGCTAAATATAGTTAATAGGGATTAGGGTTTAATGCGAGAATCTGTTGAAGATGCTCTAATGCGAGAAATTTAGCTCACATAGAGTTGGTACATTATAAAGACATTCAAGGGTAGTATATTGATTCTTTGCTAAGTGAGAAAGCTTTTACAAATTGACTGATTCTTTTAGAGCAATATCGTAAATGTTGCTAGCGCTTTCTTTTGGTTGTTTACACATGATATCAAAGTAAACCTAATAGAGCCACGTGGTACTGAAGTACTGCATAATGTAATTGTAATGAGGATGTTGGAGATTTAATAATTTAATGTCTCTTGCCAATTAGTCAGGTTTCACTAGCTCCATTGTTGGCGAAACCTGAAGAAAAATACCATTTTTTCTTTTTTAAAAAATACCAAAAAAAGGACAAAAAATAGATATTATTGCTTAAAACATTTTTTTTTTTTTTTTAATTACATAAGAAGGTAAAAGTTGGACATTTGTTAGGCAAAATAATTGGGTTTCTATCATCCCTTGGCTAAATATAGATCAACAATGCATAAAAACAATTAATATGATTCTCCTCTTTCAAATTAACAAAAGTGGATAAAAAAATATTTTGTTACTAAAATATTAAAAATTAATAGCTAAAATAGAGAGTAAAGTGTTTTAAAACAATTGGTTGCTAAAATAAAATAATAAATATTTAGTTAAAATTTAGTTAAAATTTTTTGGTTAACCGAATGCTGTTTAGAGTAAAGAAAAATGATATATCTACTCTCAAGTACACGCCCATATATTTTTTCTCTTTTCGTCCTTCCCATCTTGAAAAAAAAAAGGAAGAAAAAAAGGTTAAATAAATAATACCCATGGGTACTTATAAAAAAAAAAATAATAATACCCATGGGTTTCATAACTTTATTTTTTTCCTTCTTAGAGTTTGATTTTGATTACAGGAGGTCCCTGTAGTTTTGATAAATGATCAAATTGGTCATTCCGTCAGTTGACCGTTAGTTGACTTAACGAACTGACATGTAGATCAATTAAAAGTTGACATTTGGCGTAAGTGACTACCTCATCACTTCATCGATGATAACGTAGTCACCTAATTAATTTTTTTAAAAAAAATTAAAAACATACATTTTAAAAAAATAATAAAAAAATCCTTGGCTTTGGGCCCATTTAGGCGGATGGGGTGGCTCATCTGGACGGATGAGGGTGGTTTCGGCCACCCCCTTGGCTCCAAGGTGGTGGTCGAGCCACCCCCATGAGTACCCATTGGGGGTGGTTTTGGCCACCTCCTTGAGCACCATTGGGGGTGGTTTCAGCCCAAGGGAGTGGCCGAGCCACCCCCAGTACCCACTAGGGGTGTTTTCGGCCACCCCCAAAGCCAATGATTTTTATCTTTATTTTTTTTTTGAAAAAAAAAATATATTTTTATTTTTAAATGTTTTTTAAAATTTAATTGAGATATGATATAATACAAATAATGCCCATATTTAGTGTGGAAAGAGGATTGCAATTCAATTTTTAATTCTCCCTTTTATATGATTGTCTATTTGCCATGTCACTAAAAATAAACCAAATGTGAGCATTATATTGTATTGAAGAATTTCTCAATTTAATTAGGTGATCACGTCATCACTAATAACATGTGGCTACTTATACCAAATATCAACTTTTAATTAGTCTATATGTCAATTTTTTAAGTTAACTAATGGTTAACTAATAGAATGACCAATTTAATCCTTTATCATAGACCTTTTGTAATTAAAACCAAATCTTAAGGGAAAAAAAAAATAAAGTTATGAAAATTTTGGGAGCCAAGCCAAACGACTTTTGCAAGAATTACAGGCTGTACGACGGTCTTTTTCAAGGCCGTCCGAAGTCCATATCAACGACAACGAGTAGTAGTAGTAATGCCCACGTCCCCTACCCCACTGGCACGTGTCGCCGTCTCCACCAATCAAGCATAAGGAGCCGTTGAGATGATTCAGCCGGCCTTATTAATGGGTCGGGTCCGCATTCCCCAACGTCTCTTTTTTTTTTTAATTACAGATCCGTTATCAACGGTCACATTTCCCTCTCTCTCATTCTCGCTGATAATTATTTAATTTAAAATATTCAACGCAATAAGTAGCTGATGGGAAGAACAATTATAACCACGCGTCTTCGTAATTGAAAATTGTGAAAATTAAATAATTATAATAATGCCCTTTCTTAATCAAATAAGTAGTCATACCGCGTGAAAGAATAAAGAATAAAAGAAAAAGGAAAAAGGTAAAAAGAAAAAAGAAAAAAGAAAAGAATCACTTGCGACAGTCCGTCTAATACCGCGTAAAAGAGTCACGACGACAGCTCTCCAGGCCCACCCACTACCACCAACTCTCTCTCTCTCTAACATGGACCCAATGCTTTGCCTTTTAATTCTCATAAATCGTAATAAGCACTCAACTATAATTTATTTATTTTTTAAATATATATTTTTATTTTAACTATTTTTTTTAATAAAAAAAAAAACTTACATCCGGCTTATTATTTTTCCTATTCACTTTTTCATTGAATATATGAAACTTGCTTCATATACATCTTTTTTGCAAGTTAATTATTGGATTTATGAATTCGCATGTGAGCCTCACAAATTTAACAAGACAATTTATGTATAAGAGACTAGTTGTGTATATATATATAAATATATATGAAATGAATTTTTATTAGATTTTAATCTAATTATAGTTTTAAAAGTTACCTAATAATTTGTTTAACTAAAGATAAATAATTAAATTAGTTTTTTTTATCAATATAAATTATATATTACAAAGTACTGACCATGCCACTATAGCATCTCAACAAATTATCTATTTTAAAAGAAAAGTACACATAATTTATTTAAATTATCAAAACAATGTCAATGTCCCTCAAACTCCTAAGGGTTACGGCTAACAAAAAGACAAAAATAACCTTTAAAAAATTTCAATAAGACAAATATCCTTATAAATTCGAAAAAAAAAATTAAAAAAATCTCCTTAGTTTTATTTTTTATTTTTTGTTTTTTGTTTATTTTAAAAGAGTTTTTTTATTTTGATTTTTATAATTTTAAGAATTTCTCTAATTTTATAAAGGATATTTATGTAATCAAAGACATTGACATTTTTTTAATAATTTAAAGAAAACATTAACACAATTGATAATTTGGTAGGACGTTAACAATATAAAATAATAGTTTAAGGAGATAAGAAATTGTTTTTAGAGCATGTTTGAGATTGTAATAGAAAAATTGAATTTTTTACGTCAAAAAGTGTGTTTTAACCATTTTTTGACCCTTAAAAGCGATTTCAATTTTTTTTTTTTTTGCTAAATGGGTACTTCTTTTTTTTTTTTTTTATCAAACAGTGGAAAATAATTCTCTCAATTTCAAATGAAATAGAGAGTATTTATTTAATGTAAAATGAGAGGTATATCATCTTAATATTAAAGTTGAAACGCAAAATTTATAATATTACCCTTCATTTTACACTAAATAGATACTCTTTATTTCATTTGAAATTGAGGGATCAAGATTTTCGACAATACCTTAAAAATGATCAGTCAATTTTTTTACAAATTTCAGCCATTAAGTGCTTAGAATAAGACACTCTGTTAAGATAGCCTCATGAATATGTATTTGCTTAGATTTAAACTTTAAAATTTAGATAGCCTTGAGAATATGTCACTCACTAAATAGTGAATATCTTATTCTTAGCCATTTAAATATATTCAATGGTTAAGATTTGTAAAAAATATTGGCCGACAATTTTCAAAGTATTGGCGGGAATCTTGATCCGAAATAGAGAAGATCCTATTCCCTTATACGTACACCCAAACAAACTCTTAAGAATATTTTATTAGTTGGGTGGCTAAAATAACTTGTGAGCTATTTTAGGTAGCCAAACTGTGTTGCTGAAATTGTCTATTTAAGCACCCAATTTCCTCTCTCAGTATTTCTCAACCACGCAACCCCCAACCCTCCGCACTCTCACTATTTCGCTTGTTTCCCTTGTTTCCCTTGAATCTTGATTACCACCCAAAACGCAATGGATCAGACGGAGTTCAAGCGCGTGTTCCAACTGTTCGATCTAAACGGCGACGGCCGGATCACGAAGAAGGAGCTAAACGACTCGTTGGAGAATCTGGGCATCTTTATCCCGGACAAGGAGCTGGCCCAGATGATCGACAAGATTGACGTCAACGGCGACGGGTGCGTGGACATCGACGAATTCGGGGACCTGTACCAGACCATAATGGACGAGCGAGAGGAGGAGGAGGAGGACATGAAGGAGGCCTTCAACGTGTTTGATCGAAACGGCGACGGATTTATCACCGTCGATGAGCTGCGGTCCGTTTTGGCCTCCCTTGGGCTTAAGCAAGGGCGGACCGTAGAGGAGTGCAAGAAGATGATAATGAAGGTCGACGTGGACGGCGATGGAATGGTTAATTATAAGGAGTTTAAGCAAATGATGAAGGGAGGTGGATTTACCGCATTGGGTTAACATAATCTTCTTCTTCATTTTTTTTTTTTTTTCCACTTTTTAAATTGCTTTGTTGGTTTTTTATTTTTTTTTAATGATGGACAACTCCTTCAAGACAAGGGCTATACTCATTCTTGTCGGGTAAATTCTAGACCCGAACAAAGCGTTTTCGAGTTAGACAAACACGATCCTAAAGAATTGTTTACACCCTTACCACTTGAGCGAACCCGTCCTCTTTATTTTTCAGTGTCATTGTATATATTGATATATGGATCATATTCATAATCTTTTCTTGCATTATGTGAGCTTATGATGGAGATTTTTATTATATATATATATTCCTTTTATTTTTATGAATGAATACAATTTTATTAGAACAGAAAAAAGAAAAGCACAACAACAAGAAGAGAAGGAGCCAGCAGTTAAACCAACTAATTAACATAAATTAACCATAAAAAAAAATAAAATACAAAAGGACAAACTAAAAACGTTCACAGCAACCGATCCAACAGGGAAACAACAACCACCGATCGAAGAGCAAAAGTTAATGTTATTAGTTGGCTCCAGACCAGCTGTTAACGTTACTCCACAGTAATGACAGTATCATCAACGTATTAACCTTTGAATGTTTCCGTGCTAAGAAAAGCGTGTGAAGGAAAATGTATACTCAAAATATTAATGTTTTGAGTGTATATTTTTGTCCGGATTAAGATTTTTTAAAATTCTCTTTAAATTTGAGATTTTTAACTTTATAAATTTCAGTTGTTCATCTGATCTAAACGTCTAAAATAAGTCAGGTTTCGACATTTAATGAGGAAATTTAATGAGCAAATTACACTCAAGGAATCTAATACGTTATATTTCCTAATTAAATGCTGAAACATGGCTTATTTTAAATGGTTAGATGAAATAAACAACTGAAAATTATAAATTTGAGAATCTCAAATTTAAAGATGTCAATCCAAATCTTGTAGTATACTTCATTGTTAGAAGAAGAGTGTAGACTCAAAGAGTTAAAGCATGTGAAACAACTTTCCCATTTTGGTGTGAGATAAGAATATATAGAAATACTTTATTTCGCTGTGCATTATTTTGTTAACATTTGGTATCAAAGCAAAGTTTAAAAAAAAAAAAAGGATGTCGTTTTTATAGTAATATGGTAACACCTTACTATCTACAACATCGTTTCTCAATTTATATATATATATATATATATATATATATATATTTAAACACAAAAATGATGTTGTTTCATATGTGTGTGTATTAGTGATTAGCAATTTTTTCAAAATCTAAAACCGTTAATCATAACTGCCTTAAAAAACGGTTAACTGTTAGTACAGTTAGCAAATGGTTAGTAACCACCCGTCTTTTCACCCCTACGTCCTTCTGTTCAAGAAAATAGTAATTCAATTTGGAAGTGTGATGGAATGTTATGATCCCAGCTAGATATTATGTTATGGGTTTGAGTCATAGAGGGGGTTGTCAGTAAGATAGAGTGAGCGTTGTGAACGTTGAATTTGGAAGCGCAGTGGAATATTATGATCCCTTATGCATATGAGTTTCACTTTATAATCAATCCTTTCGACAACGCGTTAACCATTAAAAAAAGAAAAAAAGAAAAAAGGGCTTTCCTTGCTTGCTTGTTGTTTGTTGCTATTAGCTGATTACGTGTCCACCAATTTTAGTATTCGGGTCAGCCGTCAACCGGATTGGATTGTACCGGTATTTTGAATTGTGTCAAAATACCGGTTGTTTAGTTAGTTATATTTCCATCAATAATGTCATGGCGTTATTAAAATACATAACCATCAAAATCTATCTTCATAACCCTTTGGAAATGAGCAGACTTGGTCTATATTTCATTTTCCACTTTTTATTTTATTTTCCTTTTCTTTTAAAATTAATGTAATCTTACATGCAAGGGACGGTTTTTATTTATTTATAGTAATATTATATATTAGACTCTCACCTCCTCCTCATTTTTTTGAGTTGATCCGTCGGTGCTCATTAGCTTCTAGATCAACTCTTGTTGAAAAAATAATAATAATAATAATAATAATGATTAATAAACACTACCACGTTAGTCTAATAAAATAAATGTGAGATGAGAGAATAGTTATTTCTATGCTATTTATTTATTTTTCTTTGCTTTATAAACTCACTCATGCACTTGAGATTAGGTGGTTTTTTTTTTTTTTTTTTTTTTTTTTAAGCAAAATAAAAAATAAAAAAAAAAAGTCAAGAGACCAATCGAGACTTCAACAAAAGCCTCGTGGTGGTATACGGAGAGTGGGTGGTTCATTTGACCAAAAGGCTTATTTGTTTGTAGAGAGAGAGAGAGAGTTGACATTTTCTTGGTCTGTCCAATAAATGAGGAAACAAACAATTGACCTGATCTAATGTACTAGACGAGTAGATGTCATACCGGATCAATTCTCACTTCTCTTTTTAGAAGGACCCGAATCAAACATTTTCAAAAACAAAGATTTGTGTCAAAATCACCAATTTGATGTTTTGTCCAAAAAGAAAAGAAAAAAAAGAAGCTCCTTTAGAGGACTGGACGGGCTCAAAGATACCATTAAACAAATATAAAATAAGATTGTTTTTAACATTGATACTAACAAAATTTGATCATGAGTTACGATTAGCGGTTAGTGACAATAACCGCTAACCGAAATCATCTTAGCGGTTAGTAAATTTTACTAACCGTAACTGTTAACCGTTAGGTGGTTAGCGGTTAATGAAATAGGTAACTATTCACTATCCGCTTTTTTAAAATTTGACCTTATTTTTGAGTTTTTTTTGGGCTTTTTAGGCCTTTTTCAATATGATTAATGATTTAAATTATGATCATATTTACTTATAATCTTTGTTTTTTTTAATTGAATTTATTATTTAATGGTAATGCTCAAACTCATAAGTTCAAAATTCGTAATGATCTAATGGTCATACACTCATACTATGATACTAAGATAGGTAAGTTTATAAATGGTCGCACTCCTTATGAAATTATTATCATATTTACTTATAATCTTTTTTTAATTGAACTTATTATCTAATGGTAATGCTCAAACTCCTAAGTCCTAAATTCTTAATGATCTAATGGTTATACACTCATACTTAAATTATATGATCATATTATCTCACAAATCACAATTTATATTAATATAATAAAATTATCTTAGATCTGAGAATCTAAGTTAATGTGATATATGTTTTATAAGTATAAAGTATCTAATAATGCTTTAATTCACTTGTGGTTATAAGTAACACATTGTTTAATGAATCCAATATTAATTACTTAATTTAATATTATACGAATTACATTATCATTGTACATTAATAATATGATTAACTTGAATAAAATATTTGAATTATCATTGAATCATATGATTAAGTATTGATCGTATACATTTATATTATTCAATATGCATAATTAAATATATGTATAATTACTTAATATAAACTAAATTACAAAATATTATAATAAGAATGTATGATATATGATGAGTGCCAAATATTGCATATTTGGGCCCCTTAGCTTGTATTTGTTAAACCCTTAGTTTTGTTATTTTCTGATATTTTTGGTTAGTTTTGGTGTTTTAGTGTTTTGCAGGTTGCTAAGGTACATCTGGGGCTAACTACATTAATTCTGGGACTTAAGGCAGTTCAGGGAGCATTAGAAGCAAATTTGAGTTGAGCGATGATTCGCACCCGACGAGTCCCACCAAAACGGCCATATCTAGAGTTGTAGAACTCCAATTGGAGTGATCTTAGTGTCATTGGAAAGCTAACTCGAAGATATACAAATTCATATTTCACAAGATTTGGCAAATTCTGAAGCATCTGCGCACGATCGCACATATAGTGCGATCGATCGCACTTGCGCCCATCAGCATTGGAAATGCATGCTCGAGTGCGATCGAGCGAGCGCACCTAGAGTGCAATCGATCGCACTCGGCCGACCTGACAACGCCAAAACCCTAAAATTAACTTATAAATACTTTCTTTTTTTATTGTAAACATGTTGGGAGGCGCCGTAGAGAGCAGAAACACGACTTTTGTCGTGCTTAGGCCTTTGTGAACGTTTTTCAATTGTAAGTGTTTGTTTTTCATGATTTCATTTGATTTTGACATGTCTTTTGTGATCATGAGGGGCTAAACCTTCATCTAAGGTTGAAGGTGAAGCCTTGTCGATGATAAACAATTGTACTCTCGTGATTTTATATATACAATCTGATATTTTGTTTGTTCAAAATTAATTTCCTGGCTTTATTACTTTATGTGATTGAGCATCTTTTGTGATTACATGCATTGTTCAATATTCCTTGTGTTCTATCTGGGGATACATCGAGTGATTGAAATTGAGACTAATATCCATCGTGATCTACGGATACGGTGGATGATTTGATCTCAATTAAATACTCGTTGTGATTCTTTAACGGATGGATTCATCGAATGATTTTACATGCCTGTTTATGATTTTTGAACTCTGTTAAAATGCGTCTGATTGTCAATTGTATATGTGAAACACGAGAGTATGTTGTTTGATTTGTCGAGGCGGATTCAAAAACCTTAGTACTTTACTTTGATTGTCATTTGAATTATCACTTACTTTAGTTTTGTCACAATTGCACTACCAATTATGGAACTAGGTTAAAATAGAATTTATTTAAATAGAGAAACGATTTCGTTGCGAAAACACAAATTCCCTGTGGATCGACCTCGCACTTGCACAAAACTTTACTGCAAACGACTCGTGCTATTGCGAGTACTTTATTTTTATACATCAAATTTTGGCGCCGCTACCGAGGATTTTGATAGTTTTTGTTGAAATTGATTTTTTTATTTGAATGGATTTTATTTTTCTACTAGTTAGTTAATTTTCTTGTTTTTATTTTATTATTTTTATTAGGTTTTGGTTTTGATCTGACAGATAGGAAAAAAAGTGTTTTTTCTGGTGTTTCGGTGTTTGTTGCAGAAGTCTAGAATGTGCCTCTGCCGAGCACGATCGATCACAATCCCTTGCGATCGAACGCACTCGGGACCATCTTACGCACTTGCGTTCGACAACTGCGAATCAGACGCACGAACGCAATGCCAACGGACGATCGAACACAGTGCCGACAGACGCACGAACGTGGCACAGGCGATAGAACGCAGTGCCGACAGATGCACGAACGCAGTGCCAACGGAAGATCGAACGCAAATCACGATCGATCGCATCCTTAGACGATCGAACGCACCGTCACGATTGATCTCATTAGACCGACGATCGATCGCAGAGCCGCAGTCTGCAGCTAAGCACCACCTTTTTGTTTTTAGCTTTTTGTTGAGTTATTTTTCTTTAATTATTTTTTGTGCCTGTTATTCTTTCATAGTTCATTTGTTTTTTGTTTTCTTTATTTTAGTGTTTGCTTTATTTTTGTTTAGTTAGTTCATTTTGTTTGTCTTATTTTTGTTTTTATTTTTTTATTTTTGT
>CM017326.1:20870603-20882667 GCA_006937295.1 Carpinus fangiana
AAAAAAAAAAAAAAAAAGTTCTAGCTTTGGTTGTTTTCATCATAGTGCAGTCCTATGAATTTTTGGGTACACATTTTCTTTGAGAATGATTGAAACTGCATGACCTTGTGTGAGTTCACTTTTCACTTCTTGAAGCATATGTTGTCTCAATTTTCCAGTCGTGAGTTGAATGGTGTTTTGATGCCTGGATGATGTGGTTTGTATGTTCGACTTGTTAAATTTGCTAATGATGTATGAACCATATGTTTAAGTGAAAGGCTTTTTCTGTCAATAACATAGTGTCAATAAAATGTTTGTGGGTGTCATTCCTGGAAAACCCTCACGAGACTTCACTAGTCCTCTAGGGAATTCCTAAGGGTTTAAAAGGCTTGTTGCATATGCTAAATGCAACCGTTTCTCCCACGATAACGGACTTATGTTTCTTGATTTTGTTATGTTTTTTATTTTTTTTTGCTAAGGGACTAGCAAAATGTAAGCTTGGGGGTATTTGATGAGTGCCAAATATTGCATATTTGGGCCCCTTAGCTTGTATTTGTTAAACCCTTAGTTTTGTTATTTTCTGATGTTTTTGGTTAGTTTTGGCGTTTTAGTGTTTTTCAGGTTGCTAAGGTACATCTGGGGCTAACTACATTAATTTCTTGGACTTAAGGCAGTTCGGGGAGCATTGGAAGCAAATTTGAGTTGAGCAATGATTCGCACCCGACGAGTCCCACCAAAATGTCCATATATAGAGTTGTAGAACTCCGATTGGAGTGATCTTGGTGTTATTGGAAAGCTAACTTGAAGATCTACAAATTCATATTTCACAAGATTTGGCAAATTCTGAAGCATCTGCGCACGATCGCACATATAGTGCGATCAATCGCACTTGCGCCCATCAGCACTGGAAATGCATGCTCGAGTGCGATCGAGCGCACCTAGAGTACAATCGATCGCACTCGGCCGACCTGGCAACTCCAAAACCCTAAAATTAGCTTATAAATACTTTCTTTTTTCATTGTAAACATGTTGGGAGGCGCCATAGAGAGCAGAAACACGACTTTTGTCGTGCTTAGGCCTTTGTGAACGTTTTTCAATTGTAAATGTTTATTTTTCATGATTTCATTTGATTTTAACATGTCTTTTGTTATCATGAGGGGCTAAACCTTCATCTAAGGTTGAAGATGAAGCATTGTCGATGATAAACAATTGTACTCTCGTGATTTTATATATACAATCTGATATTTTATTTGTTCAAAATTAATTTCCTGGCTTTATTACTTTATGTGATTGAGCATCTTTTGTGATTACATGCATTGTTCAATATTCGTTGTGTATTATCTGGGGATACATCGAGTGATTGAAATTGAGACTAATATCCATCGTGATCTACGGATACGGTGGATGATTTGATCTCAATTAAATACTCGTTGTGATTCTTTAACGGATGGATTCATCGAATGATTTTACATGCCTATTTATGATTTTTGAACTTTGTTAAAATGCGTCTGATTGTCAATTGCATATGTGAAACGCGAGAGTATGTTGTTTGATTTGTCGAGGCGGATTCGAAACCTTAGTACTTTACTTTGATTGTCATTTGAATTATCACTTACTTTAGTTTTGTCACAATTGCACGACCAATTGCGGAACTAGGTTAAAATATAATTTATTTAAATAGAGAAACGATTTCGTTGCGAAAACACAAATTCCCTGTGGATCGACCTCGCACTTGCACAAAACTTTACTGCAAACGACTCGTGCTATTGCAAATACTTTATTTTTGTACATCAATATAAGTATTTACAAAGCTAATTAATATGTAACTACAAACTAATTAATAATTATGTTACTTATGTAGTTTATGTAATGTAGTTGATAACATACATTGGAACTAAGTATCTAGATACTTAATTGTTTATTGTTGTATTAGTATGAACTTGCATACTCATAACTTATGACTTATGAATATGTATGTATAATTTGTTATTATATAATCAAATGATTTTATGATTAATTGATCATGTAATATAATAATATAAATTATAGTGATAATATATTAATACTCAAATTGTGATTTAATTATCTAAAACAAAAAAGTGATTTAATCATTAATGATCAATTGATTATGTTATATATATAAATATTATTATAATTATAATTATAAAAATATAGTATATAAAAAGCGGTTAGCGGTTACGGTTAGTAAACCCCTAGCGGTTATAGCGGTGTTAGCGGTTAGGCGGTTATAGCGGTTAGGCGGTTGGCGACACCCCTAAAGAAAAGCATGTGAAAGAAAAGGTATACACAAAATATTAACATTTTGAGTGTATATTTGTGTCCAGATTGAGATTTTTTAGAATTCTCTTTAAATTTGAGATTTTCAACTTTATAAATTTTAGCCATTATCTAACCGTTTAAAATAAGCTAGGTTTCAGCATTTAATGAGTAAACTACACTCAAGGAATTTAATACGTCATATTTCCTCATTAAATGCTGAAACATGGCTTATTTTAAATGTTTAGATGAAATGAACAACTAAAATTTAAAAATTTAAAAATCTTAAATTTAAATATGTCAATCCAACTTATACTTCATTGCTAGAAGAAGAGTACAGACTCAAGAGAATTCACAGTGGAAGAAGTGGAGCTAGCTTTGAACCAAATGTCTCCTCTAAAGGAGCCGGGACCGAATGGCTTCTCCGCTGATTTTTACCAAAAAAATTGGGCGATTGTTGGGGTGGAGGTTAGCAATGCTGTAATTTATGTTTTGAATAATGCTTGCATGAATAATGATATCAATTTGACCTACATTGCCTTGATCCCAAAAATTGCAAATCCTAATTGTGTCACTGAATTTCGACCAATTAGTCTTTGCAATGTTTTTTATAAGCTTGCTGCTAAGACCCTTGCAAATAGATTGAAGTCTGTATTACCCGGCATTAAATCCTCAAACCAAAGTGCCTTTATCTCGGGGCGACTTATTACGGATAATGTGTTGGCTGCCTATGAAACCCTCCATACTATGCAATCATGAGGCACGGATTTGGGGTGATTGTTGGCTCCCCCAACATTCAACTTACCGGATACAATCTACCCCAAGAGTCCTAGAACCAACAAGCAGGGTGAAAGAGTTGATTAACGTAAATATTGGCTGGTGGGACCATAATATACTGTCTAATTTATTCACGGCAGAGGAATGTGTTGTGCGAAAGGTCACGAATCTCTTACACACTCAAAACAAGCGGAACAACAATGATAATAGTATTTAAAGAAAAATAAACAAATGACAACAAGAACACAAGATTTACGTGGTTCGATAATTTGCCTACATCCATGGTGCAACGGTAGAGAAATCTTTCACTAATTCAAAAGGGGAGAATACAAAAAGAGTGTATAATCACTCACAAACCCAAATCCCCAAATACACCCAATTTCCCACTCACTGGCTCTTCTTCTTTCTTTTTTCTTTTTCTTTTTTTGTTTTTTTTTTTCCTACTGAGCCTCTCTTCTCTTTGGTGTATATTCTCTTTGCATTCCCAAATGGCCGAATGGCCTCCTTAAATAAGCCAAAGACTTCTCCCACGCATGTAATGCATCTCCTTCCTCATTTATTTCTTCTTACGGCCGCCTAGCATGCATACATAAATGAGGAGCTTCCTTTGTTGACAATCAAGTAACAAAAACAAAAGTCATTTATAGTCTAAAATCTTAGACTTTCCATCTATCAGAGGGGCACAACTTTGGGTGTAAATGAAGGCAGCCCACCTACAAGACTATTCCAACTTTGCAATGAATGACAAAGCTTGACAAAAGGAATGAGTAGCAGCTTCACTCGGTGGACATTTATTGTTAAACAAAGCATGACAATTTTGACAAGAAAATATCTCCAAAATATCCTTCCTTGTTGACTAATATGAGCCAACTTTTCAACAATTCTCCACCTTGGCGAATATTCTCCAAACAACTCTCCACTCTACCGTTGCACTTCCAATTTGCTTCAAATTTTCACGATATTGGCTAAGCCCAAACAATGTTTGAACTTAGCTCCAATAACCACTTTGGTTAGCATATCTGTAGGATTATCTGCAGTTCCAATCTTTTGAAGAAGAATGTCTCCTTCTTCCATAATTTCACGAACAAAATGGAAACGGACATCGATGTGTTCTGTTCGAGCATGATGAACTTGGTTCTTTGCCAAATGAATAGCACTCTGACTATCACACAAAACTTTCACATGCTTCTAAAGAATACCCAAGTCCTCAATCAAGCCATGCAACCAAATTGCCTCCTTTATGGCATTAGCAACTGCCATATATTCAGCTTCAGTAATTGACAAAGCAACTGTAGTTTGCAATGTTGACCTCCAGCTAACTGGTCATCCTGCTAGTGTAAAGACATAACCTGTCGTAGACTGTCTTTTATCCAAATCACCAGCATAGTCCGAATCCACATAACCAACTAAACTTTGATCAAGTCCACTGTCAACTCATTCAAACTTCAAACCAACATCTACAGTACCCAGAATATACCGTAGAATCCACTTTGCTGCTTGCCAGTGCCCTTTTCCTGGATCATGCATATATCTGCTCACCATACTAACTGCTTGCGAAATATCAGGCCTCGTACACACCACAGCATACCTCAAGCTACCCACCAAATTAGCATATGGAACATGAGCCATGTGATCACGTTCCTCATCTGTACTTGGAGACATAGTGGCGCTAAGCTTGAAGTGCGGCGCCAATGGAGTAGTTGTAGGTTTGGTATTTTTATCCATACCAAAACGCTTCAATACCTTCTTCAAGTACTGTTTCCGAGTTAAGCAAACAATACCTTTTGCCCTCTCTCGAGTAATCTCCATACCAAGAATCTTCTTAGCTTCACTAAGGTCTTTCATTTCAAACTCATTTTTCAACTAAGTTTTTAACCTATCAGTCTCTACAATACTTTTACATGCAATTAACATATCATCAACATATACAAGTAAATAAATGAAAGTACCATCTTGTAGCTTGCGAAAATAAACACAGTGATCAAATTGGCTTCTTGTGTACTTTTGTCTCATCTTGAACTGATCAAATCACTTATACCATTGTCTCGGAGATTGCTTCAAACCATACAACCATCTATTCAATTTGCATACCAAATTTTCCTTACCAGCAACTTTAAACCCATCTGGCTGAGTCATATAAATATCTTCTTCTAGGTCCCTATGCAAGAAAGCAGTTTTCACATCTAGCTACACTAGCTCTAGATAAAACTGAGCAACCAAAGCCAATAAAACACGTATGGAAGAGTGTTTAACAACTGGAGAAAATACCTCATTATAATTAATACCTTCCTTCTGAGTGTAACCCTTGGCTACCAATCTGGCTTTGAAATGAATGCCATCTTGCACTGTAGAACCCTCCTTCTTGGTGTATACCCATTTGCACCCAATTTCCTTTTCCCTTTTGGTAGTTGAACCACCTCCCAAGTTTCATTCTTGTAAAGAGACTGTATCTCTTCACCCATAGCTTCCTTCCACCTAACTTTTTATGAGTTGCCAATTGCCTCTCTGTAGGTTAAAGGAATATCATCTTCGGTAATCGGTAGTGCATAAGCTACTGTGTCAGTATACTGAGCAGGCTTCTGTGTTTCTCTCATTGGTCTACTGATTGCTGTAAAGACCTTTGGGTTGGGGCCTCTTCCTCGACTTCATTTGAAATCTCCTCTTCAATAGCAACTGGGAAGTTTATCTGTTCAGGTTGCACAGATACTCTTGGAACCTCTAGCTCCACCTGCTGCGCAGTCTTCCCTGTAGAATGATCATATTCTTCATTTTGAGAATTCCCCACTTTGCAATTTCTGACCATCTCATCTTCATTAAAAGTTACATCTCGGCTGAGAATAACTTTCTTCAACTAGGGACACCAGAGTCTGTATCCCTTCACACCTGTGCTAAATCCCCAGAATACAGCTTTCTTGGCTCATGAATCCAACTTGCTATCTTTGACATGGAAATATGCTGGACAACCAAAAATATGCAGTGTATCATAATCATTAGCAGGTTTACCTGACCATATCTCAGTATGAGTTTTTCCATCAATTGTAGTAGCTGGCAACTTGTTTATAAGGTGACACGCATAATTCACAGCCTCAGCCCAAAAATCTTGCCCAATCCAACACTAGACAACATACATTTTACCTTCTCCAGAATAGTACGATTCATGCGTTCTGCCACCCCATTCTGTTGCAGAGTCCTACTGACTGTGAAATGTCTCACAATCCCTTTATCCTGCCATATTTTCAAAAATGGATCTAATGTGTACTTACCGCCATTATCTGACCTGAGTCTTTTAATTTTTCTGCCAGTTTGAGTTTCGATCATTTTCTTCCATGTCAAGAAAATTCCCAGGACTTCATCTTTATGCTTCATGCTGTACACCCAAATTTTCCTAAAAAAATCATCAACAAAAGTAACAAAATAATGTTTACCTCCTAGTGATGGAACCTTCGTAGGTCCCCAAACATCTGTGTGAACATAATCTAGAGTCCCTTTTGTATTGTGAATCGTTGTGCCAAACTTGACTCGTGTCTGCTTGCCCAGAAGCAATGTTCACAAAATCCAAATTTGCCTGTCGTGGCACCATCCAACAGACCTTGCTTTGCTAACCCTTGCAAAGCCTTCTCACCTGCATGACCCAATTTCATATGCCACAATTTATTATTATTATGGATTACCTTCCAGAGTTGTCGGATATTGTGGTGGCTGCTCCAACAATGGTAGTCCATCGCAGATGATACAAATTATTTTGTCGAGTAGCTTTCATCACCACCAGTGCACTAGAAATTACTTTCATAATTCCATTCTCCATAGTGATTTTGTAGCCCTTCAATTCAAGAACACCCAAAGAAATCAGATTTTTCTTCATGTCCGGTACATACCGAACTTCTTTCAAAACTCTAGCTGATCCATCATGCAACTTCAAATGGAGTTTTCCTATCCCTTTCGTCTTACAGGTGACGTCATTTCCCATAAGAACTACTCCACCATCAATCAAATCCAAACTAGAAAACCATTCTTTGTTTGGACAAATATGAAAGGTACAAGCTGAATCCATAATCCATCCCTATGAATGGCAATCAGAAGATGTCCCAGCCAAAGCAACATCTGAATCTGAATCTTCAGTTTCCGTGCTCACCACATTAGCTTTATGCTCCTTGCCCTTAGTTTGCAACTTAGGACAATCCTTCTTCCAGTGGCCTTTCTGACGACAAGACGCACATTCATCCTTTGCAGGAAATTTCCTATTTGATGAAGTGCCTCGTTTCCTTGAAGTAGAATGGTTCCTACCCGAGGGTTTCTTACTTTCAGATCTGCCTTTTACTGTCAACGCCCCTAATGTTCCGCTATGTGCTTGCTTATCCTTCCTCCGATACTCATCATTTGTTAGTGCATTAGATACATCATCAAATTTAAGCGTATCTTTACCATACATTAAAGTAGTAGCAAGATATTCATATGTATCTGGAAGCGAATTAATTAACACTACAACTTTATCTTCATCATCAATTTTAACATCTAAATTTTGCAAATCAGCAAGTATTTTATTGAGATTATTCAAATGCTTTGGCATAGAAGTACCTTCAACATACCTGAAGCCAAAAAACTTCCTCTTCAAATAGAGCTTATTTTCAATGCCCTTTGATGAGTGCTTAAAAGCGCTTATTTGAACCCCTTAATTTATATTCGTTAGGCTCTTAGTTTTGTTAATATCTAATGTTTTATGTTGTTTTAGTGTTTTAGTGTGTTGTAGGTCTTTGGTGCAAAATGTGGCTCAAAGGGATGGATTTGAGCAAATGAGGAGTCAAGCCTCAGCAGGTGCTTTCGAACGCACACCCTGCGTTCGAACGCACTACGATCGAACGCAAAAGCCACATTCGATTGCACGTCGCGTCAGCCCGCGTTTCCCGCGTCGCCCTAGCCGCCATCGCTAACTCGCTTGTGCTGTGGGAATTTAGAGCGGTTATTTGCGATCGACCGCACTTGGTGCGTTCGAACGCAACTGCAGTCGAACGCAGGGATTACGCTCGAACACACGCTACACGGCGATGCATCGGCAGTCGAACACATAGCACTGAGAACGAAAGCATGCGGGAGTGCGATCGATCGCACTACCTACGATCGATCGCACCCCTGACCTGGTAGCACATTTCATTTTGTCTATAAATAGGACTTTGTGTATTTTCGTTTTCTTCACGTTTGGGAGGCGCCCCTAGGGCCTCAAACCCTCCGATTTTACTGTGTAACCCTCCTAAACTGTCATTTATTTATTTAATGTATTATTTTGCTTTTATTTAGTCTCTTATTCCCTTCACTATAGATTTATTTACATTTATTCATGTTTAGTTCGTATTATTCTGTCATTTCAATTTATGTTTATTCGTTTCAATGCATTTTAGTGACAAAAGTGTGTTGATTGTTGTTTGCAAATCGTTAAACGTCGACTTTCACTGCAACCGGAGATACATCGGATGATTTGTTTTCGAACCAATATCCGTTGTGACCTCTTAACAGTGTTTGCGTTGGTTAGTTCGACAAGATTTTCTAGCAACAATAGGATATCCATATGTGTTTTATCGATAGGCGGAAATATGAACAATGCAATAGCAAATAGAATATGTCAAGTAGCGTAATCATTATTGAATATGAGCTAAGCATGTTTATTTGTTAATTAATTTATGGTGAGGTGGATTAGGGACTATAGTCGCTTTTATTTCTTTATTTTATTGCATTTTAATTTAGTTTTATTTTCTGCACGCCACATGTTTGACATTAAAACTAGGTTAAGATAGGATTAGTTTAGGCACTTTAAAATTGGTTTTTAATGAAACACGATTCTCTGTGGGTTCGACTTCGCACTTGCACAACCGCTATATCACAAACGACTCGTGCAATTGACGAGTATAATTAAATTTGTACGATCAAATTTTGGCGCCGTTGCCGGGGAATTGTTGTTTTGTTTGAATTAATTTTTCTTGCTTAGATTAATTTTATTTTTCTACTAGTTATTTTAATTGTGCATTTATTTTATTTATTTTGTACTTTCGTATAAAAAAAATCCAAAAAAATTAGATTAGTGTTTGTTTGTGCAATTTTCAGTTTCTGTTGAGTCCCTGGAATTTCAGCCTGTGATAGTGCGATCGATCGCACTCTGTGCGTTCGAACACACTTGAGTCTATTCCAGGTCAGTTGCATACCTGCGCTCGCCTTATACGCTGCTGCGTGCGAGCGCGCGCCTCTGACAGACTGCAGTGCGCCGTTGCGAACGATCGCACCTCAGTTGCGATCGAACGCACGAGTACAAGTCTACAACATTTCTTCATATCTGCGTGTCTGCGATCGAACGTAGGATCTTGAGGTCGAGCGCACCTCAGCTGGCAGCACCAACAGACCCGAGGCAGTGTATGTGTTTCACCTTTCATTTTTTTTTGTTTTTTTTGTTTAATTATTAGTTTTTCTTTTATTTATTAATTCTGCCTGTTTTAATTTATTTGCTTGCTGTTTTTAGTTTTAGTTAGTTTTTATTTTTAATTGTTTAAATTAGTTTATTGTTTTGTAAGTTATTTGTTCAGTTTATTTTTATTAGTTTTTGTTTATTGTATTTTATTTTTGTTTTATTGTTATTGTTTCTTGTGGGATATTTTGAACTGTTTGGGTGAAGCATGAGTCTTCCGTTCGATTATTTTAATGTTTCCCCTAGCGGTAGGACGCCCAATCTTATCAATTTTCACCCACATTAACCATGTTCACACTGCTCGAGCCCTTACCATAGTATAGGTGATTGTCCGCATTGGGGACAATTTTTCAACTTTTCACATGAGCAGTTGAACACCAGTTTCTCCAGTTCTGGGTCTGAATCATATTCAAATTTTTATAACCCAGACTGGAGCAACCATTCTGATTTTTCGTGGCAAGCTCATGCTACGGAAAATTTTGCTCCCCAGGTTGACGAACTGCACCATCCTGATTATCCGTAGTTCGACAACCATTTTTCTTCCCATTCATCATATGACTATCCTCTTGAGAAATCTTCCTTGGAAAACACTCTTAAGGAATTCATGGAACTAGTAAGCCAACCCACCATTCTTGTATCGCATGAACCATCATTAGAAGACACACTCGAGGCATTTAGGAAAACAGTCAACCAACTTTGTCAAGAAATCATAGATGCCACTGTGGCAAACACTGAAGCAGTCGCAAGGTTGGAAGGACAGTTTGGTCATCTAGTTGTTGAATTAAATAGAATTGAGGAAGATGAACTTCAAAGTCAGGAGATGGCAAGAGGGTAGCACATGATTGATGAGGATTGCCCCAGCATGTCCAAACCACCACCACACCAGTTAGTGAGGAAAAAGCTGTCAACATGGTGGAAGAGAAGGAGGAGCAAGTTAAGCCCCCGCCAATTTCAAATTGGCCCAATGACAAGGATGTGAGTACTGAACCTCACTCCTTCATCACAGTCCCTCTCGAGACACAACAAGTTCCATATTTCCTATGTCTCGAGGAATCATCTTATGTAGCAATCTTTAAGGATTCACGAACCAAATATCACAAATCTAGAAATCGTGGTCCTAAGAGAATTTTTCAAAACAAGTTTTTAGACTACATAAGATGGCAGGACATCCTTTCAGAGGGATATCCAATTCTTAAGAAGAAAGGATGGAAGGGATTGATTGGACACCCATACGAGCGGGGAAGGTGCGGTATGTTTTCTTTTTTATTTTCCGCACTTTAATTTTTGTCATTTTCTTTTTGTTATTTTATTTTATTATTTTATTTTTTGTTTCGAACAGCAATTAACCTTTTGATGTTTGATCTTTGAGAAAAAGATTGCTGTTAGTTTTTGACAGGTGTTTTGATGTTTAAGTTCGGGGGACGCTTTGCACTTTGCACAATTCGGTTCCTCATCCCATTGTATATTATTTCTTGCCACATTGGGGACAATGTGTGATTTAAGTTTAGGGGTGTGAACAAACACTTTGTCTGTTTTGTTTGTTTATTTACTTGTTTTGTTTTATTTTTGTCTGTATATATTTGTTTTTGTCTGTATATAATTTTTTTTTTCTTTTTGTTAGTTGCTATGTTGTTGATTGGGCACAATTTACATCGTAACTGTGGATTGCATGTCATTGTATATCATTAGAAATCCCAATTTTTGATTCATGTATTGGATTAGAGAGACTCCACTTGTTTGATCGATATTTCACATGCACACTAGCATTAGGGTCTGTGAGGTATGAGATTTGACTTTGAAGTGTGTGTCTTAAGATTTCTTGGTTTGCGATGTGATGATGAAAACCTTGGCTGTTAATAAAAAAAAAAATTCAGAAAATTAGAATATGTCGAGTTTTTCATTGAGTAACCGAACCTCTTGCCTGGCCAAGCAATGAGTGTTCGCGTCAAAAGATGAGAAACTCCAAAAAATTGTATGGCTAGTTTAGGCTCCGTAACTCTTTTGACTTGAGTAATTAAGCCCTAGGGATATATTTACATCTAGTGCCATAAAGCCGTCTGGCTTGGGAGCCACTGGCCCAACGCTCGTTACATAGGTCATTAGAAGCTTAAGGGAGTCAAGCATTGCACAGCCTACACAAAAAATTGCATCTTTCAATTCAAGCCTTGGTTAATTTATCACATTGTTTTCCTTTGAATTTTGGGATACACGCCTTTGGAGAATGATTGAAACCCCATAATCTTTTTGTTAGTTCATTTTGCACTTTTTGGAGCATGTGTTGTCTCAATTTTTCAACCTTGAGTGAAATGATGTTTGGATGCCTGGATGATGTGGTTCGTATGTTTAACATGTTAAATTTGCTAATGATGTATGAACCATGTGTTTGTGTGAAGGGCTTTGTCCATTAATAACATAGTACCAATAATTGTTTGTGGGTGTCATTCCTGAAAAACCCTCACGAGACTTCACTCGTCCACTAGGGATGCCTAGTGGTTTAAAAGGCTTGTTGCATACGCTAAATGCAATCGTTTCTCCCACGACAGCGGATTTATGTTTCTTGTTTTTATTTGTGTTTTCATTTTT
>CM017326.1:20887352-20898997 GCA_006937295.1 Carpinus fangiana
AGCTTCTTTAGAGGACTGGACGGGCTCAAAGATACCATTAGACAAATATAAAATAAGATTGTTTTTAACATTGATTCTAACAAAATTTGATCATGAGCTATCTCACCCTCTCATCTTTCAAAACTATTTGTCTTTCTTTACGTGAGTCCTGCAAATTCAATAGTTGATTTTTAGAAAAGAAACAGGAAAATGATGTTTAGACTGTCCCTTATATCTTATTAAAGATAAGTAAATAAAATAAAATAAAATAAAACCTACCTCAAAATAGTCACCATCTGAATGAACCTATGAGAGAAGTCAACAGCATGCATTTCTTTTTAACTTTTTTGCTAGGAGACCAGCAATGTATTTGTTTCTTCTTTCATGTTACAAACAAAAGGATCACTGAGTCACAGGATCTCAATTGGTAAAAGGGTTAAATTTTGGTTGTAAGAGACTCATGTGTCAGTGGCTTGAAACTATACATCACCAAAGTTCAATTTCTCTCATGCTGTTAACGACATCTTCAACTCTCAAAGACATGAATTGAGCATGTTCCTCAAGATCTTTGAGAATCAAACCTAGCTGTTGTCTCAGTGCTGCAGATCGCTCTCTTTCATGCTGAAGCTCGTCATATAGATCCTGGATCTTTTTATCCTTCTCTTCCTACAAACATGTTTTACACTTGAAAAGTTAGCTAGTAGAAATGAGGGTAAAAAAATAAGGAAAAATTACTAAAATGATCTATGGGGTTTGACTTTTGTGTTTGTATCAAATTGATCCTCTTGTCCAATTTTGTCTTCTTTTTTTTTTTCCTGATGGAGTCCTCTTAAAGTTACAATTTTGTCTATTTATCAGGCCCTCACCAATGAAGGCTGCCTCCTCTCACAAAGGGGTGGCCAGCCACCCCTCATCTGGTGAGGGGTGCCCCTTGCGAAGTGGTGGCCGGCTACCCCTTTGTGAAGGGAGGCCACTGCTCACCAGATGAGATGTGGCCCCTCTAATGTGAATGACAGCCAAGATCTGAGGGCGGCCACCCCTCACAGAATAAAGTGACCAGCCACCCCTCACCGAATGAGGAGAGGCTGCCACCCTGTTCGAACAGCTTAGTATGTTTATAGTCCTACCACTAAGAAACAAACAACCAAAGTGCCCCATGCTTGGCTCAAGTGATCTCAGGTTCAGATCTCACAAATCAAGACCATCCCCTTCTCAAATTAACACATTGTCATTGTGTTAGTCAAGTGTCCTTCCCTGCTCCACCCCTAATAAAACTTTTCTGGGGCATATCATGGCATGCTGTCCTATATATTATTTTGTACAGTATAGGCATAGGATTTATTAGTCAGTCTACATGATATAATATTGACCATGCATTGGCAGCAGCTACACCTTCCCATAAGGTAATTGCTCTAAATTTTTTAAAGAAAAATAGCAATAGTAAAAATGAAGTGAATTTGAACCAAATATCTATGACACACTATGATAGAAGTTTTCCACCATTTTTTTTATGCCAAAAGTTTTCTTTTGGTAAGTTTGTTTCCACTGTTATTCTATACAGATTGTAAGGGTGGCTTACAGACAAAATGCCCATTAAGCAAACTCTCTTAAACCCCAACCTGCCACAATCATCAAGACTAAACTTCTGAATCTCTTAATCAGCACGACTACAGCAATATAGCACCAAATAAAATCCCCAAAAGAGTCCTAAACAACTCAGAAAGCTAATGCTGGTAAAGCATCATGAGGTAATAGCATGCCAAATGTAGCAGAATCAGTCAGATATTGAGCCAATATTAACTTTGAAGGTAATAGCATACCAAATGGAGTAGTGAAGCAATGAGCTTCTCTAAACAAGTTGTACTAGGGATAACTAGAGATGGATTCAATGGTAGGGTGAGAAAACAAAGGACTGAAGCTTTTGTTGATGAAGAAGTAGTATTTGACTAACCAAAAAAAAAATCACTTCCAAAAGTAAGAAGCACTATTTGCGATGACCATACTGGCAGATGCATATGCTTGGAACAGATTTTATCAGATTCTGTTACAACCTCTAACTATATTCATACAATTTTGAGTTATAAAAGAGCTAAACATCAATCTTATTCAAGGCAAGCTTGAGCAATCAAGAAATTAAAAAATCTTCATTTATAGCAACAGTGTGAAATATAGAGGTAAAGGAAAAAATAAAAAATAAAACTACAAAATTTAGTGGGAAGATATTGAATCGCATATAATTGCATGGAGATCCCATTTAAGGGTAGGACCATATCCAAGCCATCTTCTCCCAGAATCCCATTTAACCGGGACCAACACTATCATAAACAATACTGAAACACCATAGGGGGAACATTAAAAACAATCTTTAGTTTCCATAAAAAATCTTGGTTTATGTGCTTTCACATGGTTATGATAGGTGAACTCAACCTAACACTTGGTCACTATTAGGAGCATAGGAAAATCCTCTATGTTTAGCTTACACCTCTTTGGAGTTTAGAGTGCCATATATATCCAATTGGCAATAAACCCTAGAGTCTATAATATTGGACAATCACTATAGGGTGTAATTCTCACAAAGGATTTCCAAATAAAATCCTGAGTAACGATAACGGCTAAACTGTTCAATTCAATTAAGACAACAAAGATATCCATAATGGATCTTTAAGATTAGTGTATCAGTCATAGACATACCTCACTAAGTATATTTACGATTGGCACTTCACCAGGAAAATTGCAATGAGTCATTAGCTTGTGGTTGTGTTCTCGTACAAACTTGGTAACAACCCATTTACCTTCATCCCTTACTGCCAACCTGATCATGGCTTTGCACCCTTCTCTTGTAATTGGCCGTGGAGGAAGAACTCTGTCTTTTCTCAGGGAATGCTTTGCAGCACGGAATCCTTCTCTTGAACAAACAAAGTCCCGCCCTATTATAGCCATGTTCTTTAGCGAGTGTCTGATCCGATTCGTTCTTATGGTGAAACCCATACACTTGGCATAATCATAATAGAAATCCCTTGCATCATCTAATGATGGGAATGTCATCCCAGTATATGGTTCCAAGCTTTCTGCACTTAAACTTGATGTTGACGGTTCTATTAGACCAATGTGATCATTCATAACAGTGTTTGAATTACAATGCTGCAATAGCCCATCTTCTGTGCCTTCTAGTTCATCACAGTTTTCTACGATTTCATCATCACTGTCTAGAAAATCATCTACACCATCAATGCCCGCCATAATGTACCTACAATATGGAATTTCCAATCAATAATTATCTCCAACTTGACAAAGTATGGATTTTGCACTGATAGGATCCTCATTCTAGATGGTTCTAGGATTGTCTTCGTAGATTTCATACGCTTGACTTCATGGATCTCATTTCACATTTAGGTTCATTTTCCCTATAAAGAAGATGTAGATGCCATATGGCAAATCAATCAAAGAAATTAACCTTTGCTTAAGGCAAGAATAGGAGGCCCGAACCCTTTTCTCTCATAATTTCAGTTACTTTTCTGATTTCTTGTGATAGAATCCTCTGGATCTTATCATCTGGTATCAGAGCAGTTCGATTCTCTTGGAATTTTTTTTTTTTTTTTTTGAGTTTTTCATTTGTTCCTTCTCAGCCGATTCATAAATAATAATAATAATAATAAATAAATAATTTTTTTTTTTAAAAAAAAATCTGTAGTGTCTGACCGTAAGTTGCAGTAGCTGGTCCTCCGCGTTGGTTTATCTCCCCGTTGATGTAGTTCGCCGCCGTTGTGGTGGTAGTGAAGCCGGGCCGTGGTGGTGCGCTACTGACGACTGTATAGTAACGTTTTGGGGTTGGGTTGTGCGGCTTGAGCGG
Organism: Carpinus fangiana; assembly: GCA_006937295.1. NCBI lineage: Eukaryota > Viridiplantae > Streptophyta > Magnoliopsida > Fagales > Betulaceae > Carpinus > Carpinus fangiana. The sequence goes on from CM017326.1 coordinate 20,891,182, forward strand.
GCAATCTGAATTCTGGAAGTGTTATTTGGAGAAGACAAGAGGTGTATGGCTATAAGCTAGAGCCACTCCAGGTGTGTCTTATTCTATTCTTATTCCAATACAAGTATATAGTTATCCTCAATCAAGGCTTGGTTTTTATTCTGGTTTAGTAGTGGATCTGTCCTGTTTGGATATCTGATTAAGATAACCTTAACCCAGGTTCTGTTATTCTGAGAATAACCTATTCCAAATTAAAAAAAAAAGTTGCATGCAACCAAAAGCGAGTGTTGGGTTTATTTGACTCTGGGGGATGTTTGGCAAACAACGAGCCCCTTTTCTGCTACACTGTTCATATATTGGGTAGAGCGTTGCATCAAGTACGGAAGGATTGTCTCCAAGGGGGTAGCTCAATCGGTTAGAATCACGCCTAATGAAGTGAAAGTCATTAGTTTGAATCTCTCACCCTTTTCTTGTGCGAACATGTCCAAAAAAAACAAAAAAAAAAGAGTACAGGAGGATTTACGAGATGTGGTTCAACAGAAAACTAATGCGAGTTTGAAAAATGGCTAAGTGTGAAATTCCTATTTTATCCTTACACCTTTTCCCTTTTTCCCTCTATTCACACAAGTGCCTATTCCTCATAAACTTCTCCCCAGCCAAAAAATCGTCTTCTTCCTCCTTGCACCGATTCATCTTCATTTTTTTGTGCTCAACTCTATTAGTATTTCCTTCCATCTCATTCCTCTTTCCGCCATTCTCTTTCTCTTTCCCCTATTCTCTGTCTCAGCACATACGGATATTGAAAGGGAAAAATAATTAGATGCACCTTCATTTGCTTGGTGACTGGGTTCTCTACTTGAATCTGTGTGCCGCCGATGAGTTTATCTCTTGCGAATCAGTGTTTCACTACCTCATTGAGAAAAAAATAATAATAATTAAAAAAAAAAAAGTTGAAAAAACCCACTACTCTCGATTTCTCTCACTCCCATCTAAATAGAAGGACCTAGAATTTTTGTAATATGCCTCAGGACAGTACGAGACAAGTAAAGATACCTCCCCATACCAGATCGATGACCAAGGTGAGTGGGTTAAACATTCTCTGTTTTTTTATATACTTGTCTCAAATAGGGGTTTGTTAGGAGTTCTCCCCGTAGTGTTCTCCTGGCGTTCTTCCAGTCTTACGTAGAATATGGTTTAAGAAAAAAATAAAATTGTAGTACCGTTTTTTTGCCAACATATTAATTTTTATGAGTTACTAGTTATATTCTAATGCTTTAAAACTTGTTTTTAGATTCAAAACTAAAACCTAAGGGTGGAAGGTTAACCCTTTAGGGATAGTATCACTCAAAATAGATTTGAGCATCATAAATTTAGTGCTAATACCACAAGTTTGGTGCTAATGCCTAAAAAAATCGATGATAGAGGCCACTATATTTTTATTTTTTCTTAAATCATGTTTTACATAAGATTGTGAGAACACCAGGAGAACACTACGGAGAGAACCCGTAACATTTTCCTTTCAAATATATGTTTAAAATGCAATAAACTAATAGGATGGGAGGCATGACTAGGAAATATTGTATTGAATAATTAGAAACGATGCTGGAAAATATTATTGTCGTTATTGTTGAGATTTTCATCCTTGTGTTTACTGCATATTGTCATTTTACTGGTTGATAACAGAAATGAAAATTCTTGAAACCCAGACCTGCACAATTCTTTCGTCTTCCCATCGAAACGTGTAGCATTTTTGTTTTTATCATTACTTTTCTTTTTCTTTTTTTTGTTGTTAAGCCGGGTGTGTTAAAAATTTGACTTGTAAGTGAAAATTTTGATAATTTCGGTGGGGCACAGTTCATTCTTCCTCCTATTATTAACTGTGCTAAAGACTTTTTTTTTTTTTTTTTTTGGGTAATAGGGTGTGTTAAAAATACAACTTGTACATGAATATTGGCGGAAATTTTGTGCACCTAAACATTTCATTTTTATTCTTTCTAAGCGTGTACCAATTGTTAGAGAAATTAACTTCTAAATGAAAATGCCAATAAAATGTGTTCTTGTTGGCACAGTTCCTACATCTTCTTTCTAACTGTGTAATGGTTGCGTTTTGTTTTCCAATATTGTTGGGGGGTTTAGGGATGTAGTTGTGCAAGGGTTCCCTTCTGATTAATTGAAGAAAAAAATATTGTGTAATGTATGACACGATAGCCCAACAAAGGTGTATTAAGTAGGTAGGTATTTCAGATCTTGGTAATTCAAGATACGTTTCTAATTACTTTTAAAAAGAATTTGTTTTAAATTTAGGGTTAAATACCTAATAACTCCCTAGGGTTTTATAACATTACTTTTTCTTCCCTAGGGTTTTATTTTTATCACAGGAGGTCCGTGTGGTTTTGATAAAGGACCAAATTAGTCCTCCTATTAGTTGACCGTTAGTTGACTTAACGGAAGTCCATGTGGACGAATAAAAATTTGGCACTTGACATAAGTGGCCACGTCATCATTCAATTTTTTAAAAAAGAAAATTTGGCATGATGACGTTACCACCTAATTAAATTTTTTATTTTTTAAAAAAGAAAAAAAGACAAAGGCAAAGGCGGAGCCAAATCTCGGCAGTGGATCTGGGTGTGAGGAAGTGAAGGGAGAGGGAATGGAGGGCATGCGACGGGAGGGAGATCGTGATGGCAGAGGAGATCTCGGCGGTGCCGAGCGTGGAGCTTGGCGGCAAGGTCCGGTTGGCGTGATTGGGCGTAGCGTGTAGGGAGGAGCTGAGATGTGCGACGACGAAGCCCATTTCGGAACTGTCACCACTTTTCAGAGAGAGAGAGAGAGAGAGGGTGAACGGGGAAGAGGGAGTGATTGGAGGAGGAGGAGTTGCAGGGGAGGAACTCAGCGTGATGGGAGAGAGGAAAAAGAATAAAAAATAAAAAGAAGTTGCAGAGGGGGGTTGTTGTGTAGTGGCCATGCCACCCCCAGGGTGCCAAGGGTGGTGGCCAGCCACCCCTTGGTGCCGAAGGGGGTGGCAATTTTTTTGTCTTTTTAGTCTTTTTTTTTTTAAATTAAAAATTTAATTAGGTCGTCATGTCATCAATAATGACGTGGCCACTTATGTCAGGTGTCAAATTTTTATTCGTTCACATGGACTTCCGTTAAGTCAACTAACGGTCAACTAACAAAATGACCAATTTGGTCCTTTATCAAAACCACAAGGATTTCCTATGATAAAAATCAAACCTTAGGAAGGAAAAAATAAAATTGTGAAACCCTATGGAGGTATTAGGTATTTAACCCTTAAATTTATTATACTTACTAAACAAGATAGAAAACAAATTATGTACCAATGTCCTTCCTTTGATTGCTTTACCCAAATCTTAGTTTGTTTGGCAAACTTTTTTACTTTGGTCCCTACAACAACGACGTTTTGGCTCAGCCACTATCAATGGCGGAGATTGGCTCTCGTTAATAAGACCATTTTTGGCCTATAAAAGTCCTATGTGACAAGAGGCCACATGCCCATCAGTAGGTGGGGCCACAACAACTACGGATGGGCCCTATGACCTCTTACACACACACACACACATGAGATATAGTGCAATAAAAAAAACCATTTTTTGTCCATAAAAGTCATAGGTTGCAAGAGGTCACATGTCCATCAGTAGGTGGGGCCAAACAACTACGGATGAGGCCTATGACCTCTTGCACACACACACACACACGCATGAGATATAGTGCAATAAAAAGACAATTTTTTGTTTATAAAAGTCATAGGTGGCAAGAGGCCACATGCTCATCAGTAGGTGGGGCCACCCCAACCACAGATGGGGCCTATGACCTCTTGCATACACACACATGTGAGATATAGTGTAATAAAAAGACAATTTTTGGCCCATAAAAGTCCTAGGTGACAAGAGGCCACAAACCCATCATTAGGTGGGGCCACAACAACTACGGATGTGGCTTATGACCTCTTGCACACACACACATATGAGATATGGTGTAATAAAAAGACCATTTTTGGCCCATAAAAGTCTTAGGTGGCAAGATGCCACATGCACATCAGTAGGTGGGGCCACAACAACTATGAATGAGGCCTATGACCTATTGCCACCTAGAACTTTTATAGTGCAATAAAAAGATTGCCACTTAGAACTTTTATAGTGCAACAAAAAGACCATTTTTGGCCCATAAAAGTCCTAGGTGGCAAGAGGCCACATGCCCATCAGTAGGTGGGGCCACAACAACTATGGATGGGGCCTATGATCTCTTGCACATACACACATATGATATATGGTGCAATAAAAAGACGATTTGTTGCCCATAAAAGTCCTAAGTGGTAAGAGGCCATAGGCCCATCAATAGGTGGGGCCACAACAATTACGCATAGAGCCTATGACTTCTTGCCACTTAGAACTTTTAAGGGCAAAAACTGGTCTTTTTATTGCACTATATATATAATTTTTTTTAAAAATCGGGGCCACCCCTTTGGCCATTTGGCCATTTTTTCACCCCTAATTATTATTATTTTTATATATAAAAAAAAATAAATTAGGGACAATATGAAAATTTTGGGATAAAATTGGTCAAATTGCAAAAATTTGGAAGTTTATGGGGGTGCATTGCAAAAATTGAAATATTGGAGGTCGAATTGAAAATCGTCCCAAACTTTGGGGGGAGGGGTAAAGTGTAATTTTCCTTATATATTTATATAGCCATATTGTGAATCATATGTAATCTGTCTTAAAATAATCTGCCCAAAACTATTGCATATATATAATTTGCTCAATAATATTGCATATATATAATCTGCTCAAAAATATTGCATGTATATAAGAGAATAACTTCAATGTGGTTTTTGCACAAAACTCATGTTTTGTGTACATCATTTTTTTAATTGTCACATCAGCATAACACATAATAAAAAGATAAATACAACTACACCAGATTATTGAGATAAAAAATAAAAAAATTAATTAATGAGAAAACCGGTTGGCTAGGTAGTGGGTCAAGCTAGACCCACGGGTCTGGTCGTTTCTTTGTCCCCGGAGCTTCTTTTTCCGGCCTTTAGGGTGATAAAATCCCTAAAGAGTTCACATTCCACCTCTAGGTTTTAGTTTTGAATAAAAAAACGAATTTTGAGGCATTAAAATATGGTTTTGAGGCGGGTCACGACGGTTTCAGGCGGGGCATGGCGAAACCCACGATTGGGGTGGCCGGCGAGCCACCCCAGGCCATGGGGTGGTTGCACGGTCACCCCAGATCCGGATCTGGGGTGGCTCGCTGGCCACCCTAGTCATGGGTTTCGCCATGCCCCACCTCAAAACCTGCTTGAATCTCTCTCCCTCTCTCTCTTCGCCGGGGTGGTCGACGCCACCCCACATGGTCGATGGAGGCGGTAGCGCTAGCGTCCGGTGGAGGCAAGTGATGGTTCAAATGTCTGTGAGAGAAATAATCCAGTGTTTTACTCACATATATTTTTCTTGCAATTTTCTTTGAATGATGATGTGTCAAACTCTGAGTGGATTACACAAAACCCTTGTTTTGTGCAACGACTACGAAGAAGACGCTCTCTATATATAATCTGTCCAAAACTAACACCCAACAACAACAGTCGTTTATGCCCTTTTACAGAATTCCTAAAACAATTACTCATATTGAAAAACAAATACCCAATTATAATCAAGTGTCAAGCTTAAGAGGAAGAAATTTATGGATTTAACAATGGGTAGGGTATAGAAAATCATTATGAATATCTATATATCCAACCCATAAGAAGCAAGTAATAAACATATCTTCAATCTCTTCTCAATGAGACAAAATGATAAATAGAGAAAGAGAGCAGAAATTCCTTACCTTGAGAAACTGGTTAACTGCTGCTGTGCTAAGATTGAAAGAAAATTTGAGACAAGTTTCTTAGAATGCGAAGGGTTTTGGCTCATCTAAAATAACCAAGGGGGGAGAAAGGCATGTGTATTCCAAGTGGCTTCAAAACAAATTTGGTTGTTTCAAAAAAAAAAAAAAAATTTGGTTGGCTGGGCATGAGCTACAAGTGTCAAGGAAAGAAAGGAAGGAAGACAGGTTTATCAGATTCTTTCTTGAAGGCTACGGTGGACAAGAGATTTTTTTTAAGTAAACAATAAATTTCTCAGATTCTAGAAGGCTCTAATTACTTCAAGACCCCCTTCCCCCCCCCCACACGATTAGTCTCCTAGTTTAAAAAGGTCTTGCTATATATATATATATTGAAAAATATAAAAAAGTCACCCAAACTTTCAGTTGTTTGTAATATAACCCCCCAAACTATCAAAATGTATAAAAAATGGCACTTATATTTGTTATATTCCTATAATACCCATATTCTTTTAACAAATAAAATAATAAAATAATTGTAAAAAAAAACTAAACAATTTTTTTAAAATACAAAAAAGAGCCAATGGGCTAATAAATACAAAAAAAAAAAAAAAAAAAAATTTTTTGGAATAAATAAATAATTACTCATTGTAGTTGGTCTAAATTACAAATTATTTCATGCAGTATTAAAGTAAAATCAATGAGCGAATAAAAAAAAAATTAACAGAATTTGAATCTAGGGACTAAATTGTTGTTTTTTTTTTTTTTTTTAATATCTCAAGAACTATACATTTGATTTTACTTTAATACGACATGAATAGTCACTCTAGTTGGCCTAAATTAGTCACTGTAGTTAGCTTAAATTATTTATTTATTCCAAAAAACAATTATTATTATTATTATTTGTATTCATTTGCCCATTGGTTTTTTTGTATTTGTAAAAAATTGTTTGGTGTTTCCTTTTTACAATTACTTTATTTGTTAAAAGAATATGGGTATTATAGGAATATAAAAAAAAATCTGGCATTATTAATATATTTTGGTAGTTTGGGGGGCTAATTTATTACACTTTGAACATTGGGGGCTATATTGCAAACGATTGGTAGTTTAGGGGGGCTTTTTTTTTATATTTTTCCATAAATATATATAAAATAATTACTTAATAAAGAAGTAATATTAACAGCACTTATATAAATGTATATAAAATTCATAAAAAAATGCTTTAAAATTTAGGATGTCACATTATGTGTACATTGTTATTGACATTTGTAGATGTCAGCTACCTCATCCACCGCTTCCACACACAGTCTCAATAAAAGCATACATTGCTTTTGTGGCTTGGTCTCGTACATTCAAACCTCAAGCTCAAAAAAATATCCTGGTAGACGATACTTTGGATGCCCAAAATTTGGCACGGGTGAACCGCACTACAAGGTTTTTGAATGGTTTAATGCCCTGTTATGTGAAGGCTATTGTGATCTTATACTTGAGTTAACTACAAAAAAATGAATTGTTGAGTGATGAACTTCGGAAAAAAGATGCAATCATCAAGTGGTTACAGTTCAGCGTTGTTGCATTATGTGCCTTGTACTCCTGGGGATTATGTTGGCCCCAAGCATACTTCCTCACGAATCATTGGACGGTAGTTGTAATTGTATGTTGCCATTTAGATATGTTAGTATTTTACTGTTATGAGTTTACCTAATGTAATTAAGCTAGAATTAGTGCCTACATTGTGGCAGACTAGTTTTCGCTGGTAACTTGCTATAGTTTGTTTAAATTATATGGTACTTAATTTATCAACAACATACCTTTGACATGCTCTATTACTATAATGTCCTAATTCATTCATGCTTATACATTCGACTCAATGTTATTTCGATTATTTGTAATCAAGACAATTAAATTTCATCCATTTCAATATCATAACAATTTTTTATTTTTTTTATTAATTAACATTTCCGCATAAGAGGGGGGGGGGGGGGGGGGG
>CM017326.1:20904078-21064852 GCA_006937295.1 Carpinus fangiana
ATTTTATGCATACCCCTTGGTTGGCATCCACGATGAAAGTCTGGTAGATGATACCGCTCCCTTTTGTATGGCCACATGTATCCCTTCATGTGAGAAAATCCCGCGTCTACCAAATAATACTTTCCTGTAATAAATATGCGAATAACACTCATAAAAAATATTAAAATATATATTTTTTAATGTATAATTCATAATTGTCATTTTTATTTTATGCATACCCCTTGGTTGGCACCCACGATGAAAGTCTGGTAGATGATACCGCTCCCCTTTGTATGGCCACATGTATCCCTTCATGTGAGAAAATCCCGCGTCTACCAAATAATACTTTCCTGTAATAAATATGCGAATAACACTCATAAAAAATATTAAAATATATATTTTTTAATGTATAATTCATAATTGTCATTTTTATTAAATACGAACCTCTAGGAGGGTGTGGAAATCGCAATTCTTTCTTATAGCTTCCAAAAAAATACGTGTATCATGTGCAGTGCCTTCCCATCCAGTCCAAACAAAGGTGAAACACATACAAAAATCACAAACAGCCATAACATTCTGAGTAGGAGTTCCTTTTCGACCAATATATGGTATTTGTTTTGATGGAGAAATTTTAACTGGTACATGGGTTCCATCAATGACTCCAATACAATCTTTGAAGTATGGCCAATACCGCTCATTATCACGAATTTTGCTTGGAACATCCCTAAACTCCCTATCAATAGGATTAATAATGTCAATCGCCATTCTTGAAACGGCCATTAAAACACGAGTAAAATGTCTACTAACTGTTTCTCCTGAATGTTGAAACCTTTCTTGCACTATTCTATTCCCAAACCCATGACCTAAAATATTCAAAAACATAGCCACCAACTCTTCAAAAGTTAATTTCCTAGTACCTCTTAAATGATATTTTTTCTTCAACTCTTTACACAAGTAAATGAATACGTGCATTTCCATTCTGAAATTTTGTTTGCACCTATCAAGATTACCTTGTAAAATCTCCATAACCCACTTATAACTTGTTTGAGAAGATGTTCTACAAGTTTCCTTTACAATATATGGCATATAACAGTTCTCAACAAATTCTACTGCTGCAGCTGCTAGAATAAAAACATCATTTTCATTTTTCTCCTCACCATAATCACTATCACTTGTATCATCTTGAGTACTGTTATAATCACTATTGTCCATGTCTGTAAAGAAAACAACTAAATAAATAAACATAACATAAATATATAAGCACCCAAGAAAAAGATATCTACGTAGTTATGAAATATTCTAATATACTCACCTTAGTACACAAATCAATACATATAAAAAAAAAAATAACATTCAAATAGATTCTTAAAACTTTTTAAATAGTTCATAACAAAACACAACATTAAAGAATAGCAACATTATTCCATGCTGCGACAGTTAATTTCTCTATTTCTTATTCGCTTGATAAAGTCAATCTGCAACTATGGCTCTTTAATAGTCACAGACATCTCTATATGTGATCTCTTAAGAAGTACCTCCGTTGCAAACTTAAGGATGTTAGTGTCATTTTCTCTTTCAGCAATCCCCCGAACAACATCCATAACCTCTTCAATATAACATCCAGGTTTATCGTAGCTTTTAGATGTCACTGTATTCCTACTTTCGATTACATCACAAATATGACTCAAATGTTGACTAACGATTTGAACTCCTTTCTTTCTTTTCTTGCATTGAACCGCAATATCAAACTTCTTATTTCCTTTATCCCGCGTATCTAAATCAGCAGGAATATCATCAATGCCATGTGTATTGAGATTTAGTTCATCATCCAAAACATCTTCACCTTCTAGAATATTGTCATCTTCATCAAAGTTGACATCTACACCATTTATGGCACCAATATCATTAGGAACTAACCCTATAGATGGTGCCCAAGATCCCTCTCCGGTGGCAGTTATATTTCTAAACAATATTTCCACCTTTATAGCATAAGCTAAACTAGCTATGCGAAACTTGGTTGCTTTTGGAACTTCCTGTAGTTAGTTATATGTAAAAATCAATAATAGACATTTTATAGACCACTTAAACAAAAACAAATAAGTAAAAGTATAATACTTGCAATTTTTTCCCCACCAATCACTGGGCACATCAATTGTCTTTTTAACTGGATCCCATCCAAGGCCAGTTTCCTTGCCTATCAATCTTTTCCAAATGTTCCATTCTTTTTTCAAACTATCCCACCTGTTCTTTAGTTGTTTATAGCAATATTGTTTTCTAGTTTTTTCATTAAATTTATTTATCACATTTTTCCATCCTGTCTTATTGAAATGTGTTCTTGAGCGGTTACCAGCATGAATCTTAGTAATACATATGTCAAGATAATCTTTTAGCATTTTTTCAGTCCAAACTACTTTCTCTATCTGAGTATCTACGGTAGCAGCAACAACGTTGCTTTGACTTTTTTTACTCATGTTTGTCAAATAATAAATAAGCTGATAAAATTATAAATGAAAAAAAAAATGTTAAACACTACTAAAAATTATATATATATTGACATGAAAAGCACGCATATTCACAAACAACAGGGCAACAATAAGCAATATTATCTTAAAAAAAACAACTAATATTACTTTTTGAAGAACTCAAATAAAAAATATAAATAAGAAATAGTCAATAATGATATAAAAATCCACAACAAAAAAAAAAAGTAAAATAAGAAAGAAAAACAAATATATTCATTATAGAAACAAATAAAAAAAATAAGTTAAAAATTAACAACTCCCATAGACCCAATAGAAGCTGTGCAAATACCACACAAGACCAACTACACAAGTTTGTTCTCTTTGCTCAAAACCAATTATATTCATTTTAGAAATTTAAAAAATTCAATAAAAAAAAATTGTTTGAAAAATTGACAACTCCCCACGTGAAGCTGTGCAATGTGATTGTTTGAAAATTTGACAACTCCCCACGTGAAGCTCTGTAGTGTGAGTGTTTGAAAAATTGACAACTCTCCAAATGAACAACTCCCCACATACTGCACTGCCCAAGATGGCTCTTTACACCACACGTTTGTTCTAGAAACAAATAAAAAAAAAAATTGAAGAAAAAAGCATATCCCACATGAAGCTCTGCACGCCCACACTGCCCAAAAAGAATTATTACCCTAAACAATTAACACCGAAGCCATCTTCTTTCCTTCCATACTTTTTTTCTTCTCTAACTCTTCTCTGCAGGATGGGCAAGGAAACCTGCGCACAGAGCCGCAGATCTTTGTTTTTATTTTTTCTAATACTATTCTTCTTTTTATTTTTTCTAACACTCTCTCTTTACAGTTCCATGCTCTGTATTTTTTATTTTCGAATATTTTTCGAATATTTTTATCTGACAGTTTCTCTTATATTTTCCAATACTCTTCTATATCGAGTGGAAGAAGAAGAGAGAGAAGAGAGAGAGCGGAAGCCAACAATGGACTACATTGTATTATATTGAGATAATATAGAATGGATACAATAGTCTCCTTATATAGGAGAGAGAGAGAAGCCTTGGCTCCTAATCTTACCAATGTGGGACAAGCCCCACATATACACTAACATTCTTAAACTCTTCTTCTCTTTATTTTTTCTAGTACTCTCTTTCTGCAGTTCTTTCAATTTACATCTTACAAACTTTTTTTATATATGTCAAGAACAAAAGAGATGAAAATAATCAAAAATCAAAGGAACGCACTGGAACGAGATGAACTTCTGTTTGATCTCTCTCATTGTAGCGGCTCTCAACTGTGGCAGAATGGCCATTCGGTTCAATGTGATGTTTATATATGGGTATGGTCGTTATTTGTTGAAATTGGTACGGGTATTTTTGTCTTGTTCATATATTTCATTAATGAAAACTGTGCGCTTCTTTTTCTTCATAAGTCCTTTTGTGCAGAAGCCTCATTTTCCAGCTCCGTTCTAAACGTGGTTTTCAGCTTTTGGAACCTCAGAAGCGCTTTCACAATATTTTACCAAACATCCATTTTTTTCCTGAAACGAGCTTTCGAGACCTCAAAAGCTCATTTTGGGTCTGCAACCGCAGACCCAAACATACTCATAGTCTATGATGTTGGCTACTCACTTGTAATGTCAATAATAATATTATAACAATTGAAACCTTATGAATGTCGATATTTTTCAGCTATGGAGAAGAAAAAAGTCGGAAAGCAGTGTCATGTCATGAATATTATTGTTACAAATTGCAAATAAGACTAGAGATCAAATCAATCATGTTACGTTTAGGACGCCTTTTACAACAATATGTGGTTGACATGTATATTAAGGTCGAAACAGCTAAGTTGGATTTCTTTCGTATTAAACAATAGGAAATTCGAGCTGAAGTCTATCAAGGCATTATTGATAGCATTCTTATCGGTAAAACTCGAGATTCCAAAGTTGGCCGTAGAGTTATTTTACCAGCTTCTTTCATTGGTGGGCCAAGAGATATGCGCAAAAGATATATAGAAGCAATTATCTTAGTCTAGCATTTTGGAAAACCATATATTTTCTTTACTATGACATGCAACTCATGCTAGCCAGAAATTAAAGAAGAGTTGGAATCATGGGAAGAAGCACAAAATAGATTTGATTTGATTGCACAAGTCTTTAAAGCAAAATTAGAAGAATTGAAAATTGAATTGATTAAGAAAGAGATCTTTGGTGCAATTGCTGCATATGTATATGTGATTGAGCATGAAAAAAGAGGACTCCCTCATGCTCATTTTCAATCATATTGAAAAGGGATTGAAAAATAATTGCACTAAAAATATTTGATGAAATTGTATCAGCCGAACTACTTAATAGATATGAAAACTCACATTTGTATTCAACTGTTGTGAAACACATGATGCATGGTCCTTGTGGCGTACTTAATCCAAATAATATATGTATGAAGAAATATGGATCTTGCAAGAATCATTATTCTAAGAATTTTTGTGATCAAGTAATAGTTTCTGGATATAAAAGTCGAAACAACGGGATAAATGTAGACAACTACTAGGTTGTACCATTAAATCTTTATCTCCTTGCCAAGTTCAATTGTTATATAAATGTAGAAATATGTTCAACGATTAAAGCTGTTAAGTATCTCTACAAATATATCTATAAGGGACATGATAGAGTTGCTTTCAATTTGATTTTAGAACATAGTTCCCAAGATATTAATGAAATTGAACAGTTTCAATCAGTCCGTTGGATCACTCCTCCTGAAGCAATGTGGAGAATTTATGGATTTGTATTAAATGAGATATGTCCATCTGTTTATTTGTTTATAGTCTACAATTGCATCTTGAAGATCAACAATCTGTTAATTTTTACAAATCTAAAGATCTCAATCATGTAGTTAGCAATGACCTCTCAGCAAAATCAATGCTAACTGAATTTTTCGGTTCAATAACATAGATAAAAATGTATAAAAGCTATTGTATAAAGAATTTCCTGAGCATTATGTTTGGAACCAACGGGATAAAATATGGACTCTAAAGAAAAAAGGGAATGTCGTTGGTAGAATCATTGCAGCAAATCCAATCGAAAGTGAACGCTATTACTTGTGAATGCTCTTAAATCATATAAGGGGACCATCATCATTTCAAGACTTAAAGATGGTTCGTGGAATTGTGGCATCTACATTTCGTGAGGCTGCTTCGTTACATGGACTATTTGAAACAGATAATAGCTTGAAAAAATGTTTAGAAGAAGCATCTTCATATTAAATGCCTTACAGTTTAAGACGTTTATTTGCCACAATATTAGTCTACGGCAATCCTACCAATCCTAGAACATTATGGGAACAATTTGAGGACAACATGTTAGAATATTTCAAGAAGTTAAAAGGTTTTATAACAAATGTTAGAACTAAAGTCCTACAAGGCATTGCTTCTACACTTGAATCAATGGGAAGAGATATAAATACTTATCGTTTGTATGACTATACTATTATTTTTGATGAAGCAGAGATCGGATCAAGAGAAATTAATGATGAACTAGAAATTTTGGTCTCAGTAGAAGATTTACTTGCTACCAAGTCACTTAATGCACAACAAAAATATGCATATGAATCTATATTACGTAAAGTTCTTTCAAATGCACTTGCAACATTCTTCATTGATGGGCCTGGTGGAATATGAACAACATTTTTATATCAAGCAATTCTTGCTACAATAAGATTAAAACATCTTGTTGCTTTTGCCACTGTATCATAAGGAGTTGCTGCATCATATTACCTGGTGGTCGAACAGCACACTCATGCTGTAAAATTTAACTTGATGTTAAAACAAATATGATATCATGTAACGACCCGCCCTAAATGATATGATATTGTCCGCTTTGGATTAAGCCCGCACGATTTTAGTATTGGGTTTACCCCTAAATGGTCTCATTCCATTTCCCTAAAAGGTCTCATACCATTTAGAGAGAGCATATTTCATATAAACACATCTTATAATCCATACCCAGGCAATATGGGACGTCACAATGTTTGTAACAACCCAGGAAAAAGTGCTAGTCATATTTGCGCTATCACCACAAAAGGACTAGTCCATTTGGAGCTTCCCTAGAATTCATTATAAAGCCCAGTTTCACCTAGTAACTATGCAATGTGGGACTTAGCACTCATGACTATCTTTATAAATCACCAATTCTATGAGTTTCTTCTCTTTTTTTCAATATAGGACCGGGGTGTTGCAAACTCCCCCTCTTAAATTCCTGACGTCCTCGTTAGGGTCACATCATCCAGTGCTCTAGTACCAAATGACAAAACGTTACTAGGTGGCTCTGATACCACTTGTGACAACTTAAAAAAATGCGCTAGCCACATCTGCGCTATCACCTCAAAAGGACTAGTTAATTTAAAGCTATTCTAGAATTCATTATAAAGCTCAATTTCACCTTGTAACTAGGCAATGTGAGACTTAGCACCCATGACCATCTTTGTAAACCATCCACTATATGGACCTTTTCTCATCTTCCCAATATGGGATCGGGGTGTTACAAACTCCCTCTTTTAAATTCCTGGCGTCTTCGTCTGAGCTACAAGTAGTGCTCCAATACCACATGACCTGGCGTTTGTGGGTGGCTCTGATATCACTTGTAACAACCCAAGGAAAAGCGTTAGCCATATCTGAGCTATCACCCCAAAAAGACTAGTCACTTTGGAGCTTCCCTAGAATTTATTATAAAACCCAGTTTCACCTAGTAACTAGACAATGTGAGACTTAACACCCACCATCTTTGTTACACATGTCGTGTAAGTAAACAGAGTGGTTTTGCAAAACTTCTGCGGGCAGCAAAACTAATTATATGGGATGATGCACTGATGTCAAAAAAACAAACAAGCTTTAGATAAAATCTTACAAGATATAAATGAATCTGATTTGCCATTTGGTAGTAAAGTTGTGCTTGGTGGTAATTTCTGTCTAGTATTGCCTGTAGTTCCTAAAGCAAAAAGACAAGAACAGATTGATGCTAGCTTGGTCACATCATACTTATGGCCTATATTAGAAAAAAATCAGATTGATTGAAAATATGCGAGCAAGATTAGATCCAATGTTTTCAGATTACTTATTGGAAGTAGGAAATGGAACAGAACCTATAACTATTCTTGATAAAATAAAACTTCCAACTAAGATAATCATTCCATACATAGATGAAATTACCTCTTTAAATACTTTGATAACTATTGTATTTCTAGACATTAATGAATATCCAAACAATTTGGATATTATGATAAATAGAGCAATATTGACACCAAAAAATGATTGTGTTGATGAAATAAATAAGTTGCTTATAAATCGTTTTTCGGGAGAGATTACTCGATATTATAGCTTTGATGAAACGGTAGATAAAGCTGAACAAGGTATCATGGGAGATTTCTTAAACAACTTGACACCAAATGGATTCCCTCCTCATGAGTTATTCCTTAAACCAAATTGTCCTATCATATTGCTTAGAAATATCGATCTTGCCGAGGGATTGTGTAATGGAACAAGATTAATTTGTCATGCCTTTAAACCAAATGTCATTGATGTAGAGATTGCAGTTGGTTATTATCGTGGTAAAAGAGTATTTATACCAATGATACTATTTTTGCCCGTTGAAAACGAAAACAATCCATTTTCTTTCAAAAGAACTCAATTCCCTGTTCGATTGAGCTTTGCCATGACATTAAATAAAGTCTAAGGACAAACTTTAGATTATGTGAGAATATAACCGCAACCAGTATTCTCTCATGGACAACTCTATGTAGCTTTGTCTAGAGTAAAAATAGCAAATTTTGTTAGCATAGTTATCAGGCCAACTACAGTTGATAATTGCCATAACAATTATACAAAAAATATTGTCTATGGAGAAATTTTAGCTCTAGCAAACATCTTCTGACAGTGATGACATTCCAAACATAAAGTAAATTGCATTTTCTTTTCTTTTTTATATTGATTCATGAATCATGATTCAATATAGTTTATATATAAATAATTATTTTTAATGTTTATTTTTCTTTCATGACCATTTACAATGTTTATGTAAAATACAAATCATCGTTATTATAGATTTTAATAACAACTATAACTCATAGTTCATGTTTTTATCTTTGTTCAAGAAAAAATGATGTGGACACTTTATAATTCTCTAAAAGAAAGTACTCCTAAAACAAAAGAATGGAGGGTTAAGGTGATTGTTGCTGAAAAAATGATGACACACACCGGCATTTAAAGTACAAACAAATATTAAAGGTTTATATTGGCTGATACTGAGATAAAATTTGAAGAATAACATATATTTTTCCAGCTGATATGATTATCTTTTTGTTTACAAATAAATGATTATATTTGAAATAAACTTATACAAAATTCATCACAAATACAATGTATCAGCCAAAGAAACAAATAATCATAGTAAAAAATTGCTTCTAAAAAACTATATATCCTTAAACCATAGTTGTCTATAAATAAAATATTTTCCTATATTAACTTGAATGTATTTGCCATATAGTAGAAAATACTTTCTTAGAGTTGCTTTTCTTGTATATTTCGTTATATTTTTATTATAATCTATCATCCTCTAATCATTTCACAATAAACAAACGTAACACATTTACAAGTTTTAACAAACACATAAAGTACTTTGACTAAAAAACTTATTCAATCGGTACATAAACAAATAAAGCTTTAATCATTATCTATTTCATCCACTAAAATACTTTTCATTACAGGGAAATCGGGTCCAAACAACTATTTTTGGACGTGATTCAGTTGTTCGAAGATAACTTAAATATATCCAACACATATTTCATCACCAATGCTCTTGTTAGACCTATCAAACTAGAGCACCGCATAATGGAGAATGAGTACCAATGGACAATCAATTTAAAGACTGTAATTGAAGATGCCGCAAAAGATAAAATACAGTTACCTACACTTGGATTGAGCTTTGTCCCTTTTACAGAGTTTCATAAATATATCGATTCTCAATCCCAAATTAGTAAGAATTACTTATTTTAATTTAATGTCTTTTTTTCTTCAACATTTTACTAATAAAGTTGTTACATCTAATCTTATAGATGTTATTGCTCATGCAATTCACATGGAACCAGCTCGAGAGATTCGAACAAAAAATGGCCCAGCAAAGCTCCAAGAACTAATTCTCATTGACTAAAAGTAATATCTAGCAATCAATTTGTTTGTATATATCTCTTTATATTATTCATTTTATATTAAATTCAATTTTCAAATAGCTTTTGCTCAGTAACAATCCAACTTACATAAGAAAAAACAAAACACATTCTTATTTCATACATTTCTCCTATATAATATATAAAACCAACAAAAAAATTTGGATTAGACCTAACTACAATAAATTGGTTTATATGTTACAGCCTCCAACCTAAAATTTGGCTTAGACCTAACTACAATAAATTGGTTTATATGTTACAGCCTCCAACCTATATCTTTAATAATGTAAGATCATTTTGTGGATAATCAATCGGCGATCATTTCAAATATCATAAAGAGTAGCCCTATCATCATAGAAGCGAGATTGAAAGTTGTATCTTATAATGGTATGATCTATTACAAAATAATCTTCTTTTTGTTATGATCAATCTATCTAATTAAACATCTCTATTTATTTTAGGCATGTCTCTTTCAACAAGACCATCAAGCTCATTCATTATCAATCCCAACAATTCAAAAGCAGCTGCACTACGGGACTAGTAAAATATATCAATTTATAATTTAATATCACCTTATTTTTCAGCTTTACTTCTCAACATCTTTTATATCTTTATGACTAACAAATCATTTTCTACTTCACATAGAGCTCTTGCAAATCAAAACAAGTTAGAAGAAATGATCACTGATAAATTCTATCTCAAACCTTCATTAAGTTCAATGACAGCTCACCAAAACTGTTACACAAATTACTACTGTACCAGAATTAGCTAAAACAGTAAAACATTTTTAACCTTATCAATTATTCTTATCATAATGCAAAATAAGTAAAACATTCATTCTACAAACTTATATCTTATGAGCTTACTACATTTACATTATCAACAAACAAAATCTACCAAGATTATAAGCTCTTACAAATAATTTGCGTAGCAACACAACTTTTGGGTCAAATCAAAAGTTGTTATTCGTGACTTACGACAAGCTTTCTGATATATGGCTTGTAACAAGTGCACAAAAGGTACAAGCATGAAGTACAATAAGACATTCTTTTCTCTAAACTGCAAAGAACTAGATGCTCTTGCACAATCTTGGTATGTACATTCTAATTTTAGGTCACATTTTTTTAACTTCAAGTATAAAATATTAAGTTTAATACTTTTTTAAATTAGCTTGTCTAAACTTCTCTTATATTTTACTCTTTTATTTAGATCTCGAGTGGATGTAGAATTACATGATACAACTGGATCATTGGTGGCATCTTTATTTGGAGATGATGCAGAAAAGTTCATGGCATGCTCAGCAACAAAACTAATGCTGGATACCACTCAGGTATTATATATATATATAACACAAAATATTTTTCTTACTCAATTCTATTAGTATAAGTAATTTGTGTGCTTTATTGTAGTACCAAGAAAACTAATACAAATGCTTTTAAAAACATACCAAATCCTATCATCAACAATTTTAAAGATATTCCAAAATAAAAGATACATATGTCAACTTATTTTATTGCAATGTTCATTCCTATATGCTTTTCTTTTATATTTTCCTTTATTCAATTTCATTGCCTTGTACTTCCGTTTGATTGAACTATAATATAAACAAAATAATATTTGAACAAACATCACTTTTTTCATAACAAATAGAAAGTTTAGTTTTATTCTTCTTTGAATGCTTAAGAAATACAAAAAAATCAAAAGAACGGGATTCTTGGCTTCCACTTATATACAATTTATATTTTTAAGCTTTTTATTTTTTGTTTTTTCTTTCCTCATTGAGGGTGCTACATCTACTTTAATTTCCTATCATTTTTCTCTTCATTTGAAAACTTTGATACTTTCAAATAATTCTTCTCTATTTTTACCTTCATTGCTGAAAAAAGAAAAAGAAAAAGAAAAAGAAAAAAGAACCATGTAATATAGAAACCTATAACTAAGTACTACATACAGTCTCACTCCATATAATTCATAGATCACTTGAACCTATAGAAAATTAAAAAATCAATCATCTACCGGTTAAACCGCAAACTATTTAAAAACAAGATGTTACTAATATAAAATTGGGAAACCTTCACTTATTCCCCTTGAACTTTCACGGTTTTTGCAGTTACCCTCCTAATGTTCAAAAGCTCTTACTTAGGTGTATCAAACTTTATTTTTCTCTCACTTTGCCCCTTCTGTACAGAAAATTCTTCGCAATTCCAATTTTACCCCTGACTCTATAACTACACCGTTCCCAAAACGATACGTAATTTTGGAGTAAAATTGACATTCTATTAGGATTTTATATACGGAATGGGCAAAGTGAGAGAAAATTAAACTTTGATACACCTAAGTGAGAGGTTTTGAACATTGAGGGGTATCTGCAAAAGTGGCTAAAGTTCAAGGGGGACAAGTGAAGTTTCCCCTATAAAATTTGAATATCATAAAGATTGATTGGCAAAAAAATATCATAACACTATATACAACATTGTATTGATAATTTCAAATTATGAAATAGACAATGAAAAGTTTTATTTCCATCCATCTCAATTCTTTCATCTGTATCCTAAATCCATTGAATACAATCTTATCTTCTTTGTGCAAATATCTCAATTGCTTTAATTTTGAACCGAAACCAAGGTAAATTGCAGGAATTAAATTGGTTTTACTAGACTTTTTAAAATGTGTTTTTTGTTAGATGATAGCAATATGGGGCTTGTCCCACATTGCTCAACTACAAGAAGACCCTCTTCCTTAGCTTCTATATTAGTGGGTTTTGTCCCACATTGCTAATATCACAAGAGCTCTTCTCATTTAGCATCTATATAATGAGGTCTCTTATGTATAATCAATTCATTCAATAAAACAAGATGTAGCCTATAGGGCATTAGTGCGTGGATGTAGGTCTTAAACTGAACCACCTTAAATCTTGTGTCTCTTGTTTATTTCTCTTTTGCTCTTTTATATTTCTGCATTTATATTTCCGCATTATGTTTTCTTATATGGTATCAGAAACTAGTAATTGGCGTTAGCCTATTAGCTTTGATACCATATAAGAAAACATAATGCGGAAATGTAAATGCAAAAATATAAAAGAGCAAGATAGAAATAAGCAAGAGACTCAAGATTTAAGGTGGTTCGGTTTAAGACCTACATCCACGCACTAAAGCCCTATCGGCTACATCTTGTTTTATTGAATGAATTGATTGTACATAAGAGACCTCATTATATAAAGGCCAAATGAGAAGAGCTCTTGTGATATTAGCAATGTGGGACAAAACTCACTTATATAGAAGCAAAGGAAGAGGGTCTTCTTGTAGTTGAGCAATGTGGGACAAGCCCCACATTGCTATCCTCTAACATTCCCCCAAACTCAAGGTGGGAACTTGTGAAAGCTTGAGTTTGCTTATTGACCTTAGCACTTGAAGAAGGTGATTGATGGCGCCGGAATTGAAAACAACGGCTGCTCCTGAACATCGGCAACTTTTGGCCAGAATGGGCCAACTATGGGCTAAAATGAGCATGGGTTTGAAACAATACCACAAATGCCAAATACATAATGGGCCAACAAAGGGCCAAGAAAAATAAAATGGGCAACTTTGGCCTCTTTTGTGGGCATCTTTGGCCTCTTTTTCTTTCCTTTTTTTTTTTTTTTTTTTTTTTTTCAAGATACAATTCTTCTAGAAGTGAAAAGAAAAATAAAGAAGAAAAAATTACATGGGCTACAGATACTTGTTTTGTACCCATCAAAAAAATATTCCACAGGAGACTTTGGTGCTGCAAGGCTTCTGCAATAACGCTGGGCTACGGTAGAAAATGGGATGCAAACGACAGGCTGATGGCAATGCGGCGGACAGCAGTGGCTGAGCATCGTTCGGCGACGATGTAGAGTCTGGGTGTCACAGAGGCAGCAGAGCTCCGGGACTAGAATGCCAGATCTACCGCTTTGGGGGCTGGAAAGGCCAATGGAGGACCGGAGGAGAAGGATCTACCATCCAGGAACCGCAAGAAAGATCCAATATCTTGGTTTGCTCGTCCAACCCCTTGGGCAAAGACAAATTCTGTAACATGCATTGGATAGATTCGATTTTTTTTTTTTTTAAAGGAGAATGAAATATATGGACTCAAGAGAAACAAAAAGAACATAAAAATGGGAGCTTAAAAAGGAGTTGGGTGTAAAGAAGAAGGTGAAAAACCGAAGTGAAGGTGTTCGACAAAATGCCTAAAAGAGAATCAGTGGTAAGAACCACATAATTACTTTGACATTAAGTTGCGATAAAAGCATGGACAAAAACTGGAATTATGTTTCCAAATCTGACCGGAAATGGGAAGCAAAATGAAAGTTTTGTAATTGTAAAACAATCCAAAACATAGAAATTACATGGAAATGGACAAAAAAAAAACTACAAAATAAACGTAGAGAAAAATAAATAACAACGATGGCTAAGCCTTGCAAGCTTGTTTCTAAAATTGTTTTTTTTTTTTTTCCAGATCGGGCTGCAACAAAGGCGTGAACAAAATTTGGAATTAGTTTTTTCAAATCTGGCCGAAAGAGCCATGGAGGAGGCAATGAAGAAAGCTAAAGGCAGTGGGTGATGAAGGTGCTTAGTGGATGTTGAAGGTGTTTGACGAAATGTCTCAAAGAGACATGGGCAAAGAGAGTAGAAAACAGTGGTAAGAAAAATAATCCAAAAAATAAAATAAATTACAAAACAAAAGGGAAACAAAGGAATTAACTTAGAAACTAATAATTGGCGTTAGCCTATTAGCTCTAATATCATGTAAGAAAATATAATGCGAAAATATAAATGCAGAAATATAAAAGAGCAAGAGAGAAATAAACAAGAGACACAAGATTTAAGGTGGTTCGGTTTAAGACCTACATTCACACACTAAAGCCCTATAAACTACATCTTGTTTTATTGAATGAATTGATTGTACATAAGAGACCTCATTATATAGAGGCCAAATGAGAAGAGCTCTTGTGATTTTAGCAATGTGGGACAAAACCCACTTATATAGAAGCAAAGGAAGAGGGTCTTCTTGTAGTTCTAACATTTTTTAGTTTTTGGTTGAAAACGTTTTACAATGTTGACTAATTCTACATATTCATCTCATATTCCACTTACATACTACTAAATTGTCTATTAACCCTTAGACCAACATTTATTAAAAAAGAAGAAAAATTCAATACTTGATTAAACTACCTCATCAACTCGGTAATATGAGAGTAAGATATGACATTAGTATTAAGAATTACTCGAATGTAACATTAAAATAAAAATAATTTTTAAAGTATTTGGGTTTGAAATTGTTTATCAATGCTTTTGAAACTTTCTAAAAATAGCATTGTCAAATGAAGCCTCTTATGGTGTGGAAGGTGCTGGTTTTTTCTAACCTTCTATTATCCTCTTCTCTTTCCTTCTTGTGATGTGAACGATTGACTTTCAATCAATCCCCTATCTTTTTGAAATTTTTACTCTTAAAAAATTGTGTATTTGAACAGAGCAGACTATTGTTATGGATTTGAGAGGTCAATGTTGTGTACGTGCCCCTTTTTTTGATTCCCTCTTTTCATGTAGAGACATTTGAGATCAAGTCCACATTGAGAGACGCCTTTTTCATTCTTTTTTTTTTTATTTATTTATTTATTTGTACTCTCGCCCTTAGCAAATTAAATCCGTTATTTCGCAATGCTTACTCTTTGTTTGAGCCAACACAGGTTTTTATTTATTTTTCCTCTTTTTTCTCCCTAAACTCACCCAACTAATCCCACTCCCCTTTTTCCTCTTTTTCTCACCTCTCCCCAAACTCACGCAACTACTCACACTCCCCCTCCCCCCCTTTTTTCTTTCTTTTTTTTTTTTTTTTTGCAAATCTATGGAAATCTGTGTTTTGCTCTGATGACTGCAAATCTTTTTTTCTTCCCTACAATCAAGTAAGTATCTTTTGTTGAAGTTCTTATGTTTCTATATAGTGTTCTTAAGTCTCATTTAATGAAGCTTTCTCAAATATGTGTTTAGCTTCTTCTTCTTTTTTTTTTTGTAAATCTGTGTTTGGCTCTGATTACAGCAAATATTTGTTTTTTTCCCTACAATCAAGTAAGTATCTTTTGTTGAAGTTTTCTCATGTTTCTATATAGTGTTCTTAAGTCTCCTTTGATGAAGCTTTCTCAAATTTGTGTTTAGCTTCTTCTTTTTCTTGCAAATCTGTGTTTTGCCCTTGCCACAATCTTTGGTGGTCTTATTGAGAACAGATGTATTAGAACTAAACCTTGTATTTAGGAAAAAGTTTTCTGTTAACTGGTCGAGAAAAATCTTTCAATTTGATATATGTCTAAAATAAATGTGATTTCTAATGCTCTTACATGTATTTTCAACACATGTTACTTAAGAAACTAAATTGAAAATATTTTAAAGGAAAACTTTTCTCCTTTTAGGAATGATAATGAACAATGAACAAAAAAAATGTATAAGTGAATGCATCTATGATCTAACCCCTTTGTTTGGTTTCTTATATTGAATGTCTCATTATCTCCTCAATTTATGCATAGTAGGTTATAACCATCTTTCCTACATAAAATCTAAACCATCACTCTTGTGTTTGGACATAGTTTATTTAGTTTGTTTTTGTTATTATTTTGGATAATATAGCTGGCAGCTTCAACCATCTATTTCTTCTAGGTTAATTCCCTTGAGTTTGATTTATTTGCTACCTCAATTATAGTACATCATATTTAATTAGACAACTTTAAATCCATCTATGTGCAAGTATATCTAAACCATTTTTCTCCTATTTACACGTTGTTACTTATTCTATAAGCTAAAAAACATAAAACCATATTCCCCTTTCTTTGTTTTCCCTTATTTTGTTTTTTGATTCATTGCTCTACTTTTGCTCCTTTTTTTTCCCCAAAATAGGATGGCATTGCAAATATAGAAAGCATTGCAACGCTTTCTTCTGAGCAGCAATTTATGATCCGACTTCGATCTTCAATACTTGATGCACGTGGAGGATCACATTATAGGTTTAATATCACTGCTCTTGAAGAACTACCAAGTGAAGATGAATCAGCTTCTACAATCTAACAAATTGTGGCTAGTGACTCTTTTGCCTTTTTTGAAACAAATTTTGTTAAGTAATGGCACAAACAGAAAACAAACAACTACACTATTATTCTAAAGTGTATTTGTTTGAATTCTTGTGCTAAAAAGTCTAAACCAAAAACAAATGCTTTCTTTTAGTGTGAGAACCTATCTATAATTTCTTTGTTCTATACATATATCTACTCAACAATGCTCTCTTTTGGTGTGAGAACCTATCTATAATTTCTTTGTTTTGTACATATATCTACTTAACAATGCTCTCTTTTGTTGTGAGAACCTATCTATAATTTCTTATGTTTTGTACATATACATACTCAACAATGCTCTCTTTTGGTGTGAGAACCTATCTATAATTTCTTTGTTTTGTACATATACCTACTCATTTACCTAATACTATCATCTTAGTCAACTTGATTGTATCAAAAGTTGTCTGCTTATTGAATAATCTACATATGATTTTCTAATTTTTGTGATGTTTGCTTTGAATTATTGTTTGCTTCAACTTTTTAATGATTCTCTCACAGATCTGGTGCTCTCTCTCAGACCATTCTCTGTTTTAGGTTTGAATTGCTTTTTATTTTTTTTATTTTTTATTTTTTTGTTGCTTGTTGTAGTGTTTATTTCTGTGCTTTTTTGATCGGTTTTATATGGGTTTGTGACAATTGTTTTGGTGAGTCGTGTAAGGATTCATAAAACAAAAAATTGATTTATATTTTCGTAATGTTTATTTCAGTGCTTGATGTTTTTCTTGGTGGGTTTTGTATGGATTTTTGACCATTTTTTTGGTGGGTTTTGTTTGAAACTAGTGTATCAAAGAGATAAGGATTCATAAAAATAAATAAATAAATCAAATTGATTTTTTTTTTTTAATGTTTATTTATGTGCTTGATGATTTTTCTGGTGGATTTTGTATAGATTTTTGACAATTTTTGTTTTTGTAAGTTTTGTTTGTAACAGTGGTGTATCAAAGAGATCAATAGGGGGAGTTACTGCCACGGGATGATTTTTTTTTTAAAAAAAAAATTTATGTGTTTTTGATAATATTTTTTGGGGTTTTTATTTTTATTTTTTTGCTTGTGTCCTTCGGTGTGCTTAGCAGAGATTTGGTGTGGTTCTAGGATTTATTTATATAAAATAAATAAAAAATAAAATAAAAATTGGGTTTTGTTTGAACAGAGGTGTATCAAAAAGATCAATGGATACATAGAGGGAGTTACTGCACTTTGCTTTTGTATGCTTCAAATGTGCTTTCCAGAGATTTGATGCAGTTCAGCAAACGAAGATGAAGTTGTTTGCTTAGAAGAAAAAGATGTGAGTGTCGGTAGAGGGAGGAGAAATATGGGAAAATAAAAGTAAAAGAAGAGGATAAGGTGGCGTGAAAGGAGGAGGAAAGAAATATATATATATATATATATATATATATAATAAAGAAGGGAATTAGAGATAATCAAAGAGAACGTAAGAGTCTGAAGCGTGAGATAGAGTGGGACTTAATGATGTAATTTTTGGTACTTAAAAACATTTTCCATTTTATATACTGTATGATGTTTCAAAGTATTTTACTCGCACTTGCTTTCTTTTCTCTTTCACAATTTTATAAAAAAACAATCCAGGTGAAATCATTGATGATGCTATTGGCCAAGGAAACTAGAGACAAGCAACTTCGGGAAGAGGAAATGAATAAAGTTTTCAATTTATTTGATGTGTTATAATATTATTATGAATATAAACACATCTCTTAAATTAAGATTAACAAATATCATCTCAATCTTTTCATTTAGTGAATACAAATAAACATTTATATATCCTATCATGCTATCAAAGGGAATTGCACGTGCCTTGCACGCGCCATCATACTAGTATATATAAAAGAGCATACTTTTTTCCGTCGTACGGAAACAGAATTGGACCGCAAGGTCTGAACTGCTTTCCTTTGGTTACTTTGTCAAAGAGATTATCGATCAATTTGATGAGAGAGAGAGAGTGAGGGAGAGAGATGGCATGAAATCGAAGGATTGTGGTAGATTTACTAGATTATGGACTTGGCCATTGTTTCGGTCTCTCGCAGTAATGTAAGTGTTTGCTAATGGGAACAATTTGAATTTGAGCCGAGTGTTTTGAGCACTTGCTTAGCCTTTTTGAATCACTATGGTCTGTTTTTATATGTCGTGATGTAGGTGTTCTGGTTACTGCTAGGATGATTTGACATTATATAAGCGACTAAACAGTCCATTTAGTAGTGATGCAAAATGGATTAGTAATGTCACTCACAATTATAAACTATCGGATAGTGGTTCACATGGTAGGTAAGTGAGGAAAAGATGGGTTGCTCAAAATGGGGTTAATCAATCCCCTTTAGCATGGATCTAGGTTTCAATTAGGAGAGGGACCAAGAGCCAAACAAATTTTGGGAGAGACCAATTGGCAAAAAAAAACACATTATTATTATTATTATTATTATTATCTTTTGCCTTAAATTTTTTTCCCTTGTGATTTTGGGGGGAGGGGACCAGGGCTACTCCCAATCCCCCACTTGAACCCGTCCCTCTGCCCTTTACGCTTCTGTCCTAAAACGTGTGACATCACATGATGGTGATTTAGACCTTATATAGGCATTAATGGCTAAAAATAACTAATAGAAGGGGATTACTTCCCTTTGGCCGAAAGAAGGTGGCAGAAACCACCACCAAGCTTTAAGGGGGTGGTTCAACTCTCAAGCTTTAGGGGGTGGTTCTAGGTGGGCTAGAGGGAGGTGGCCCAGGCCTTTATTAATGGTTTGACCACTTCTTTTCTTCTTCTTCTTTTTTTTTTTTTTTTTTTTAATATATATATTATTTTAAATTTTCTTTTTAATTTTTTAATTTTCTTTATTATTTTTTATTAAAAGGAACTCCTTTTAACTGGATAAGTGGCCACACCCTTTAAAAGTTTAACAAAAGATGAATAAAAAGATCCATTTAACAGTGTTTCTACCCTTAAGAAGTAAATTAATAAAATAAACTTTTTTCTAAGGGCTTAACTAAGGATTTAAGAAATTTGGTCATTATGACTTAACAATTTCCAAGCCCATGGATACTCTAAAAGCAAGGAGGACATTGAAGCTCACCTTATAAACGGAGAAAAAAAAAAGAAAAAAAGAAAAGAAAAAGAAAAAGGATGAACAGAATGTTAAAAAGAGAAAGAAAAAAATGGTTAAGAGGAAATGATTTGATAAAAAGTGACACCTCAAAAACTTCTAAAGCATTTTTTCCAACTATTTTGTCAAATTGAAGGAAAACCTCATTTTACAGATATACCAACAAAACTAATGCCGTAAAAAATATTGGGAGTTAAGTCTACTAATGCTATCAATCTTGTTGTTAAAGACAAAATAGGGAGGAGTAATTCTATTCAATTTATTCATCACCCCATTATCTCATTCTCATCTCTCCAAAGCTGATGTAACGTGATTCTCTCGAACCAAAAACTGATCACCATGCACCAAATGCTATGGGGGCCATGCCACATCAATTCTAGAAGTCGAGAAATGGATAATAGGGAGATGTATAGCATTATTCCATGATAGGAGCTATAGTACCTATCCTATAGGCCGGATGACCACCAAGGGACCTAATAATAAAGATGTTAGGTAACCTTTGTTGAGTATTTTTATGTTTTCTTTTTCTATATCATAAAAACTTATTATAAATTCCGAAAAGATCATTCTATCAATCATAACTCTATTAAATAAGAAACTACAAAAGAAAACAAAAATGCACTAGCAAGTAAATTGTTCCACGTATAGAAACACAAAGACAGACATGCACAAATGTACATTTAATATTTGTTAACACCTTGGTTTTTGGTAACCATTTACACACAGTCACCAAAACGGTTTGAGACTCAGTGAAAGAGTCCTATTTCCTCAGGACCTACTTGGATTGTTCTAACTTCTACTTTTGCAAATAGGCTGTCACTGTCAGTAAATCGACAAAAAATAAAATTGCAAATTAATCACAAACAACAAGGAAATGAAGCGAGATTTTTTTACTAGAAGATTTTTAAGCCATGAAAGGAAAAGTGTACTCATGAAGGCAATTTATATTTGTAGTGCAATAATACCCAGTTTAGTATTTACAAGAACATCCTGTCACATGCAAAATTGTACCATGATCAAACTCACTGCAGTGGACAAGGGAAATTAGACAAAATTCTGTGTCAACATATTTAACAAGTAAACATACAGTTACATCAATGGACAAACAATTGTACAACTTCTTCAAAGGAAAAAAAAAAAAAAAAAAAAAGTTTGTACATAAGAATGATGAAATGCTTATACCTTTCTTGGCTCTTTGACCAAGACAATATATATACCCCTTTTCTGCAGATGATGATTCAACATTTCTCCAAGAAGAACAACCCATACAACACCGCAATGATTGTCAAGAGAGTAAGCACCTTGAGCCAGGACATCTCACACCAGCTGCTGATTTGCTCGGATAGAGATAGTTGGCATTGAGGACCTTAATCTTTCTCCACATCAATGATTAATTTAACTCAAAGCATAAGTGAACAAAGAAAGTTAATGAACATGTGGCTCATGGAAATGCATATGGGGCTTAATCAAAACATCAAAGAAAATCCAGGATTGAGGGAAGATACAGTACAAGAGGCACTAACTCTATCCACTATCTGAGTCCAGTTGTTCATCCTCAATATCTTTTATGCTTTGAACTATATCAGCAACTTTTTTGGATATGTGTTCTGTATGTTTTTCCAAATCTTTCAAAATCATATTTAACTGTTCTTCATATGCAGCACACTTTCGCTTACACTTTTGCCTCTCATTATACAACTCAAGGGATAGTTCCCGGATTCTCTTATCTTTCTCGTCCTGCAAAAAAGGTGAATAGTTACGTTCACTACATATGACATTGAAATGACTATGATAATATTCATAAAACAAGAAAGAAAAGTTAAAGTTAAAACTTTGAACATAACAAATAGCAAATGCGATTTCCACTCTGGTAGTAAGATAGAATTGACACCAAGCATGTACCAGATCCCATCAATATTCACGGATTCTTGCTAGTTGTAACATAAGAATTCACATTGCGAGCATGTTAGTCAAGTCTCTTGAGTTTCTACTTGATTGTCTCAACATTCCCCAATTGTTGACGTCAGTGACTTAGAGCAGAATTAAGCTTGTGACCCTCGTATGACTATTTCATCCTATTCTGTTTCTTTAAAAAAAGTTCCAAAAGATTTTCAGTGACTCATACAAAACAGTCTAGGCGTAGCTCTTTTTGCACCAAGATTTAAATTAAATTCATGATGTAGACTGACAGTGGCTGACCCAATTCCAAAAGCCAAATTGAACTGTTGAATTTTCCTAGGATAGTGCTGAAATATAAAGAAAAGAAACTTCAGGTGAAACTATAATTATGGCCTTCATGTAGGCTTGGGCTGTAATTGGTTTCAACTGTAATGGCTAACACACAGCAAGACCAGGCTTGACAAGCTCTGTGCGCATTCAAAAACTTGGATCAGCAGACAACTGTAACAAGCAACATTGCCTAGAATTAAGTACTTAGATATTAAAAAAATAAATAAAAACAACAATCTCAAACATACCTCACTGACTAAGTGCTTTCCAGATCCTCGCCATGGGACTTTGCTGGGGCTCATTAGCTTATGATTATGTTCTTTCACAAATTTGGTGACAACCCACTTCATCCCATCCCTCAACGCCAGCCTTATCATCGCTTGACAGCCCTCTCGAGTGATACAAGGTGGGGGAAGAACTCTGTCTTTTCTGTAAATATACTTTTTTGCACGAAACCCTTCTTTCGAACAAACAAAATCTTGACCAATCACCTGATTGTTCACTCGTGATCGACGGTTATGGTGTATCCGTACAGTGAAACCAGTGCGGCGACCATAGGCAACATAGAATTCTCTAGCTTCGTCTCTTGAGTTGAACTCCATACCTATGTACGGTTCCAAAGCTCCTGCATTTATGGGTAAATCTCCAACACACTGGTCTGGTACCCTGTCATCTTCTTCACTCACGCAAGAGTTTAACTTCACTGGAAAGCCATCTTCGATCCCTAGATATGCTTCAGTTTGCATATCTAAATAGCTTTCATCCAAGTCAAATCCGTGGTGAGATTGATGATCCATCATCATCCTAGGGCAGAAATCAAACGGTCATTCTTCACGTACACATCGAAAGCAAAATTGCACCCAACAAAAATCTTTCTACTGTTGATTTCTTGAATGATATGAACAAATTGAAGCTAAGCAAACAATCTTCAAATTGTGAAAATTGACAATTCCAGTAATAGCAGTAAATTTCGGAAAGAGAAGTGGGAAACTCACGGGAAAAAAAGGTACGTTGGAGGAAGCGCTAGGGAAGGGATTGGAAATGGGGAAACCCGACCCTAGATCGGGATCAAGCTCCGCAATGGTGGTGGACTTGTGGGTGAGTCGGCTTTGATTGTTTATTCGGGATTTCGTTTTGGGAGTTTGACGATGGAGAACCGGTGGGGTCAATCCGAGTTCGGCATTGGGGCTCACTGCAGGTGAGTGATAGAGCACCAAGTCAAATGGCTCTGACTTTTCATCCTTCTGGCCTATTTGCATTTGGAGGATCTAAGCCCATAAAACCAATTAACCAAATTGACCAGCATGCTGCTATGGTCCACACGAGAAATAATGAACCTTACTATAGATTTGTTATCCCCCTTAAGAATGGCTCAACATCTATCACATTAACCAAAGTTCCCCTTAAGAATGGCTCAACATCTATCACATTAACCAAATGGAACTTTGGTTCCTTCATCCCCGCCAAACAAGATGATCATCACAACAAACAGCAGAAGGTTCGGCCCGTTCGTGGATAATGCAAGAAAATGTCACACCAAAAGGTGTCTTAACCTCTTTGATGACATACCATGAAATAGTTAAGCAGCCCATTATATATGCTAAAGTCTGAAGTTCCCATTATGTGCCACTAGTGCATGTGGCCACCAATGCACATCTACATAGATAATAGAAGAATCAGCTTTCAGTTCCAAATGGCTTTTACTAATATATGTTCACCTTAAACACAGAAAACATGATGGGAACATCTCATATAATAAGTGATTTCATCTATGCATAATTCATCTCAGTTCATGACACTACATTAATAGAAACAAACAATTAAAGTTTCAGAAATTCGGTTGGATGTGGCGTCAACTAAAGTAGAAGTAATTGCAGAAAAACTCTTCTAAACCATAACTAAACCATCAGACTAATACTCGCATTACTTTTTTCAAGTTCAACCAAACATTAAGAATTTCAGTTTCTCTTTAAATTGCAAACAAATCAGGTACTCAACATTCTTCAAGAATTTCAACATCTCCTTCAATGAGCTTCGGTTACCCCCAAACAATCAAGGTGTTTCAAGCAAAATTCTACCATAACCCACTACACACACGCAGATGAACTCCAAAAAAGAAAAAAGAAAAAAGAAAAAAGAATTCAAATATGAAGAGAATGAATTTTGGGTTCTACTTCTAAATCTCCAATCAGGCAGCAAGAACCAATACCCATTCAGAGCTTGACCCAAACCCAGAATCAACATCCCAATTTGGAACAAACTTCATGATTTTCCCTGGTGTATAATCAAGGCTTCACAATCCACAGACAAAAATTGTCCAATCTAATAACTTATATCAAAACGACATTACCCAACTGTAGCAAACCTCAAAATCAGCACATACCCATAGAGAATCTGAGAGAGAGTGAGAAGGTAAAGGGAGAAAATACCTGACTCCGGAGGGGAGACAGAGCTGTAACGTTAGAGGGAGAGAGGAAATATGTTGACCATCCGATTAAATCAAATTGCATCGGGACCGTTAAAGCGAGCAGAGAGAAACCGAGTTCACGGGTTGAAGACCATGGGTAGCGTTAGCTTGCATTGAAGAAAAACTACCGAAAACCACTATCCCCGGCCCTAAACATCAATTTTGTCCAATTCCCAAACATGCTTTTCCAATTTTCTTTTGTTCTCTAAACATAATTTCAAAACTATTTTTTTTTTTTTTGTCAATATCAGTATTTTTGAAAACAATAGAAAAGAATGTAAAAAAATTGCAGACCCAATTGGTAATTTTTTTTAGATGGTGCTTTTTGCATCTTAATTGTAACGTAAGATAAAGTTAAAATAGTTTTGAATGATTTGTGAGCATTTTGTGTTAAGTTGTTGGTTGATACTTTTAATTTTTTGCTAAAAGGTGAAAAACAGTATAAAAATCATAGCAAACGAGCCCATTCATAGTAACAACACCATTCCAAAAACTCTTCCCCACTTGGTGGTGGCTCAGATAATGAGTTTCAAATAATACATATAATATATATAATATATATATATATAAGCTGAATTTTAGCTTAAAGATTGCTCAGAATTGCGACACGTATTCTATAACTTTCCCCCTCTTTAAAGAAGAAGTTGTAGAAAAAGACATGGTAAAATTGCAAGTAGTTTCTCACATAGAGACAAAAGATTTGCAAGGACATTAAGATAAACTCTTCACTTGTTTATTCGTTTCTCCAAAGAAGTCAAATTTTGCTTGTAACATTTGGGAGGCCCACGACCTTTCAGCTCTTAATACAAATAGCATTACTAATACTTGACATTTGTTGACAGCAGAGATGCTTGTCAACAAGTTACTAGACTTCCCTACTGAAGGTGGAGGAAACTGAGTGAAAGGAAAGAATGAAAAAACCTTGAGAGAGAGAGAAAGATAATTGAATACTACATGTATGAAAATATACAAAATGCCATTGCATGTTCTGGCACATTATAGTATTATACCAACGTCATCTTAAAGAGTCTTTGATTAGAGCCATCAGCAGGCACCACTGTGAATTCATAGTTGAGATGCTACCTACCGGCTACCACCCAGTGGATGCTAGAAAGAACGTGGAAAAAAAAAAGTAAACATCTTGCATCAACTTATCCCACCAGTAAGGAGATCATGGATGGTATCTTCAATCCATCACCACAGAACATGGCAAAGAACAATGTAGAGGTTATAATCTAATCATGCTCACCATAGGATCCACCAATTCAGATAAGTACTTGCCTGAAATACATCTGATGTTAAAATTGTCCAAGGCTTGAACCAAATTACTCTCTACCAAACGGGTAACAAGAAACTATAGTAAAATTGAAGCATGCATATATGAATCAGGCAGCTGGTTGCTTTCTTTGCTTCTGCGACACTTGAGAATCATCAGGAGAAAAAAATAAAAAATAAAACAACTTTGTGAAAAAATAGCTAGCGGCAGTCACTAAAATGTTCTCCAAGATTCTACACACAAATCAATGGAGATAACTGGGATAATCCAAATCTCAACAACCTAGTCAGTTTAACAATTCTACTACAAATACAATGCTTGAGCATGCTTGTCTACAGAGCATTCAAAATAAAGGCCTTTTTCTACATATTGTCAGAGGTTTTTTTTTATTTTTTATATGTCCACACAAGGAAAAAAGGAGGGAGGATTCGAACTAGTAATCTCCACTTGTTGCATGAAAAAACAATTTCTGCGCGAGACCTTATTAAAATGTAGCCAGCTAGCATAGATGCAGGGACAACAATATGAAGTGGTTAAAAGGTTGCATTAAAGGAACTTATTCATTTAATTAGAGAAATCAGATGCAGATGCAGCTCACATTTAATAACAGAGATGGTTCAAATGACACTCTAATCAGATTGTGCACTGTCTTGCTCCTCAGCTTCAAGTTCTCCTATGTTGTTAGTTACCACTTCAGCTTTCAATGACAGCCTTTGAGTATGCTCCTCAATATATTTCAAAACTAACTGTAGTTGCTGATGATAAGCTGCAGATTTCTTTTTCTCGCGATGCAGCTCCATGGTTAGTTCCCGTACTTTTAAGTCTTTCTCATCCTGCAAAGAGAGAGATTAGATATACCAGACCCTGTGGAATTGGAAGCTTATACAAAAAGTTCAGGAATTTTTAAATTCAGAACAGAGGAATTTTAACAAAAAACAGCATGACAAGATAGTTATTTGGGTTTGAGCTCATAACTTGATTGGTCACATCAAGCACATCTTGTACTTGGTAGGGATCATAGCCACCCAACTTATGGACCAAGAAGAAAATGGGTAGGGAATGGTTCAGAGCATCCAACCAGAAGCACATATGAAGGGAGGGAGCGGCAGACACTCACCAGTTCACCAAAAGTTAGCAATTTTCCCAAATCATTTTCATTCATTTATTATCTATTTCTAACTTTTTTAAGCAATCCATTTTTTAGGCCACTAGAACTTTGAACCATGGGCATCATCTTTGGTTACAATGATGCTATCTTCTTTAATGAAATGATTGTAAGGGTGAGGGTCTCCCCTCCCCCCACCCCTCAGCCGCAGGGGGTAGGGGAGAGACCTACTTCTGGGGTGGACAACCCAAACCTAGACCTCTGCGACAAGTATGGAGGGGTGGGTCTCCACCCCCTTCCACTCTATGGGGGCAGAAGACCCATCCATGACTTATATATATAGAGCAAGCATTTTCAAAATATTCCAATGAGAAGTTTTCTAAAAAATGGTCTAAAAGTATTTCACCTTGAAAAGTGCGTTAGTGGTAGGGGGGTAACATCTGAAAAAGGTTGTGTTTTAAAATCCATTTGATAACAGAACAATGAAAAGTGCTTGTAAGTATTTAAATAAAGAAAGAGTATTTAAAAACACAATCAAATAAGGTGCTAGTTTTTTCCTAATTGCTTAAACACTCATCCCTTTCATTCCCATATAACCCAATTTTTCTATGTGTTTAATGCTTTCATACGTGCTCAATTTCCCCCTATATATTACTAGAGCTGGAAATTAATAAATAAAAACTAATTTTAAATAAGTTGGCCAATTCCCACCCCCAAAACCCCCAACCCAAGGAAAAATGTGACCAACTTAGAATATCTGCTCAGAACAATGGGTCAACCATTTGAAGTAAAATATGCTTGAAACTAGATACAGTTGAAAGGGTATACAGATGGTTTATTTGAGGTTGGCAAACTTAAAGACCAACTCAAATTCTAGAAATAACCCAGTTAGTTTAGACCATCGGCAAGTTAGAGTTAGTTATTGCTAACTTTAACCAGAAGTTAACACAGATAACTAAGTTTGTTTCAGATGTTCATTGATTTCAAATTTCTAGCATAAAATCCACTGCAGGACAAAGTTTTGAAACACCAATCACATGTATTTTCACTTCATTCAGTCACTTTCATTTTATTTTTCTTGCAAAACTTCTTGTTTGGAATTGGAATTACTCCTATATACGAAGTACTAAAAAATAAAAACTAAACAACTTGTAATGATGAAACATATTACACAATGCATGAAATAACAATGAAATTGTAGCCAATTCATATCTAGTTTTGTTTTTCAATTCTTAGATCTCACATAGGTCAAATATCAATGAAATTAGTAATTCTTTTCTCAAGAACTCCAACAAACAGTCTAGCAAAAGTTCTCACAATATTCTTAATCCTCTACAAACATACCTCACAAAATGCTATCCTATGAGATCGTCGAGGAGGAATTTTGCTGGGATTCAACTCATGATTATGCTCTTTTACAAAACCATATATAACCCACTTTCCCCCATCCTTGGCAGCTATCCTCATCATTGCATTGCATCCCTCTCTAGTGGCTCGCCGTGATGGAAGAACTCCATTTCGTCTATTTGCATACTTTTCTATGCGAAAACCTTCTTTTGAGCAAACAAATTCCCGACCAATTATTGAGTTATCTTTAAGTGATCGGCGTGTACGATTATTCCGTATGGTAAATCCCATACGCCTGCCATACATCTCATAAAATTCTCTAGCATCCTCTGCTGAATCAAACTCCATGCCGACAAATGGTTCTAAAGGTTCCAAATTTAGAGGAAAACTTTGAAGGGATGGTTGAATCATGTTATCATTTCCATCCAGATCATCTGATAACTCATCATCTGCTGCATCATGCCCATCAAAAGTTTCCGATAGCCAACACCTATAATTTCTGCTTGATTTGAACCCTTGACCAGAAGTGCCTGCCATCATCAACCTACCAGAAAATGAGACAAGTTTATGAATTAAGCAACATCATAGAGAAAAATACAAAAGCATGTGTGTTAAAGTGATTCAAGACACATCTGCAACCTTCTCAGCTACAACACAAATCTCATGACCCAATCTGATCCCATGATCCAAGGAGATTGATTGCATTGACTACTCAACTATTCACAGAAAACGTGTCTCCATGTTTTCTGTGAACAGTAGCCCTCTCCATATAGCCACCCTTTTTCCAGCTTTTGAGGTTCAATGACTACTCTGCATAGCCATCCTACTTGACAGCCTCAGTTAGGAGTCTTCTCCAATTTCCTTAATTAGTTTTCCTTGTTTTACGTTACTGTAAATCTTCCTTAACATTTTTCTCTTTCGGTTTTCTTTGTAAATCTCTGTGTAACAAGAGCTCTCAGCTCATTTGACTATAAATACATGGTACTCTTACTGTTTTGGATTAAGTTAACCAAAACAGTTTCTCTCCAACTTTCATGGTATCAGAGCAAATTGGCTAACGCCTTTGTTCCTAAACTTGGTTTTCTCTCCTTCTAGTGGCAGCACCGTCAGTGTGGGCTTATCCCACAGCCCACACTGGCAGTGCCTTGAGGAAGCTCTACAAGAGCTGTTCTTACTATTTCCTGCTCTTTCAGACCTTTTGTCAAACAACTCATCTTCAGCTTTTGTTTCTCCAACCACACAAATTGTTCTAACACCTCATCTGCCAACTCTTTTACACCCAACGCCACATAGGCATTTCTCCAAAGTTATCTTAAATCACCATTCTCTTCCAAGCAAAAAAATAAATAAATAAAAAATCAGTTATCTTGCTTACCGGTGGTTTATCTTCCTCCAGATCCCTTGTTTTTTCTTTTACTCTCCATCAACAGCCACTTGCTTCCTTCTTTGAAGAGATCACTTTTGTCATGCCATCCTTAGAAGAGGTAGTGCCCTTCTTCTTGGACCCACTATCTTCTTCTCTACAAAGAAGAGTCCAGCAGCCCAACACTATGAGCTCTCTCGATGCTACGCTCAGAGTTTTGGGAACTTGTTTTCTTTAAAAGTGAAATAAAATAAAATATTATGGGTAGCCCAGTCACCATATCTTTTATTTATCTAGTTTTACTGCAGGTTAGTGAGATGTATAGGGCATAGGGGGTGTAAACAGTCGAATTTGAGTGAACTTTTTTTGTTTGGGTTTGCCTTATTTAAATTTTATTTGAGTTCGAGCCGAGTTTAAGGATGAGCTAAAAAATCAAGTTCGAGCTCATAATAAGCCGAGCCGGTTCGCGAGCTGGCTCTTATATTTAATTTATTTTATTTTTTATTAATTTAATTTTTTAATTATAAATTTAAACTTCAAGTATTCTTAAACGGCTCAAGAAGTCAGTTTGCATATGAGCATTTGCTTAATCTGGCTAGCTGATTATGGAGCCTGAGTTAATACAGCAAGACACTTGATTTCAAAGAGAGAAGATATGCATCCTTTTATAAAAGGACATCCTTTTATAAAAGGATGCATATTAGGAAAAAAAAATCATCAATTTTTAATATTAATATGAGCAATTATGTGAACAACTACCAATTCGAGTCTTATACGAGCTGCTCACAAGCTTAGCCAAGTCGAGTCAAGTTGCTTCGTTTAATATTCGAGCCAGATTCGTGTTCACGAAACGCTTCATTTAATATTCGAGTCGAATACAAGTCGAGCTTATGCGAGCTGAGCTGAGCTCGAGCTCGCTCGCGAGTGACTTGCTCTCTTAACACCCCTAGAGATATACAATGAAAATTCGTATTAGAAGGAGCAAGAGATAAATTAAATTCGTATTAAAATGGGCGAGAGAAGGAGGAGGAGTATGGGTTAGGATAAAAATAATAATAATAATAATAATTAAAAAATAATAATAATAATAATAATAACCTTTTATATATATATTGCATCCGCCAAGTTTGGCCTTCTTCTTTGGCCTTTTGAGGTAAAGATGAATATTCTGGCCTAATTCAGCTCATTATTAGCTTTTTTTTTCTTGGCCCATAGTTGGCGTTATTTTTGACATTGTAGTAATGTTCATGTCATTTATTCTAGCCTTATGGTCGGGGGCGGAACAATAATTTGTAGAGTGGGGGGACGATTTTTTTTGTTTTTTGTTTTTATTTACATTAGGAAGACAAAATTAAATATATACAAAAGCTGAAAAGCAAAAGCACATCAATACATATAATCTCTATGTATGTGTGTTTGTGCCTATTTATATAAAATAGAAGCATACAAATCTTAAATTTAATCTCATGGCATCACAAACATACAATAGTATAAACAAATAGCAAAATAAACTAAACATGATTTGTTGGGTCCAAGAAAAGGTACCTTTGAATATGTAGGGAAACTAAATAAATGGGGATATTTGAAATTTTTAAGCTGAAAGAGAGGGCAAAACTTAAAAAAATAAATAAATAAATTATATAAAATTAAAGAGTGACACAAATATTATTTTGGTGGGGACAAAAGTATAATTTTAAGGGGACATATTTATAAATATGCATACTTTAAGACAATTTTTAGACATTTTGGGGAGACATTCATCTCCATAGCTTGTGCTTTGGGTCCG
Source organism: Carpinus fangiana (assembly GCA_006937295.1). Classification (NCBI taxonomy): domain Eukaryota; kingdom Viridiplantae; phylum Streptophyta; class Magnoliopsida; order Fagales; family Betulaceae; genus Carpinus; species Carpinus fangiana. The sequence goes on from CM017326.1 coordinate 20,935,557, forward strand.
CCTCTGATTCTTACTGTTTTGGATTCAGTTAACCTAATCATGGTAAATTGTTAAATTATTAAACAATTTGAATCTTAAATAATCTAATCTCAAACTTATATATATGTTTTATAGTATGTACATAAATTCATTATGTATAAACATATTTATACATACACACAAATGCACTCATGTGTACCCAAACATGTGTTTATCCATATCAATACTCACAATAATAATAATTAAGTTACATTTATTATATTAGGAAGAGAATTCATCTTTACTTAAGATGTTCTAATTACGAAATTAAAGTAAGACTATAAAAAATAATAAAAATGAAGTTATTCGACTTTATACGAGTCGAGCTAAGTTTATATAAGTATAGCTCGTTTAATAATTGAACCCAATTTTTTATTCATGAGTAGCTCATTTATTAAATGAAATGAATTTAAGTCGAGTTTATACGAGCGGGTTGTTATATAGACTTGTTCTTTTACAACCCTAGTTAGAACTTAGAAATCAAAGTGGCGCCCATACTTTAATTACGGCTTAGATAGACACATATGAAAGGTGTTAACTAATTTATTGTGACGACCCGCATGGGTAAATCAATTATCTAGTAATTGATTCTATGGCTCGCCTCTCAGCCTTATTGTAGTGACCCAAATTATTAACTAGGCATAAGTAGCTTAGTTGGGGGAGTTAATTTGGGCTTTGAGTCACTAAAAAAACTAGAAGGGTAATTTAGACTTTTGGACGGACGTATGCTGCTGTTTGTAGAGTGGATGTACAGTGGGGACCACCGGACGTATGCTCTGCAAACCGTACAGGCGAACGTACGTGGGACCACCCGACGTACGCGACTTTTTAGAATACCTTCTAGTTAATACCTGGACGTATAAGACAGCCTTTGGACCGCTAAGCAAGAACCACCAGACGTACGCCCCTTTGGCCGGACGTTCGCTACTTTGCCAGGAAAGTTGTTGGCAGCCCTCTCCTATAAATACCCCCTACCCCTATTCATTTATCATAGTTTTAGACACCCTCAGGCTACCAGAGTGTTCCTAAAGTGTTTACAAAGTGTTTTGAGAGTGTTTTGTGAGTGTGTGTGAGGCGTTTGGGTGTTTCGGAACGTTCGTGAGGCAGAACTCTTGCGGTTTTGTTTCAAGGAGGTAACGTTCGATCTTTAGCTTTTTAATTATGTCGTTATGTTGCTCGTTTTATGTTAGTTGTAATTGTTAGCTTAATTACGCTTTGAATCTCGTTTGGGTTAGCATTTTTGTTAGCTTAGCGTTGTTACGTTGCATGGAGATTGTAAACTAGACTATGAGGCTTTAGGGTGTTCCCAGTAACCCTAGGAATCGGAGAATAGGCGGACAATGGAGAGAAAATGAGATTCTCCCTGAAAACCCAAATAACGGATGTATGGTATTGTGACCAGACGTACGGCCCATCGTGACACAGTGGACGTATGGCCCTGAGCCCGAAAGTACGGTCAGTGTGTGACAGGGAAACCCTATTTTTACCAACCGTCCCATAGCTCATGTTTTCCTTACTTTAGAGTTATTTTAATGGAATTATAACTAATATAAGGTTTTCCACAGATTTGGAGAACCCAAATCTTTCGGAGTATTCAAAGACGCTTTTTGATCCAGGTGAGTTTTAACTCATACAATGCCCATTGCTATTTTCCATGCACTACACATCTATTTTGTGTATCTAGAAAACATGCATATTTTATAACTCTCACAGTTTATACTTATTGCACCTGAACTCTAACATTTTGAGAAAAAAGTTGTGCTTAACATGTTAACCAAGTGAGACTTGTAAAGTGACATGCATGTAAAATATAGACAAAATAATTTGCATCGTATGACATGGTACACCGGTACGTGCGGTAGTATTGGCCATGGGCTTACTATATATGTTAGCTTTATGGTCAAATGTGTGTATCATACGGGGCTTTGGATCCATTGGTTTCGTGACCACGGTGCAACCATTCCCAATTGCTCGGTCACTATAGAACTGACGTCATTAGTTGGTGTGAGCCACTCGAGGTCGGACTCGATTGTGCCACTAATATTACGTACGGTATGTTGTGCAACAGCTGGGGCATTAACATTGTACTATAGGTCCGAGAAGGGGTAATATCTCGGGTAGACCATATTGTTGAACTATGACAATTGTTTACATCATATGCATATACCATCTATTATATATATATATATCACATATAATGTAAGTTGTCATGATGGAACTACTTTTGCTTATTAAACATCAGAGTTCGTTATTAAATTGGCATAGGTATTATCTGCATTAAAAATCACTAAGTCTTAGACTTACCATTTTCCTTTATGTTTCATCTCCCATTACGATTATTATACGGTTTAGTCGCTTTAGAAGAAGATGCCGTCGGAGCAGACTTGGGTGCTAGCTCAGAACTTGATCCGTGTGATCTTTGAAGACATGGATCCTATTTGGTTGCATTCGATGTTGGAGACTAGAGGATCTGCTCATGCAGACATGATAGAGATTTTGATTTCATTAGCCTTGCTTAAACTTAAGTATAGGCTTTTATCTGTTGATCTTTTGTAAACTATGTTGACGTTGGTCATTTTGGGTTGTATCTATTTTCCCGATGATGGTTTGATGACCAATACATTTGATGACTATTTATGATATTACGATGACGTAGTACCTTATCTCTAGTATTGTTGTGTGATGTTTCATTTATTGTCTCTTATTCCCATAGTCTTAGTAAAGTCTTCCGCTGCAGTTTTCTTGTTACGACAAGAAAAGTGAATTCCCGAAGGTCTTGTTCTGCGAAGGACAAGGATGGGATGGCGCGCCGTGAGATCAATTACTAGTTAATTGATTTGCCTATCGGGCGAGGCATCACACCTGTCCCTCGCAGAACAAGACTCAGGGATTTCACCTTCCTCATCGTAACGAGAAAGTAGCAACAAAAGACTTTAATAAGACTATGTTTAATGCCCCCAAAATTATCATCGGCTAACTCGGTGGAGTTACTGGCAATTAACCCATGATGTGGTAAATTCGTGACCAAAATTATCAATAATAAAATACCACTCACAATAGAACGAATCCCGTAAGATAGGGCTATATTGAGGGTGTCGAACCTCAAGGACTATAGGGGTTTCGCTGCTAAATTCAAAAGACTAATTTTAACCTAATTAACGAAAGAGAGTTGATTGTTTGTGAATTTGAAGTGCATAAAAGTAAACGTAAGATTAAGAGTAAATATATGAGAGAGAGAAGTAAGGTACCGACTTCACCACAATCCGCACAACAATGGTAACCATATTTAATTCCAGAAACTCAGAATATGCATGTTATAAAAGAATAAGAAAATACAATATCAAGGGATAAGGATAATCTATCTTCGGTTGGCACGGATCGTCCACCTACCACTAAGATGCGGCACGACCCTCTTCCCTAGGCATAAACTATAAAATCCCTTAATACGTTCATACAATCAATGGAATAGCATAACCCATCTTCAGTTGGCATGGATCGTCTACCTAAATTACACTAAACTAGGGTGTAGTACGACCCGTCTTCCCTAGGCATGGCCTATCTTAATCCTATTAATTATATGTCTATTAAAACCCATTGCATAACCATCAATCTTATAATCACAGAAAATAAGGTTGATTTGAGTTCAATATAAGCAAAATAATTTCTAAGACAAGAATAGAATTTCGCGAATATTGGTTTTGAATTGAATAACAATTGCATTGAATATTAAGAACAAAAATCTAGAGTTGCAATCCTCATAGTTATGTAATCAACATACATAAATTGAATTAAATAAAATTAAATACAATCATCATTGTGCTTGGAAAGGGTTACATCGGTACCCCACTAAGGGGTTTTAGCCGCTCATGATCTTCTAAGCTCCACAGACAAGTTCTGAATTCTACTCTAGGAAAACGGCCCTCTTTTACAATGTTTAAGAGCCTATTTATAGGGACTAGAAAACCCTAGAAACCCTAATTACAGTCATAGGTCAGTCTCCCAGTCCAATTGGGAGACTGAAAATTGAGTTCAGCTGTCAAAAAGGTGATTTTCGTGTTCTGCACGCCCGAGTGCGATTGATCACAGGCTTTGGGTGATCGTTCACAATGCGATCGTTCATAGGCTTTGGGCGATCGTTCACAGGTGCAGCTGTGATCGTTCACAGCTACAGAATGATGCCAACTTGTCCCTTTTATCCTGATTTCCATTGGAACTCTTGCATTTGACCTGAAACACAAAAACAACGCAAAATCAAACAAATAACAACGCTAAGGAATTAACATATACGAGTTAAGGGGCTTGAATGTGCAACATTCGGCGCTTATCACACCTCTAAACTTACATATTGCTAGTCCCTTAGCAATTCAAGACAGAAAATAAAATGAAAAACATCAAAAGATAAATACAGCTTTCGTGGGATGTACGGTTGCATTTAGCATATGCAACAAGCCTTTTAAACCTCTAGGAATTCCCTAGAGGACGAGTGGAGTCTCGTGAGGGTTTTCCAAAAATGATACCCACAAACATTGTGCACAGTTCATGTTATCCAAAAATTAAGCATCACTCAAAACCATGATTTTCATTCATTAGCAAGCTTAAAAGATTAAACTTCATCTTCACAATGAATTGGAATTTGAAGTCTAATTACTTACAACAAGCAAGCTAAGGCATCATAAGTCTCAAAACAGTGGAAAGTGAACTAGCACAAGACTATGAAGCTTCCAAACAAATTCAATGTGCAATGTCTCTAGATCTCAAGATTCATTTAGAAGCCCTATCAGAATGAACAACACTAGCATGTTTTCCTGATTCTTTATTTTATTATTAGGCTTTGCAATGTTCAGTTCCCTTAAGCTTTCTAGTTGACCCATGTAACGAGTGTTGAGCCAATGACTCCCAAACCAGATGGTTTTAGGGCATTAGGTGTAGAGACACCCCTGAGGACCTATTAACTCGAGTCAAAAAGGCTACGAAACTAAACTAGGCGTAATGTTAACCATATCAAAACTCCTCACCTTTTGACGTGAACGCTCAATGCTTTAAGGCAAGAGGCCCAGTTACTCAATGAAGAGTTTTATCAATGGTCAAATTTTTATTTATTTATTTTATATATATATGCCAATGTATCCAACCAATAAGTAGTCCAGTGTCACCCAAATCAGAGAAACATACACATTAAACCTATATGTTATACCTCACCAATCATGTGCTAATGTGCTTGTGTCAGAGCATATCAAACATGTAAATTCTCAATTGCCTAAAGCAAGTAACCAACTTAAAAATTCCAACATTAGATCATGTGTTCAAAGTTTTAAGCTCACTCATGAAATCAATCACAAATTTGTAGGTCAACCAAAATTTAAGGACAACATGAACATACAAATTTTTTTTTTTTTTTTACATAAACAAGACAAGTGTGTGTAAATGTATCTCTCATACCCCCAAACTTGAATCATACATTGTCCCCAATGTATGTACAAAACTGAAAAATGAGGTTAAGGGTATAGGAGTACCTAAGTGAGCAGATGTGGGTATATCATACCCCCAAACTTGTATTCAAAAACACATGTCCTGAAAAAGAAGTTGATACTCCAACCAAGAAACAATCAAGTGCAACACATTGTTGTAAAAATGATGGGGGAAAGGAAGGGGAACAGTGACCTAAATAGGTCACGTGCATCCATTCTCAAGAGCGAATGATCTCCTATAACGATCGAACGATCGTACTCGAGCTGGAGTGTGCATGCGGCCGAGAGGCGATCGTACGCCTTTGGGCGCATGGCAAGAGAGCGAACGATCACCCCAGGAGGTGCGATCGTTCGCTTACACAGTGTGTTTAGCACTTTGGAGAGGACTTCTACGAACGATCGCCCCAAGAGGTGCGATCGTTCTCTTACACAGTGTGTTTAGCACTTTGGAGAGGACTTATGCGAATGATCACCCAAGGAGGTGCGATCATTCTCTTCCTCAGAATGCCACTTCCCACTTGAGTGAACCACGAAATTGACAAATAATGAAACAACAATGGATAACATACCTAGATGGAGATCACGTACCCTGGTGAAGTGAGGATTCAAGCGCATAGGGTCTGCGCTTGATCCTATACGGTAATGCTCAAAGTAATTCTGAGTCCCGAAGGATCTTACCTCGATCCTTCAGAAGTCCAATCAAGCTCTTCCATCCCTTCTTCTTTATGATCATGTAACATTCCACAAGGAGGAAGATTCCCCTTAATATCCCTGAATTTCTTCCTTCAGCTGAAAGAACTTGAGATCCATCATGGCAATTCTCTAGATGTTTGTCCCAAACAGGTTCCATGATCAACCTTTTGTCTCTATGGGGTTCCTCAAAAACTGGGACAAACTAGGAGCTTGCTGAAAAATTGTCCACCCCAATGAAGTCCACTTCAGTAACCTCTGAATAAGATATGTCCCATGTGGGGTTGTCATCAGGTGGGAGAGTACTTGAAGTCAGGGGCATAGGTTCTGGTGGGTTTCTCCATGATGGGGCTTCAAATAGAGATTCAGGCGGTGGATCTTCAACAGTTTTTCCAATGTCATCCCAGAAGAAGCAGGCCTTTTCATCAGGTGCATTCTGGAAAGCAGTGAAAATGTTCAGCCTGATCTTCATATTCCCAAAGGAAATCTTCATCACTCCAGTACGACAATTTATGCATGCATTGGTTGTTGCAAGGAAAGGACGCCCAAGGATGACAGGAATTTGCTTATCTGGATAAGGAATAGGTTCTGTATCTAGAACTATGAAATCAACTGGATAATAGAACTTGTCCACCTTGATAAGGACGTCTTCCACAATTCCTCGGGGTTTCTTGATAGATCGGTCAGCCAATTGCAAGACAATACTTGTCGGTTTCAGTTTCCCTAAGCCAAGTTGCTGATACACTGAGTATGGAAGCAAATTTACACCAGCTCCTAAGTTAAGGAGAGCTCTCTCAATCTCAATATTTCCAATGACGCATGAAATTGTAGGTGTTCCAGGGTCCTTGAATTTGGGAGGAGTATTGTGCTGAATCAGGGAGCTCACTTGTTCAGTAAGAATAACCTTCTTAGGAATATGCTTTCGATTATTCCTCTTTTGAGTGCACAAATCCTTGAGAAACTTTGCATAGGCTGGAACTTGTTTGATGGCATCTAGGAGTGGAATGTTGACCTTAACCTGCTTGAAGGTTTCCATCATGTCTTGTATCTTCTCTCCTTGCTTCCCGAAGTGGGAGGGTGCCTTAAGACGCTCTGGAAATGGGGCTCGGGGTACATATGGTGTCTCTAAACTGGGGTCAGCTGATGAAGATGTATCTTTGATCACTTGCTTACCTTTGTCCCTCTGCAGAGTCTCTGAAACCTCAGTATGCTCATCCCTTTTATCTTCGACTTGATTGTCAACCAGTTTTCCGCTTCTCAATGTGGTGATGGCTTGAACTTGCTTCATATGAGAAGTTGCATTTACCATGTATAGCCCCTTAGGATTTACCACCGGCTGACTTGGAAGCTTCCCTTCTTCCCTCCTGTTGAGTGTGTTCGCCATTTGCCCCATTTGAGTCTCTAATTTGGCAATGGATTGGGAATGTGAAATTACTGTCTGATGTATCTCACCCACTATTTGAGTTAGCTCGCCAATCTTGCCATCTACCTTACCCACCACTCTGTCTGACATGTCACTCATCATCTTCAACATCCGGTCTTCAAAATTTGAGTCTGACCAAGGAGGTGGTGCAGCTTGGTATTGCTTATGTGGAGGTTGGTATGTGGAAGACGAGTTGTAGGGCTGTCTGTTGGACTGAGCTTGATTGTGTGGCCCTGGGGCTGAGTTTTCTGCATTCTGACTTTTCCAGGAGAAATTTGGATGATTTCTCCACCCCGGGTTGTAAGTGTTGGAGTATGGATCATTACCCGGTCGGGAAAAAGCGGCATTGACCTGTTCATTAGAAACATCAGTATAATTGACAGCAGTAGGGCAGTTATTTACCTGATGCGTAGTGCTAGAGCAGAATGAACATGGTTCAGGTTGGGTGTTGATGTGAGCAGCATTAGGAGCAAAACCAGTCATCAATTGGTCCAGCTTCTTGGTGATGGCATCAACTACTTGAGTCGCCATGTCTGCAGGAGGTCCTACTTCACAAAGATTCTCCGTCTTTGGTGCTTTAGGTGCGGGTTCTCTCCGTCTATTGGAAGCCTGCTGACGAGAATTGTTACTCAAGTTTTCAATCATCGCCCATGCCTCATCTTCACTCTTTAACATGAATGTCCCCCCACAAGATGCATCTACTGTGCTCCTACAAGACTCATTCAGACCATCATAAAAACTCTGCACTAGCTGCCATTTGGGGACAGCATGGTGTGGACATGATCTAAGTAAATCTTTAAGCCTCTCCCAAGTCTCATGTAGTGGTTCACCCTGGTACTGGGTGATACCAGTGATGGCTCGCCTAGTGTCATTGGTCCTTCCTATGGGGAAATATTGCTTGAGAAAAACTTGTTGCAGTTGATCCCAAGAAGTGATAGAATCAGGCTCTAAGGACTGGAACCAATGTTTGGCTCTTTCTTTAAGGGCAAAGACAAACAAACGCATCTTTAAAGCATCCTCAGTGAATCCCGTCAATTGAATGGTGGAACAGATTGACTGGAATTCGCTGAGGAACTCATAAGGATTCTCATGGGTAAACCCTAAGAAAGTTGGTAGACTTTGTATGGTGCTAGGCTTGATCTCATAGTGGGTTGCCGTAATTGCCGGCAACCTGAGACATGAGGGAGTAGTGTATGTGGGTGGAATGTAGTGATCCTGCAAAGCTACGTGAGGGACACCAGCCATGGTGGCAGTGGTGTTTTCCTTAGACAAACTAGCTTTCTTTTCGGCTCTAAGTTGTCTAAGAGTGTGTTCAATGTCGGGGTCACAAGCAATTAAAGGCAAAGACAATGATCGACGACCCAACATAAACCAAACCAATAATTAAAACAGAAACTAAAAACAAAAACAGGAAATAACAAAACAGAAAATTAAATCAAAGCAAACAAAATGCTCACAAACGGCCCTTAGGTGCACTGGAATGGAGCTGCAGCAAGTCTGTCCAGAGAGCGCACGATCGCACTTCAGTGTGCGTTCGTTCGCACCGGGAACGAACGCTTGCGAGCTGGAGCTGCAGCACTGCGAACGATCGCACGCGAGCTGCGATCGATCGCAGTTACAGTAAGGAACCTGTAAACTGCTGTGAACTTGAAAAGAAAAATTAAACTCCGAAAATTGAAAATAACAATCAAAACAAAACAAAAATTAAAGATTAAGCTAAACGTAATCCCTAAAATTTAATAACTAAACCGTTAACAGTCCCCGGCAACGGCGCCAAAAATTGATGTGGTTATTTCGTGACCAAAAATATATCAATAATAAAATACCACTCGCAATAGAACGAATCCCGTAGGATAGGGCTATATTGAGGGTGTCGAACCTCAAGGACTGTAGGGGTTTCGCTACTAAATTCAAAGGACTAATTTTAACCTAATTAACAAAAGAGAGTTGATTGTTTGTGAATTTGAAGTGCATAAAAGTAAACGTAAGATTAAGAGTAAATATATGAGAGAGAGAAGTAAGGTACCGACTTCACCACAATCCGCACAACAATGGTAACCATATTTAATTCCAGAAACTCAGAATATGCATGTTATAAAAGAACAAGAAAATACAATATCAAGGGATAAGGATAATCTATCTTCGGTTGGCACGGATCGTCCACCTACCACTAAGATGCGGCACGACCCGTCTTCCCTAGGCATAAACTATAAAATCCCTTAATACGTTTATACAATCAATGGAATAGCATAACCCATCTTCGGTTGGCTCGGATCGTCTACCTAAATTACACTAAACTAGGGTGTAGTACGAGCCATCTTCCCTAGGCATGGCCTATCTTAATCCTATTAATCATATGTCTATTAAAACCCATTGCATAACCATCAATCTTATAATCACAGAAAATAAGGTTGATTTGAGTTCAATATAGGCAAAATAATTTTCTAAGACAAGAATAGAATTTCGCAAATATTGGTTTTGAATTAAATAACAATTGCATTGAATATTAAGAACAGAAATCTAGAGTTGCAATCCTTACAGTTATGCAATCAACATACATAAATTGAATTAAATAAAGTCAAATACAATCATCATTGTGCTTGGAAAGGGTTACATCGGTACCCCACTAAGGGGTTTTAGTCGCTCATGATCTTCTAAGCTCCATAGACAAGTTCTGAATTATACTCTAGGAAAACGACCCTCTTTTACAATGTTTAAGAGCTTATTTATAGGGACTAGAAAACCCTAGAAACCCTAAAACCCTAATTACAGTCATAGGTCAGTCTTCCAGTCCAATTGGGAGACTGAAAATCGAGTTCAGCTGTCAAAAAGGTGATTTTCGTGTTCTGCACGCCCGAGTGTGATCGATCACAGGCTTTGGGTGATCGTTCACAATGCGATCATTCACAAGCTTTGGGTGATCGTTCACAATGCGATCGTTCACAAGTGCAGCTGTGATCGTTCACAGCTACAGAATGATGCCAACTTGTCCCTTTTAGCCCGATTTCCATTGGAACTCTTGCATTTGACCTGAAACACAAAAACAATGCAAAATCAAACAAATAACAACGCTAAGGAATTAACATATACGAGTTAAGGGGTTGAACGTGCAACATTCGGCGCTTATCAACCTATTTAGGTCAACTTGTGACCAAACGAGAAATCACCCATCTATAATCATCAGAGTAAATGCAAGGGAATGTGAATAAATCTGAGAAAACTAGTAATCATTAAGTAAGAACATGAAGCTACTAAGCAATAAAGACAAAATTGTAATTATAGGCAAACCTTAACCACACAGGCAATAGCAGCCATTGCCACTCCCAGAGTAATAATCAGATTACCAAGAGAATAATAACCACACAAGTCTAATGACTTAGTAAGTAAACCTTACAACATGGGTATGACATGATACCAATTAATAAAAGTAAATATACAACTTGAGTACAGATAAAAAGAGGCATTACCTTCGCTAATACACCTTTTTAGTAAGGTTTATGTTTTCGTAAAAGATTGTGATGTACTACTGGTGACAACTACCTAATATTTTAATGTAGGAAAAAGGTTAATGCTTTATAGGTTATAACTCTCATATATGGTTTACCCGAGATATTATCCATTCTCAGTAGGGTTGGTGCTGTCCTGAGGGACCTATAGTAGAATGCCTGAGCCTTAGCCATTGCATGCTACTGTATGTAACACTGACGGCACAACCGAGTCCGACCTTGGGTGGCCCACACCACTAATGACGTCCATCCTGTAGTAACCAAGCCATTGGGAATGGCTACACCGTGGTCACGAAACCATTGGATCCAAAGCCCTCATATAACACACACAATTGACCATAACATGAAGTCTATATAGTAAGCTCATGGCCGTTTATACCGCACGTACCAGTGTACCATGTCATATGATGCATCTTAACAGTTAATTAACAGTACAATTATCAAGTATTTACAGAAAATAGGCATGCTCATATCGTACTCTTGGTCAATCAATTGACATATCCCATGTTTTAAGTAAAATGGTTGTAAGTGTCTACTTACCTCGCACACTTGAGCGAATCCTCCGACCAAGCTAAGTCCTGTTATAATGGATACAGGACACCGTTATTCTAAGCCTTACGAAACCTAGAAATATGGCTAAGCTAAAGTGTATACGTGCAAAACTCAAAAACCAGTGCTCTGCCCACTGACCGTACGTCCGGCCCCGATGGTGTTCGTCCGCTCAGTGAATCAAGCATACCTTTGAGTTTTCGGACAGTACTTGATCCCTATATTATTTCTAGACCTCTATAGCTCTTCTAGGCTAACAAATTAGCACATGCAACGTAAGAAATCAAAACGCAATGAAACTTTGAAGATCTTTTGAAAACATTGACACTTTTGAGGAAAACTTAATGAATGCTTTGGAAATCTTAACAAGGCATAAACTGGAAAGTAAAACAGTGCTGAAATGAAAAGACGTCCAGGTATTACCCAGAGGGTATTTCAAAGAGTAGCGTACGTCCATGTGGCCCCACGTACGTCCACTATACTATTTATAAAGTGTACGTTCGGTGGTCCCCCCACGTATGTCCACACTAGAGACAGGGGCATAGGTCCACTTGACCTAGTGTACGTCCACCTCCAGAAGGTTAATGTTTAGCTTCTATTTTCTAACGGATCAAGGTGTTGTTAGGTTAACACTAAGGGTTTTGGGCTTTGTTAAAACAATTTTATTGAAAACCTTTGTTGATCGCTTTTATGGAAAAGATAAAAAGGTTTGTTTTTATCAGGGCATTACACTATGGGATTAAGAGATAGTAAATGAAACATCACACAATATGCACCAGAAAAAAATATAATAACATCAACTTTATCGCATAGATAATCACCAAATGTACTGGTCATCAGACCAAAATGAACATAACATCATTGTTCCCAAAAAAGATCAACAGGTCACAGCCTAGACTTAAGCTTAAGAAGAGCTAATGAAATCAAAATCTCTATCATCTCCTCACGAGCAGTGCCTCCATCCTCCCACATAGTTCTAAGCCAAACCAGATCCATGTCCTCAAAGATCACCCATATCATATCCTAAGTGATTACCCAAGTGAGCTCCATCGGCATCTTCTTCTAGTGCAATTAAACCGCGCAATTATTCATAATGATGGGGGAAAACATAAATAAAAGAGTAAGTCTAGGACTTAGTGATTTTTAACACAGATAATGCTTATGCCAGTTTAGTAATGAACTCAAATATTTTTATAAAGAAAATGACAGTTCTATCATGACAGTGTATATTATGAGTGATATATATGTATATAGTATATAATATATGCATATGATATAAGTAATAGTTATAGTTCAGCAATATGGTCTACCGGAGATATTACCCTTTCTCAGCAGGGTTGGCGCTATTCCGAGGGACCTGTAGTACAATGCCGGTCCTTAGCCATTGCATGCTACCATACGTAACACAAGCAGCACGACCGAGTCCGATTTCGGGTGGCCCACACCGCTAATGACGTCTGTCCTGTAATGACCCCCCGTTAAGGCTGTGCAACCATGAACGACCATTAGATCCAAGACCCATATAAATCACACATTTGACCATAAAGCTAACATGTATAGTAAGCCTATGACCATTACTACCACACGTACCGGTGTACCATATGAGGGCTGAGCAAGGGTCGAGGTGGGGCGGGTATCAAATTTTTTCCCACCCGCCCCGCACCTTGTGGGTTTTGAGATTTCCAACCCCGTCATCTAAGCTTAATGAGCAATATCTGTGTGGGTTCAGGTGTTGCGGGGCGGGAAATCATCTGTGGGTTATGCAGGTCGTGCGGGTTGTGCGAGTTGGGTTTTTTTCCTCCATTTTCGTCTGGTTTTTTCTCCTCCATTTTTGTCTCTCATTTTCTGTAGATTTCTTTTCCTCCTACACAACCACAATCCAACATCAGAACCTATAAACAACCTATAAAAAATGGAAACATAAATTTATTTGTTTGAACAAACAACCCAACATCAGATTAATGAATTTATCAAGAGATCTCTTAGATCCCATTCATGAAAGAGGTGTAAAGAGAGAAAAAAAAACCTGGATCGTAGTCTATGAAGGTGGGAGCGGCACAACAGCATTTGAGGAGGTGGAGGGCGGTGCAGACGAGAGATGAAAAGAGAGCCACTAACGAGAGAGAGCAACAGAGATGAAGAGATCATGAGAATGAGAGAGAGCAAGAGAACAAGAGAAGGACTGAGGGAGAGAGGCGGCAGAACAAAATAGAGAGAGGAGTCTAGGGCTTTTTCCTTTTTACACTAATGCGGTTCGGATCGAGGTGGGGTGGGTACCCGCATGAAAGAAATTCCTATACTCACAACCCACCCCACCCCGCACGAGTTGGATAAATCCTACCAAAACCCCCCAAAAAATACACACACAAACCGGGCGGGGCGGGGCCGCGAGTTGGGCGGGTTTTTGCCCACCCCTATATAGACAATTTCATACGATGCAAATTATCTTGTCTGCATTTTACATGCATGTCTCTTTTACAAGTCCCACTTTATTATCATTTTAGCACAATATTTTTCTTAAATGTCAGAGTTCATGTGCAACAAATATAACAATGAGAGTTGTAAAATATGCATGTTTTTCTTGGTACACAAAATATACGTGCAGTGCATGGAAAAAGTAACATCAAGCATTATGCGAGTTAAAACTCACCTGGGTCGAAAAGTATCTCCGAATAATCCGATCTATCCGGGTTCTCCAAATCTGTGAAAAATCTTCTATTAGTCTTACTTCTACCAAAACAACTTTAGAGCAAGGAAAACAGGAGCTATGGGACGGCAGGTGAAAATAGGATTTTCTTGTCACACTCTAGTCGTACGTCAGGGCTCAAGGCTGTACATCCAATATGATACGACAGGCCATACTTCCGGTCTCGAGACTGTACGTCCACTCCGAGGTTTTTCAGGAAGAACTTCATTTTCTCTCCACTGTCTGCCTATTATCCAACTCTTAAGGCCATCACAAACTCCTAAGGTTTCCTAACTCAGATTGAAACCTCCACGCAAAGTAACAATGCTAAGCTTAACAAAACGCTAGCCTAAGCAAGATTTTAAGGCGCAACTAAGCTAATACTACAACTAGCTACAACAAAACAACAATCGAGCAGCATAACATATTAAAAGCTAAGGAGCCGAACGTTACTTCCTTGAAGCAAAACTGCAAGAGTTCCTCCTCACAAAAGCTCCGAAACGCACAAAGACCTCACAAGCACTCGAGTAATTCTAAACGGCCATCTCGCATCCACCCAGCGTCCATCCCGCGCTGATGTGGCGTCGTCCACGTCAGTCCAAAAAAAAATTTTGAATTTCTAGAGGACGGCAAAAACACGCGTGGGTTCTTCATTTCCCCCCATCCCGCTCATTTTCCCCCTCCCGCTCCTATTTCTCTCTCAGTCCCGACAACGCCCCCACCAGATCCATCGTCCATCCCGCGCCTCTCCCTGTCCCTATCCCTCTCACCCTCTGTCACGCCTCTCTCTCTTTCCCCCTCCGTCGCGTCTCGCTCTCTCTCACTCCAGCGAGAGATCTCCGGTGATCCACCCGGGACGAAAAGCGTCCTGTTCTCCGGCGACCCAAGGCGTCCTATTCTCCGGCGACCCAAACCGTCCTGTTCTCCGGCAACCCAAACGGTAATACTGCGTCCATCTAGGTTTTTTTTTTCATTTTATTTGGGTATGTGGGTGAGAGGGAATTATTGTGGGGTTTGTGATGTTTTGGTGTTTGGTTTTCTCAGGGAGTAATCGTAGTGCAGATCTCACCATGGCCAAAACCTCGTTCAAGCTTGAACATCCATTGGGCGTGGAGTTCATACTTGTGAGGATGGGAGCCAGTATGTTGGGGAATTCAAGTGGGGTGTTAAACATGGGCTTGGTCGTTACCATTTCAGGTAAATGTTTGTGATTCTGTGGTGGGTTTTGTGAATGATTGTTTGAAGTTTTGAAAATATGTAAAATCTTGGTGAAAAGTGCTTAATGATTTAGTTTTTTTTGCTCTGTTTCAATCAGCCGCTCCTCGTTCACGACCGGAGAGCGCCTTCAATTACAACCAACATGGTACTCTCCCTCTCCCTCGCTTACACATATTGATTTGCTGCTACGTGTATGTGATGCATAGCATATATGTTAATTGACATTTTTATTGTTTTGTTGGAAAATAAATCTCTAGACAATCTTCCGGGTTCCTGGGTTTTAAAATCTAGAATTTGATTTTCTTCAATTTGTATAAATTTTGAAGCAAACGATATGTTTGTTTCCTCGGAAAATGGTTGCCAACAAGTTTTCCGTGAAAATAGAAAAAGGAAATCTAAAGAACAAGTGCAATGAAATGTGTCTTAGATGCACCATAGTGCATTGTTGATTGGTTTTGCCCATTTGGTGAAATTAGGTACGTTGTGGGATTTCTTGCTAAAAGCCCATTATGACCCATTTCCTTTTTTTGTTTGATTTTTAAGGTGAATGTGCATGCAGTTATTTATATGTTGAATGTGCGTGTCTTTTTGCATGTGGTTGATTCTCTAGGAATGTTCTTGGGGTGTAAAAGTTCAGCAGGCGCTTTGGTTTATAGCATTGCAAAAATTGGAAGTGTAGTTGATTCTTTGGCGATAAAGGCAGGGCTTTGGTTGGTATTTAGGTGTGGTTATGTGCGTGGATCAGTTCATGTTGCAAATGTGATGTTGTGTATCGTTCAGTTTGCTAAGGAGTAGGCAGTTTATGGCTGACATCATTATGAATTTGTGACAATCTCGCAATTGGCAGTAAAGGATTTTGCAGCCAACAAATTTGTGGAACTAAGTGCGATAATACTACATATTCCTAATTACTCATGTAGCTAACATATAGTATGGCTAACACTTGATTGCACTAAAAAGATCTAAATCTTTACCCTCCATCTGGTTCTTCATTCTTCATTCAAATTACATACATATGCATTTTGGTTTTGGATCTAAATCTTTATGTTGATGCATTTGATTTGGTGCAGACCAAGAGAACGAAGAAGGCTGGCATTGTTGGAAAATATGGTAAGAGCCAGTGGTATTGTTCAATTTTCATGGTACTTGGGGCAGAAATTTGCATCTAGGTTGACTTTTTTTTCCCTAAATGAGAGATTGCATTTTGATTCAGTCCTCTTGATTGGAAAATCCCTTCTCTTTACTGGCAGTAAGGCTGAACTGAGAATTTATTCTATAATGAACTAATGAGTTGTGTGATAAATATATTTGTCCTCGTAATTTGAAATTCATATGCAATTATTCAATTTGAAAAAGTACCTCTATACATGTACTATGTGATGTTATTTAGTGTTTGTGCCTGTTAAGTGACTGGCTGCAACTTGGTTGGCTTGTGGGGGTATACCACCATTGAATCTTTGAATAATTGGTCATAAATTTTGAAATATGGCATGGGTTTTGTTTGCAAGACTATTCATTTTATATTTTACTGTGGAAGTATCTTCTAGGTTATAGTCAAGGTCTGTGAATCTAATCTTTTAATTGTAAATAATTGGAAGTGCTATTTCTGCTGCATACTTTAGTTTCTCTCTCTTTTTCTATGTGTTTGATAAACCTTTGAACTTATAGGCAAGTTTCTAGATAGAAGAATGTGACCGGAGAGTTTGTACTGTTATACTATTCCAAATTTACAGTTGCCTTTGTGTGTGAGTTTTCTAAATTGCCTGTTGCCTCTCTTTGTAGGTACCCGATACGGGGCTAGTCTGCGAAAGCAGATTAAGAAGATGGAAGTTAGTCAGCATAGCAAATATTTTTGCGAATTTTGTGGGAAGGTAATGTGCCAATTCCAGTGTTTTTCTTCACTTCATCAAATGGGATTCGTTCTAATTTATTTACTTGTTACAGTTTGCAGTGAAGAGGAAGGCCGTGGGAATTTGGGGCTGCAAAGACTGTGGAAAGGTCAAAGCAGGCGGTGCCTACACTTTGAAGTAATAATCCTAATTTGAAATAGTCTGCTTTATCCCTCATCGTTTTCTTAACCTTACAGGTAACTGACCAATTGTTCTTGTGTTTTTCACAGCATTGCTAGTGCTGTGACCGTAAGGAGCACTATTCGAAGGCTGAGGGAGCAAACTGAGAATTGAGCTTGCTGCCATCTGCCTATTTTTACCTTATTTTGATATTGGCACCTTTCATATGAAAGAAAAAGGCTACTTTAAGAACGCTGCTTGTAGTTGTCATGCTTTGATCCGTTTATTATTAATGCAATGAAAATTGCATGACTTCAATTCTGAGTTAAAAGCTTCAAGTTGTTTCCAATGTCCATCTTGTGTGTTTTCCCGGATTCTTACCTCTTGTTTTTTTGGGATATAAGACTATAAGAAGGAAGAGATATTGGTGACTTCCATCATTCCTTTTATAGAAAATTGCTTATTTGGTTCCTGGAGTTTATATGGTTGTATCAAATTGATGCTTGAGTTATCTATCCAAGTAATCGCACACACTAATTGCAAATTATTAAAAAAATAAAAAACAAACAAAAAATGAAGAAGAAAAATGAAAGAAGAAAATAGAGCTCGTCATGGCTGATTGTCTTGTCAGGGGGAGACCTCCCCTTAACTTATCCCAAAAATTAAATTGATACAACTGCAAACATTAGGAATTAAATAAATATTTTTTCCTTCTAATCAACTGTGATGGGGGGTTTTCAGTCATTGCTCCTCTCCATTTCCCTTCCACCCAAAAAAGAAATTGTTTAAAAAACCTTTAGATTTGTTAAAAATAAATTCAATGCAATCCGATCTCTTAAAGTTAAATTTCTAGTTCCATCTTATGAAGATTGCATCAAAAGCCTGGACTTATTATTATTATTATCAAAACCATACTGTACACACTACACAACTCATACGACTACATAACTTTACACATTTACAAGATAATCCAAAAGTTGTAAAAGCAAACCCTATGCTAAACTCAGGCACCTTAGTGCTCTCATCTTCACTCAAAACCTCAAATGCCATTCTGTACACATTATTGAAGTAGAGGAATCTTGTTCATATTTTCATCTTCCTGAGGCAAACTAGAAACAAGACCAATCAAGTTGGTATCAAAACATCTCAAAAAAAAAAAGCATAACCACAGTTTAAGAGAATAATGCACTATCATTTCTCAATTTTAAAACTTCATTTAGGCAACTCATCAAACACATGGTATGCATCTAAAATTGAGCATGCTATCACCAAAGACACTCATGCAAAAATTCTCACAAACACATCCTAAACATGGTTTCTAATTTGCTTTCATCCTCATGAATTGAAAAGGAACTAATAATCAACAAAACCAAAAAAAAGACAATACCTTCAAAATCTTATAAATTCATTTCTAAAGCTAATCTATCCATTTCATCAAAAAATTTCTTTTTAAAGGCATTTTCTCACAAGCATTTCATCAAACACATGGGTAGCTTGACATTCACAACTAGATACAACTAAAATAAAACACAAACAAATTGCTTCTGCATTCATTTGGCCAGCACAATATCGCCAATTACAAAATAGCCAAAATCGAAACCCACACTCAAAATCACCCATCACAAAATAGTTACATAAATTCCACAAAATGATAGAACAAAAATGACAGGTTCAGATCACCATACTTAACAAAAAGCAAGAAACCATTGAAGAAAATAGAGACGCTCGCATATGCATTGAATATATAAAACCAAATCCCTCGCAAAGAATCAGAAATTCACAGCAACCCTAAAAAAACCAATTTCTCGGCAACAAACAAAAACTAGATTCAACCCACAAAAATCTGACAAACTAACAAACTACAGCCAAATTAAAGCAAATTCAACCCAAAATTTTCCAACCAATTCAGTGAAGCAAAATTGAACTAGTGGAGCAAAAGAAACCCAACCCCCAAACTAGTGGAGCAAAAGAAACCATGAAAATTGAACAATTCCACTGGCTCTTACCATATTTTCCAACAATGCCAGCCTTCTTCGTTCTCTTGGTCTGCACCAAATCAAATGCATCAACATAAAGATTTAGATCCAAAACCAAAATGCATATGTATGTAATTTGAATGAAGAATGAAGAACCAGATGGAGGGTAAAGATTTAGATCTTTTTAGTGCAATCAAGTGTTAGCCATACTATCTGTTAGCTGCATGAGTAATTAGGAATATGTAGTATTATCGCACTTAGTTCCACAAATTTGTTGGCTGCAAAACCCTTTACTGCCAATTGCGAGATTGTCACAAATTCATAATGATGTGAGCCATAAATTGCCTACTCCTTAGCAAACTGAACGATACACAACATCACATTTGCAACATGAACTGATCAACGCACATAACCACACCTAAATACCAACCAAAGCCCTGCCTTTATCGCCAAAGAATCAACTACACTTCCAGTTTTTGCAATGCTATAAACCAAAGCGCCTGCTAAACTTTTACACCCCAAGAACATTCCTAGAGAATCAACCACATGCAAAAAGACACGCACATTCAACGTATAAATAACTGCATGCACGTTCACCTTAAAAATCAAACAAAAAAAGGAAATGGGTCATAATGGGCTTTTAGCAAGAAATCCCACAACGTATCTAATTTCACCAAATGGGCAAAACCAACCAACAATGCATTATGGTTCATCTAAGACACATTTCATTGCACTTGTTCTTTAGATTTCCTTTTTCTATTTTCACGGAAAACTTTTTGGCAACCATTTTCTGAGGAAACAAACATATCCTGAGCTTCAAAATTTATACAAATTGAAGAAAATCAAATTCTAGATTTTAAAACCCAGGAACCCGGAAGATTGTCTAGAGATTTATTTTCCAACAAAACAATAAAAATGTCAATTAACATATATGCTATGCATCACATACATGTAGCAACAAACCAATATGTGTAAGCGAGGGAGAGGGAGAGTACCATGTTGGTTGTAATTGAAGGCGCTCTCCAGTCGTGAACGAGGAGCGGCTGATTGAAACAGAGCAAAAAAAACTAAATCATTAAGCCCTTTTCACCAAGATTTTACATATTTTCAAAACTTCAAACAATCATTCACAAAACCCACCACAGAATCACAAACATTTACTTGAAATGGTAACGACCAAGCCCATGTTTAACACCCCACTTGAATTCCCCAACATACTGGCTCCCATCCTCACAAGTATGAACTCCACGCCCAATGGATGTTCGAGCTTGAACGAGGTTTTGGCCATGGCGAGATCCGCACTACGATTACTCCCTGAGAAAACCAAACACCAAAACATCACAAACCCCACAATAATTCCCTCTCACCCACATACCCAAATAAAATGAAAAAAAAAAAAAACCTAGATGGACGCGGTATTACCGTTTGGGTCGCCAGAGAACAGGACGGTTTGGGTCGCCGAAGAACAGGACGCCTTGGGTCACCGGAGGAACAGGACACTTTTCGTCCCGGGTGGATCGTCGGAGATCTCTCGCTGGAGTGAGAGAGAGCGAGACGCGAAGGAGGGGGAGAGAGAGAGAGGCACGACAGAGGGTGAGAGGGAGAGGGAGAGGCGCGAGATGGACGATGGATCTGGTGGGGGCGTTGCCGGGACTAAGAGAGAAATGGGAGCGGGAGGGGGAAAATGAGCGGGATGGGGGGAAATGAAGAACCCACGCGTGTTTTTGCCGTCCTCCATAAATTCAATTTTTTTTTTTGGACTGACGTGGACGACGCCACGTCAGCGCGGGATGGACGCTGGGTGGACGTGAGATGGCCGCTTAGAATTACTCCAAGCACTCACAAAACACACTAAACACATATTGGTAGCCTGGGGGCATCTAAAGAGTGTGAGAAATCGAAGGGGGTATGGGGCTATTTATAGGAGAGGGTTGCCACCAACTCCCTAAAAAGCAGCAGACGTCTGCCCAAACCTAGCGTACGTTCGGTGGTTCTTGCCCAGTGATCCAAAGGCTGCCTCATATGTTTAGGTATTAACCAGGAGGTATTCCAAAATATAGCGTACATCCGGTGGTCCCACATACGTCTGCTGTACTGTTTGCAAAGCATATGTCCGGTGGTCCCCCCGTACGTCCATACTAAAAACAGCAGCGTACGTTCGCTTGACCTAGCGTACGTCCGCACTACAGTCCAAATTGCCCCTTAAGTGGTTTTAATGACCCCAAGCCCAAATTCATTCCCTAACTAAGCTACTTGTGCCTAGTTAATTATTTGGATAACTACATTTATTATTTAAATATATTCTCAATAAGAAATTATTTATAAATACAACACGTTTACATTCCATCAATAACCTAGCCTATAATCCCCAATGGGTACTTCAATCGGCTGTGGACTACGCCTCATGAAGCGAAGGTCATTAATTCGAACCCACTCCTCCTTTGTCATACCCCGATAAAAGCAATCGTTTTTATTAAAATATTTTATGCAAAGAACGATTAAAAGAATTCCTATAAAAATCAGTTTTAACAAAAGAGCCTAAGCCCATAATTATAGCCTAACAACCCCCAAATCCTTTTGAAGCCTAATCATTTCTGAACGGACGTATGTTAGGGTTAGCGGACGTACGTCCCTTTTTTTAGTGCAGACGTATGCGAGGGGACCACCGGACATACGCCCCTAACCTTTTGTGAGTCCGTAATAGGGACCACATCGGACATACGCTACTTTTTGGTTAACCACTGGTTAATAACAGTACATACAAGACACCATTTGGACCAGAGAGTAAATAGTATCGGACATATGCCCTAATAGAACAGGACGTCCGCTAGCCCTCAGCTTTTCTAACCTATAAATAACACCCCCCCCCCCCCCCCCCCACCCCACCCCACCCTTTTGAAGCCATTATTCTGCCCCCAGGCTCTTTGTAACCACCTTATATGTGTGTCTTGTGAGTTTGTAAAAGAAAATAAGAAAACTTGATGTTCTTGCCGTTTTCCAAAGTAACCCCTGCCCATTTCTATGCTTTTATGTTGTTCTTACTATATTACAAGTTTTAAAGGCATTGTGTTAAGCTCCTACATTTATTTCCTTAAAAACCAAGAAACAAGTTTAAACCCCATGTGTTACATGTTGATGTGTTTCCTTACGTTGCATGTATCTATTTTATAGCTTAAAAGGAATTATAGTAGCCCTTAGATCTTATGGAAGCCTTAAAATCCCGTTAGAGAGCTTCTAGCCAAATTGCCTACTCTTTTGACCGGACATACGCTCTCGGGCATGGACGTACGGTCAGGAGGATAAACATCCGCCTTAGCCAATTTGTGCGCAACCTAAGTCCTAGTAACCCTTTATATTAGGTTAATCTAGTATCTTACTCGTAAGGATCCTCTAGTACTACGTGTAATAGTGTGTTTTATTCCGTTATAGCAGGATTTAGCAATGTCGGAGGATTCAAGCGAGCGTGTGAAGTAAGTAAATACTCACGAACATTTTTCCTTAAAAACGTGGGATATGTCAGTTGACTGAACACGAATATGATATGAGCATGCCTACTTTTATAATTACTTGGTAATTGTATTATAAACTGATTGATAAGATGCATTATATGACAAGGTACACCGATATATGCGGTATAACGGCCATGGGCTTACTATATAGACTTGATGATATGGTTAAATGTGTGTGTTATATGAGCTTTGGATCCAATGGTTGTTTTGTGACCAGTGCAGCCTTAATGGGTGATTACTACAGGACGGACATTATTTACAGTGTGGGCCACCTAAGGTCGGACTCAGTTGTGCCGCTAATGTTATGTATGGTAGCATACAATATTTGGGGCACCAGTGTTGTATTACAGGTCCATTGGAATATCGTCAACTTTGCTAAGAATGTGTAATATCTCGGGTGGACCATACATGAAAGTTATGGCATATAAAATATTAGTTTTTATGCATTAAAATACCTAAGCGATTGCCGTCAGTATTACAACTCACTTTGAAAATCGAAACACTACTTATGGTGTATTAACGGATACAACACCTCCTTTTAAATACTACTATTAATTAAATATTAATGTCTACAGGAAGATATCATTGTTGGGCGATATGTGACTAGCATATTAGATATTTAAAGAGGAAATTAAATCAAGACCTTTATTAAATAGTGTCAAGTGTCTATAAACATTTAAAACAATTTAGAATCCGTAATTATTGACCTTAAATAGGGATAATTACCTTTTGCCCCTATGAACTACAGTGTCTTGACACTTTCCCCCCATGAACTACCAACTATGACACTTGACCCCATTAAACTATTATCTTATGATAATTTCCCCCATTTCGTCAGTTAAGGGGGTTAAAACTAACGATCAACAGTTAGAATTTTTTTTTCCATTTTTGCCCCCACTTTAGGAGGGTATAAGTGTCATTTTAATGATTTGAAGTGGGGGCAAAAATGGAAAAAAAAATCTCTTTGTTGACCGTTAGTTTTAACCCCTTTGACCGATGGAAGGGGAGAAAGTATCATAAGATGGTAGTTAGATAGAGTCAAGTGTCAAGGCGTTGTAGTTAATGGGGGCAAAAGGTAATTATTCCAATATTAAATGTGTGTTTTAAATGTTAATAGAATATGATATATAAATATGTACATATTTATTGTGGTTTGTATTCTTTAATTTATCTTGAAAAAATTATTATTGCTATATCACGTTTTCCACATTGTGGGATTATCATAAACTAAAAAAAGTGTTTTTTAGTATTAACAATCTAAAATAATAATACATATACGTGTTCTCTTAGTCTTTACTCTTTAGTATATAGTATTTATAAAAAAATAAGTGATCATATCATTATTTTCTCTTATTAAAAAAATTTTCTAATTTTTATTTATCGATGTGTCTAATGTGGCATGTTAAGAAATTCTTGACGTGCCACATGTGGACACGTCAAGAAACCTCATCGGGAAGGTGCAAGCCAGCTGCCTCCCTTTTCTTTTCTTTTCTTTTTTTTTTTTTTTTTTCCTCCTCTAACTTCTCTTTCTTCCTCCCGCACACACCAGCTCCTTTTCTCTCCGTTTTTTGAATTTTAAAACTTTTTCCCATTTTTCTTTCTTCTTTCTTCCTTCTTCCGCTCTATTCTTTTTCTCACGCCTCCCCTGCATGCATGCAGCTTCCCCTCTTATTTTCTCATAAACCCATCTTCTAGATCTCTCCAATGCCTCCCCTACAAGTCTACAACTGCCTCCCTTGGCATGCCACCACCAGTGATTCATCCCCACCTATAAAGCTCTTGTTCGTGGAGATGGGCGTGGGTTACGTTCATGTAAATCGATTACAGGTACATACGTGTGTGTGTGTATATATATATATATTTCTTCTCACGCCCACCTCCCTTGCTCGTAGCTTAAACAAAAGAAAAGAAAAGAAGAGAAAGAACCTGCGAGAGAAGAGGAGAAAAGGTGAAGAAGAAAGAGAAATGAAGAGAGAAGGGAAGGGGTACGAATATTTGGGGATTTTAAGGTATAAATGCTTGAATTTTAGTTATTCTATTAGACTCTTATATAGAAAGTTTTTTTTTTTTTTTTGGTTAAATTTGTTAACCCACTTTTAGATTTGTTCTTCCACATTATTTGGGGGTTTGAAGTATTGTGGGAATTTCTATTGGATGTTTAGAGATCGGAGTTGTGTAGTGAATTCATGAGATTTTGGAAATTTTCCTCCAATAGTTAGATATTTAAGGGTGTTGTTTTCAAAAGATATATATGGGTGTTCAACGTTGTAGGGATTTATATTGGTTTTGAGTTGCAACTGGATTTTTGATGATAAAATATGAAGTAAATGGCTCAATTGTGGAGTGAAAATTTAATTGAAAAAAAACTTCCGATTTTTTTTTTTTTAAAAAAGAAATTATTAAAAACAAATATTTTTTTAATAATTTTTAAACTTTAGTAACATGTCAAAAATTGCCACGTCAATAAATTATTGAGGTATCAATTTTCAACACATCAATAAATTATTGATGCGTCAGTTTTTGACACGTCAATAATTTTGACATAACAATTTTTGGCATGTCAATAAATTATTGATGTATCAAAAATTGACATGTCAAAAAAAATTATTGACGTGACACTAACTGTCATGTCACATATTAGTGACATGGTAAACATTGACAAAAAAATCTCCATTAGTGACACCCCTTGGACACACGTCAAAACTGACACGGTAATACACTTTAGTGACGTGTCAAGAAGCCTGACACGTCAATAACACCTGGTCAAGAAAAATTGGTTATTTTGTAGTAATTTAAACAATCAAACAAAGAAAAAGAAGGAAAAAGGTTCCTCAAGAAGACCATAGATTAGTTGGAATGCTTTATAGCGTCTGCAACAAAGCATTTCAGATTCTACCAATACAGTTTTGAAGAGAAAGCATTAGACATAATTAAGTCTTAAAGGAAACAATAACACATGATCATTCGGGGCATAACTAAAATCAATATCAATAACATTTTGCGTTACAAATTAAGCTTAACCGAAATATTTACAAACCTCAGGGTTTCAGAATTATAATGCAACATGTTACATATCATAACTTTGATTTTAAATGTACCAAACTATACTCAATGTGCAAATAGCGTAGCCTCAACCTTCAAATTGCTTTCCATTTTGTGACTTCAAATCTGAATACAATAAAGAGTAGTATCAGCCAGCTACCACTTCTCAGTAAGTAGCTAATCCATAGTCCATAAGAGGAAGATAAGAGATTTTATAAAAGATAAACCCTAGACATGAGTTTATAATATCAAATACAAGTTCATAACTTAATAGCACAGATTCACAAATAATACACGCACAAATCTGATATAAACAAGGACTTTCAGAATCGTTCAAATTAGAAAAGCTAATCGAGTCACAATATGCATATGATTCAAAGTTATCATAACAGATTATATTGTAAAAAGTTCCAAATGGCTCAAAAAACAGACTAGTTACAACTTAGAGCCTCTTTCAAATATCAAATTGCTTACTCAAAAAGTTTGCACATTGTCAATGAATTCCAACAGGCCAAAAGTCCAATATTGATGCAACACGACTTAGTGGGCTGTAGCGAAGAACAACAAATACGCAGCGGATAACTAATTTAAGATCTTGAGTCTATCAATGATCTGAAAACTCTTCTTGAAAATCTAGATACTCTCTAGCATTTTGAAGGAAAAAGATGAATAAACTCAACTCTGAGTAATTCTCATTAATAAAATCAATAATCAAATAACAACTCCCTTATTTGGAGGTTATAAGCATATATTTATAGCCACAAACCCTAAACCTATTAAAAATATTACATAAATACCCCTCATAACCCTAAACCTAATAAAACGACGAAATAAAGACTCCTAAAGCCATAACACTACTAAAACAATTAAATAACATCGGTTTTAATAAGTAAAAACGCATAAATATAACATAGAGTTCCCGTGTGCGATAGATCGCAGGGATGAGTGCGATCGTTCGCAGATAGGCGAACGATCAGGCGGTCGATCTCCCTTCATCAGTCGCTCCCACAGAAGGTTTGGACGTTTGGGAGCAAGTTCTGCAATCGTTTGCTGGCATGCGCTCGATCGTGCAATCGATCGCAGGATCAGAGGAACTCCGAACTATCTTCTGATTTGCATCAAATATCCTCCTACTTGGCAAAATTCCCCAATCCCCCATCTTTATTTCAGATGAGGCAAAAATCGCCATCACTACTTCGAATGAGGCAAACATAGCCATCAGTTTTCTAAATGGCAACAAACAGGTTTTGAGATGCCCAGCTTCAGACATCCAAAGCAGGAGTGCACAGGTAATAATAATAGCTTTAAAGGCTCAAATTATTGAATATGAAGATGTATAAGAACCTTGTGATTTCATTGGGTTCAAGTTTTAACCGAAGGCACATAAGCAAAACAAATCTTCCAAGAGAATAAGGGTTTGAAGCTGAGGTGAATTGAATACATTCACCTTGAATTTGGGTTCAAATAATGAATAAGAGGATGTTGCAGCCATGAGAAGAAGCTCGCCCAAGCTATTAACTTGGATAAAATTAACTAAAATGCTCAATCTGATACAGGAGATCAAAAAGTGACAAGTTTTCATTTCAAGCTGAATTCTAAAACAGAATTTAGAAACACAATTGGTAAGTGTTCAAATTAGATTCAGATCATAAACAAAACCAAAGGAAACAACTAAAATCACCAGGTTGCAACTAAATGGTCAGAGATATTCTGAATAGGAACGAATCAAGTGATAAATCTAGGATGACAGATTCAAGAGAACTACACATAGTATAAATATGTGACTGTCACAGAAGCTAGAATTCAAATATGAAACATCAAACTACACTGAAATGGTATCAGCTCATAAACTATATACCACTGTAGAAGTTAAGTTTACCTAAATTGATCAGAAAAAACAGAAACTTGTCAAAGAATCAAAATTTACATAGCAGAGCTGGGTACATGATTACTATTGAAGAGGATATAAACCAGCTTTGAAGAGAAAACAAAGAGAGAACAACATAATATCAAAGTATCAAGCATACAAAATTGAATTCTCATATCTAAAATTAGAGACTTCACCAATCGGAATTCCAAAGCTTCAGCAAATTTGCACACTCAGTTTATGATTTGCAACAAATCTAACTTTACTGATCAATCCATGGACAAATATTCAATTTTAGAAGTAAGGACTGGAACAAGAGAGAACCGTGGAAGAAGTCAACTCCAAGAACTGAAATCATTCCAGCACTCTTAATCCTTCTCTATTCCAGCCTCACTTCTGCAATCCAAATAGAAATCCATTCCCTTTTCTATTAGTCGTCTCTAGGCCTAAACATAAAGTAGGAAGAACTCTCACTTCATTCCCCGATTTTAGATGCTTAAAGAATGTTCTAATTAAGCCTCTTAATCCTTCTCTTCCAGCCTCAATCCTGCAAGACCAATAGAAATTCATTCCCTTATCTTCTTTCCCTTCTTATCTTGGCCTAAATGTAAAGAAAGACTGCAGTAGAAATCTTTCACTTTGTCCCCACTTTCAGATGCTCAGAGAATGGTCTAAATAAAGTCAAAATGTGTTAAGCATGAGTTGGCATCCAAGCTGGTTCTCAATTCCAATTCCAGCACATGTAGCATAAGATGGGGTTCTACAGCTGACCCAGTTTCCAAATTGCAAAAGGGACCCCCAAATATTGCATTTCATAACCCATATCCAAATTGTAAACTAAATCCCATATGCATTCAAAATTTGAAAATAGGCATGACTAGGTTTCTCCCATCAGATTGCAGATGATTAGAGTTCAAAACTAAGGGAAATTGGTTTATCTACCTTAACATAGTTTAGCATAGGTTAGGGTATTACATCTTATGTTGAATGCTGAAATCAAATAATGATAAGGTGCTTCTCCACAAAGGGAAAAGTATTCCACCATTTTCAAATTGCAAAACTATTTCTGTTTGTTCAAACCAAATGATTGATTTTCCAAGTTCATAATCGGATATCAAACAAAATGATTGATTTTCTAAGCTCATAATTGGATCATATTCTAGAATAAAGCACAAAAACAAAAGATCTGGTTAAGAGCTCTAAAGACTGGATGAGATGAACGAATTTTAAAAAATGAACATAATTCCAAATTAGAATTCAGATATTTTCACGATGGTCATAATGTTGATCAACATTTTGATGATAATGAATTTCTAAACAAGAACTTAAATTGAGATACAAAAACTATAGCAAATTTGTACCAAAGAAAAACTCGAATAAATTTTCTTTTCAAAGAAAATAAAGTAAATGAGTCCTATGCAAGTTGAATTCTCTTTTTTTTTTTTTTTTTGTAAACAAAGAGATCTCATTAAAACATAAAGAGAAACAGGACAGACAAATAAACCCAATCCAAATAAACTAGAAACTCCCCAAAGCTTGTGAAGATGGCAGTCGTCTGCGAATGCAGCTCGGGTAAACTCTTACCACGGCGCAATATGATGGATACTACCATCGGGAGTTCATAACAAACCCCAAACAAACATCGGAACAGACTTCCAAAGAAGCCATGGAGGTTCGGACGCCACATATTTACAGAGGAATAAAGGTTTCCAAACAAAAACCAAAAAAAGGAAAAGAAAAGGACCACTTCACACATGAAGAGTCTAAAGCCTAAACAGATTGGGTTTAACACGAAAAGAAAGACAGTTACAAAACATAACAGAAAGGACACAAACAGCAGCAGCTGCAAAGGAGGAGGCCGTCAGAGGCAATCTGAGCTGCGCGTGGGTCCCACACGCCGGCAAGTGAGATCCACACGCAGGAGCGTGTGATCCACGCGCCGGCACTTGGGGGCCGGAAAGGAGCGCAGCGTAGGACGCCTGAAAGCTGCATCGCCGTTGATGCTGGAGAAGGGGCGTGACGTGGCCGAAAACTGATGGGGAAGAGTAGATTGAGGTTTTAAACCGTCGATCTTGAAAACTCCATAGATGCTTCCAGTGGTGGAACTGAGGGGACGATCCGCGACGGTGAAAACGTCGGATGAGTGGAGAGGATGCAACTGTTGATATTTGGAGGTCCAGGTTGATCTAGAGCAAGCCCTAGAGAGATCGGAGTTCTCTCCAAAAGAGAGAAAACCAGCAAAAAGGAAAGCATAAAACGAAAAGCATAAAAGAAAACGGAAAGCCCTAGGTTGAATTCTCTGATGTATTATATGTCATCACTAAGATGCTAGTTCCATTTCTACGAGTTACAATCATAAAGGTCAAGAACAATTAGCAATTTTGACCATATAGGTCTCTTTGAAAATAAGCCTTATGCATAATTACAAAGGCTTATATAAACATTTTTCTATTTAAATGCATAACCTTCTTTTTCTACCTCAACATAAAGTAAATCTAAGCACACATTGGCTACCGTGAGCTCTTATGCCAACAAAAACTACTGCCACTATCTCTATGACATATCTGTAGATGCTAGCTTAGTACATAAATATAAGAAGCTATGAAGCTCTTTATTGGTGCTTCCTCCTGTTCATCCATGTGACTAGAAATTTGATCAGATTGAGACATGAAGATTGACTCAAAGTTACTTCCATAAAGTTACGGCCGAAGAGGTCTAATTATCCCAGTTTTGAAAAGCAGTTTTTGTTGCAACTAACTTGTGCAGCCCTCAAAAGCATAATCAGATAAAGGCAATCATTTGCTTCTTTTCATTACCTACCAAAACAGAAGAAGACAACTTATTTCCAACTCACTGACAGAAGTCCACCAAAAATAGCAAGCACAGAACATAAATGGAAAAGGAAAATATGAGGAAACTGCAAATACCACATATGTTAGATCAGTCCAAAACCATCAATTTGGCAATGGATCCAATTTTTCAAAATCTCTGTTTCAATTTTTGATTTGTATTTTCAATGCTGTATAAAATACAAATATAATCATTGAATTTCCATGTGATATCTGCATACACTCAGTCTTGTACTCAACCCAACTGAAATGGATAGACTCTATGGATCGTCGTCAACTATTAAGGTTGCCCACAGGTAATTTTTTTTACATTCTATCCAAAATTGTACTCTTTGGCGCGTACCTAACATATCCATCTTCGAGACTTCCATCCCTTTTATTAAAAGCACCCCCCCCCCCCNCCTACTTTTCACTCAATCAACTTGAATTAAAGTATTTATGTCTCTATGCACCAAAACCATCTTGAGCAACTCCCATTTTCTTCTTCAATAGGAGTCATTCCTACCTTTGAACGGATGACTTCATTCTCCATGAACATCTGATTTCTTAACGGTCCAACATCTAGGGTCATAGAGCATAGAGGGCCAAATTCCGTATGTGTTAAATTTTAGTCACTTTCCAAGAATGGATCTGTCAGAAATACATGCAACCAGTTGTATAATTTGGAAAAAAGATCTTCACGCAAACCAAACTGAGGCCAAATAAATAAAAATGAACAAACATGCACGACTAACAATCTGAAGACAGGGTACTCACTCCATATGTAGAAGTTATCTATGGTCCGAGACCTTTTTCCTTTTGGCTTCAAACTCCCTTAGATTGTCAAAAACTAATTGAACTTTTGTCAATAGGTGCTCATTATGGTCTTCAACGTCTTTCATAAATGTAAGTAGCTGCTCTCTATATGCTGCACTTAACCTCTTCTTTGCCCGCAGTTCCGCTGATAATTCCAGAATTTTCCTATCCTTCTCATCCTTGAAAATAGATTAAAAAGAAAAAGATACATATCAAGGAGATGGAATTAAAATGGTATGGAGCAAATCATATTAACCACGCAAGTAGAAGATCATTTTCTAAACCCAATGGACTTGGAAAATCCCAAAACAACTATTAGTTTGAGCAGGCTGAAAGTTGAAGTTTATTGAAAACAGCATAGATACTTGAACCTTTATTGAGAAGAAAAAAATGCAAAGATAAGACAAAAGCTAAGAGCCATGCCTTTTGCAAGAATCAGACATCATTGTGGAATTGTCCAAGATCATGCAGAGCTATTGACAGTCTCCCACACAATAGAACTTCAGGAAATATAGACCAACATAAAATTTAAATACTAACACTTCAAATTAGGCGTACATAGAGATGGCACTGTTTGCCTATATGTATTACTGAAGGGGGAGAGGGGGGCTTATAAAAAAAAAAGACAATCCTTAATACCCATAAGAAAACCATACTAAATATGGGAGAAGTACCAATGGACTACAAGGTTTGCTCTAATGCACTACTTTTAGACATATAAAGGGCCTTGCTTTTCATAAATTCAGGGCTTACAACTGAAAATGAAAACAGTCAAAGATGCTGTTTTTCATAAAGCCTTAGACTTGATCTGCTGTAACTAACACTGCTATTAATTTTCTAAACTATTCACAATATCATCTACAAAATATAACATCAACTCCAGCTATTCTCTGTTGAAATTTAGCAATTGGTCAATAAAAATAATTTCACTAAAGATACTTGGAAGAATATGAAAGTTCTCAATCTTGGATGATAGATAGATTGGTGATTTTGAAATAGAATTGAGTTGGATACTTGGTGTTTACTAACAAGATAAAACATTTATTTGCATTGTATTACCTTGGGCCAAAAATGTGGGACCAGCAGACAACTTCCTTGGAGTCTTAAGACCTTAAAGTAATCCCTTTAAGAAACCCCATTTACTTGGTCTACTTCTAAACGCATCCTAAGCACTATAAATCAAATCAGCACAGTTCTTCCCGTAACGGGAGATCAGTTTACAAATCTTGAAAAAGAAGATATGAAACAACTGTCTCATAGTTTGAAAATTTATCTTCTTTGCATGGGGTAAATCCTACAACAATTTAATTTTATAAGTAATTGAAATATCATTAATATGCGCAAGAGGCACAACCCAAGTACAAATAAAGTATACAAGAGACACACCTAACTAGAAAGAGAAAAATGATAAAGAAAATCATGAAATTAAGCAAATTAAGATAGTCTAAAACAATTGTCAAATGGTAAAGAGTATTGAAAAAGAAAGACTTTAATTCCACCACCATCCTTCGGCGGTTTTCAAATTTTTTTAATTTTTTTTTATAAGTAATCGACAAAATTTATTAAAAGCATGAGGTGCCTCTAAGTACATAGGGAGTATACAAAAGGAAATACCTAACTAGAAAAAGTAAAAAACACCCCCAAAACCCCAAGGCAGGTTCCACCAGCTGAACAAACCAGCCACCTCAGCCCAAAGAAACTTTCTAACCCTATCAGAATTACAGCCAAGGTAAAAACCCCACCCACTTGAATCGCCTCTGGCATTGTAGTTTATGGAGCTCTCCAATTCTTAAGCTCCCTGCAGCTTTTTATACCATGATTCGAGAGAGAGAGAAGCTGATTCCTCAAGCCGATGTTCCTCTTCAATGGCTGTCAAAAGAGCCAAAGCCTACTCCTCACGACCCCCACACCCGAATAAGAGATCCCCTCAATATGACAAATGTCCTTCACACAATGCAAAGCCCAGTCTGAGTAACCGAAATATCCCGGCACAACAGGGGGATCAATACACAGAGGGATACAAGACCTCGCCAACCTCACCAAAACCAGAGAACACAAAGCAATATACTTCCCCATCCCCACTTGTTGTTCCACACCGTAAGAGGGAGAAGCCCCTGCAAAAGACCCGACAATATCGTCACCAACCGCCAACGTGCTTCCTGGCCATCAACCAAAGGCCGAATCTCTCCTGCATGGTCGGAAACAAACGAATGAAGCATTGCAACAGCCATCCCCAAGACAGGAGGCAATCTTTTGAGACCCGGATTGCGATCCAAAACAATACCGGGTTGCTCGCAGGACTCAGGGCTGAGTCCTTCAAAACTCTCTTGGCCTTAGGCTTGCTAATATTAAAAAAAATAAACTTCATGGGCTTAAGCTTGAAAGGAAGCTGTTTGGGAAAACAACTGGGCTTGGGTTGGGAAACCAGCAAGCTCTAGGAGGCTAGAACTACTGGCAAGGAGGAATCCCCAACAAACACCGGCCTTTGCCCACCAGTGACATCTACTTCCAACATCGACAGTTTTAACCTAGCCGGAGCAGACCCGCCACGTAATCAGAGGACACTAGATGTCAAGCAACCTACCACCCGAAGACGAAGGGTGCTGAACCGCTAGGTTTAGAGAAGCTCACCAAGCTAACATAACTGCTGGTGAGGCCTCCGGAGAGCCATCAACTTGTGCAAAGGGGCTTAATAGCCACAACCTGCGCCAAAACCCATTCTAGAACCTGCGTCTGATGTCGCCCTTAGGTCTAAGAACCCCGCTACTGACCCAGGGGTAGAGCCACCTATAGAGGCAATCAGAGGAAGGAGCTCGACAATCGGAGGCAGAACCGGGCCTTCGGATGAAGACGACACTCCTAGGTCTAGGCCCAACTTCAGAGCCCTCTTAAGATTGGGCTTGCAATGGAGAGCCCTTCAAAACTTCTATAATTTATTATCGGAGGCAGAACCGGGCCTTCGGATGAAGACGACAGTCCTAGGTCTAGGCCCAACTTCAGAGCCCTCTTAAGATTGGGCTTGCAATGGAGAGGGCCCTTCAAAACTTCTATAATTTATTTCCCCCCAAAGACACCTTAGGACAAAACCATCTTCCACACTATTGCACTCTAAGGACTGCCACATAGCCCTACCCAACAAGTGAAAAGGTCTACGGCATCTACCACTTGTCTGAGCATAACTCAAGCTAACCCAACACGACTGATGACACTCTATAAGGCATTAGCAATCTCACAATGACTCCCCACTCCTCTTACACATACAATACTAATCAAGTACAATGACAAGCCGCTTCCTTATGTTATCCATGGTGAGGATCTTCCCTAGGGCAGCTGACCAAGCAAAAAAATCTCTCATGAGGACCTTATTCCGCCAAATACACTTCCAAGAGAAAAGGGTACTATCATAGAAACAAAAAAGTAGAAAGATCTAACTTCAAACAACCCTCTCTTGGAAGAAGCCCAGTAAAGTTTATCTTCACCTCTCCGTCTCAATCTGAAGTAGTACAACAAATTTAAAAAATGAAGCAAAGACATCCACCTTCCAATCGTGAGCCGTTTTGATAAAGCTTACATTCCACTTATAAGAGTCAATAGATAACTCAAATTATCTACCACGAAGCATCCATACCGAATGCAGTACTATACAAATCTAGGAAAGCTTCCTTAAGGGCTTGATCCCCACACCACATGCCATGCTAGAATCTAATCTTGGAATTGTTGCACTTCAAATCTAGTATGAGTAGAACACTCTCTTAGCCCCTTCTGACATTTTTTCATAACCTCACCCATATGACCCATGAACCTCATTTGAACAACATCCACCCCATGAGCTGCCATATTTAGAATTCACTACAACTCTCCATAAGGCCCCTCTCTCATGCAAATAGCACCATACACACTTCCCCAAAAGAGGACAATTGAAAAAAATAAACTTTTGAGCATTCAAACTCTCCCTCAAAGATCAGAGAACAAACCTTGGACTTACTTACTAGGTCAAATTTAAAACTTTCGTGTAGCCCATCTCATAAGAAAGTCAACCGTAACTTCTCTATGCAATTGGCAACACTAGCAGGGAAGGGAAAAAGAGATATAAAATAAGTAGACAAATTGGATAGGTGCTCTTAATCAAGGCAATCCTTCCACCTTAGACAAGTACATCATTTTCCAGCTAGCCAAATGGCACTTGATCTTCTCAATAACACTATTCCAAATAGATTTGGCCTTAAAAGAAGCTCCCAACGTAAGACACTCACATCCTAGAATACTAGCCAGTCCATCAACATTATTGACATTACCCACACAAACCAATTCTGACTCAGCCATATTAATTTTCAAATTGGATACAGCTTCA
This sequence comes from Carpinus fangiana, assembly GCA_006937295.1. Taxonomy (NCBI): domain Eukaryota; kingdom Viridiplantae; phylum Streptophyta; class Magnoliopsida; order Fagales; family Betulaceae; genus Carpinus; species Carpinus fangiana. Next base: position 20,971,513 of record CM017326.1, read on the forward strand.
AAGCTTAAGAACAAGGCACGCAGATAAAGGAGGTGAACTGGGATTGCCCCGTAAAATATTAAGGTGTCATCTGCAAACAAAAGGTGGGAGATGTTGAACGCACAAATGTTCCAAGACCCCACGGAAAAGCTAGATACTTCAAAGGCAAAGAAGAAAACTCACATCCTAGAATACTAGCCAGTCCATCAACATTATTGACATTACCCACACAAACCAATTCTGACTCAGCCATATTAATTTTCAAATTGGATACAGCTTCAAAGCTTAAGAACAAGGCACGCCGATAAAGGAGGTGAACTGGGATTGCCTCGTAAAATATTAAGGTGTCATCTGCAAACAAAAGGTGGGAGATGTTGAGCGCACAAATGTTCCAAGACCCCACGGAAAAGCTTAAAAGAAAGCCCCCATTTACAATAGTAGATAGCCTTTTACTTAAAGCCTCTATGACGATGACAAACAGCAAAAGAGATAATGGATCTCCCTGTCTCAAACCATGGGAGTTACCAAAGAATTTACATGAAGCGTCATTCACCAAAACATAAAAAAGGCACCGAAGAAATACAAAGTGCTATCCAAGTACGTCATTTTTTTCCCCAAAACTGCATCTCCTTGGCAAATATAACAAGAAATTTTTATTGACATGATCATAACCTTCTCAATATCCAATTTGCAAAGCACACCTAGCTCACCAAATCAAATCCTACCATCAATGCATTCATTAGCTATAAGAACGGAGTTGAGGATATGGCTACCTCTAACAAATGCATTTTGGGGCTTTGAGATAATATTCTCTACAACCTTGACAGCAAGCAATGGAACAACTCTGAAGCACCATCTCCAACTCAAGGAGAAATCAAGCAATGACAAAATTGACAAATAAACATATACAGCAACAAGAACAAAGAGGACCTTATTTAGACCAGGCAAAGAACAACAATCAAATAAAAAGGCAACAAAGAAATCAATGTAGAAGAAAGGTACCCCTGGATAATCCAGCTATGACAGCTCTGTTCATTTTGAGAAATCAATCTCGAACAAAGAACAGTCCCAAACCTCAGGCAAGGCCCAAAATTTCCCTCTCATATTCTAATTTTCCTATGGTAAATAAAAATAAATAAATAAAGTTTGCCTGCCAACCAAAGATAGAGGCAGAACATCTTCAGAGACAAAATCAATGACAAAGTTTCCTGATATGGCTCAAAATCATATTAAAAAGCTCAAATAGGCTGAAAAATGATAAGTAGAACTTAAAAATTACCAAAAAGGAAAACGAACAGAATTACTGGAGGAATTATTCAAAGCAGGACAAACTTACTAGTGTTCGACGACTCTTTCGCAATTGAACCATCAATGAATGATTATGGTCCCTCACAAATTTCCTAACCACCCATCTCCCAGATTTCTCTCTCTTCAACAGAACCATTGCTCTGCAAACCTCCCGCTGCCCACCTTGCTTTTGATTAACAGAACCCCCTCTACATCCAATTCCGCGGGAGATGATTGACCTATCACGCTCAGACTTTCGGGATGACAATACACGGGTTCCAAATCCTACTCGTTTGGCATACTCATCATAGAATGCTCTGGCAGCTTCTTCTGATTCAAAATGCATACCCACACATGGTTCTTGATTTGTGTCAACAACAACAATACGGGTATTTGGTTCCCCTTCGGCAGAAGTTTCCATTCTCCCATTTCCGTCATGCACATCCATACTCCCTATTGCACCATATAGCAAGTTAACACCATAAAAATAATGCACCCTCCAACTATGCCATTCAACCCAAAAGCTTTACTACGTATGTAAAGAGTCAATTTAAACACAATAACTTGAAATATGGATGAACACGATTAAATGAAGGAAGTCATAAATCTCAATTACTCTAGCAGTAAGTTTGTGTAAAATGATCAAAAGAACGATTTACCTCACATACACGTATAGTGAATGTAGATATTGAATGTTTGTTGTGTTGAAAGTAGCATACATACGTCAAGTGAGAAAAGGAAAAGGAATTTGGTGTCTCTAACATTTCTCAATATGTAGTCCTATAATAAAGTTCAACTGAATTTGCTAGACAAATGTAAAACATGCAGTTAAATTGAGTTTTATGTTGTCTTGGGCTTCTATTTTTTCCCTCCCTTTCCAGTTCCGGATTAAAGCCAAGACATCTCAACTGATTTGAAATGGAAACAACAAATATAGTCTAGAATATGTCAATTGTTATAATGTTCTCTTTCTTTTTTCTTTTCCCCCTAAAATGATGAAAACCCAAATAATTCCTTTAGTAAACAAAATTCTATTGGAAATTTTTTTTTCAACAATGAGGTTCCAAGCCATGTTTTTTTAATGTTCTTCATTAATTAATTTCTGCTCTTTTACCCCCCCCCCCCCAACAAANAAAAGGAAATGGAGCATTAGCAAACTTCCAGCTAAAATAGAAAAAAAAAGGAACCAAAAAAACTCGAACCAGATTTAAAATAACGAAAATGACCCATTAAATCCATATTCATAAATTAACATAACCCATTTTGGCTGAGTCCCCACAAATCGGAATTACACAAAGAAACGAACTTCACGAACCGCTATGAATTTCAGTGTGTAGCGATAGAATGAGCTCTGACCAACCGCTAACATTAAATTCTAGGGTTCTAAATCACATGTAAAATAAACACCCAAAAAACCAAAAAAAAAAAAGGAAAGAAAGAAAGAGTTTGTAATGGCATATTACCACGGTAGAAGAAGAAAATTAGAGAATTAGAATTACCTGAATAAATTTGAGGTTTTGGTTTGCTTAATGTGTTATTGTAAAACAAAGGGCTTGTCTTGGGTTTGAAAGAGGAGCGACTCTGCTTTGCAGACATAGAACTGTAGAAATGAGCTTCTCTAGGTACTGCTACATAGTCGAAAATAGAAAATGTTAAAAGCTGAACTTTTGCCTAATTTTTATATTTTATATTTTTTATTTAAAAAAAATAAAAAATGAAAAAAAATCTGAAATAATAATATATATTATCTTTTTTTTATTGACATTTTTTAAAAAATAAAAATTACATTTTTCTTCATAAAATTATACTACACCCCCCCCCCCCCCGGCCGCGCCAATGACCTATCTTATTGTGCTAACGTCGCAATACTCATTAGCTTTTATTTTGAATTTATTTTTTATTTTTTATAAGGGTTTATTCAAAAGTTGATGAGCGTCTCTAGGTACTGCTACATAACCCCACCCCCCCCGCGTGGCAACACTCATTAGCTTTTATTTTGAATTTATTTTTTATAAGGATTTATTCAAAAGTTGATGACTACTGTTACATTAACATAGTGAATTAGGATAAGGATCCTCTTCAGTTCATTTTGATCGGAGAAGATTTAGTCCTTTATAATGCAGGGGTATTATTGTCTAAAAAAAAATTGATAAACAATAATACCCCTACATATTCAAAAGTTGATGAGTACTGTTACATTAACGTAGTGAATTAGGATAAAGATCCTCTTCAGTCCGTTTTGATCGGAGGGAATCCAGTCCTTTATAATGCAGGGGCATTATTGTCCAAAAAAAAATTGATAAACAATAATACCCCTACATTATAAGAGACTGATCCCCTCCAGTCCAAACGGACTAGAGAAGGTCCCGGTCCAGTGAATTGAGGGTGTCATGTGAGCGTAGTATATATCATGTGCCCCAAAACCAATGGTTTTATGAAAAACAAATGGTACGTACAACACTATTATCTTATTATATTGACGCCAAAATATTAATTGACCATTGATTTTTTTTTTTGTTTTTTAACAAGAACTGATCTAAGTATGAATTAATAATGCCATGTCAATATAGTTATAGTTGGAAAATTGTGGGATAGTGATTTGTACATAAAATTACTTTTCATGAGAATGACATATCAAAGCTGTAAAAGCCGAAAAGAAAAAGAGAAGCTCATCTCAAACTGGGATCAGGAAAAACTAAGCACTTCTCTTATAAGAGATTATTTATTTACTTTTTCTATTGGAAAAAGCAGAGTGGCCATTATAGTAGCTATTGCTCCCTAGGCAGTGCTTAAAAGGGGTTTGCTTAGATAGTAGGAATTGTGAGCACTTTCTTATTAATAGGATTGGTATCAAGTCAAAAAAGATTTGCCTAAGTCATTTCCTTTCCACGCCAATAGGCAAGTTAATAACCCCAAGAGCTTCCTATTGCAGGACTTGAACCTGAATTTAGCCCCAATTAAGACAACCCAAATGTTACTAGAGTAATACCAATCTTATTAACAACTTTAGTGACACCCAGTCAATAGACAAATCAATAACCTCAAGTGCTTTCTATTGCAGGATTCGAACCTGAATCTAGCCCCAGTTGAGACAACCCAAGTGCTACTAGAGTACACTCCCCGTGGTTCTTACAAGAGATTGATTATATATATTCCATCAGTTAAAGAAATTGATTTTTTTTCTTTTTTTAAACATCTTACACAACTTTCAACTACACATAAAAGAAGAGTGTTTTAAGGAAGAAAACATTTGCCATGTGGCTGCACGGGAATGGATATCCACGCTTCNATGAGTACTGTTACATTAACGTAGTGAATTAGGATAAAGATCCTCTTCAGTCCGTTTTGACCGGAGGAAATCCAGTCCTTTATAATGCAGGGGCATTATTGTCCAAAAAAAAATTGATAAACAATAATACTCCTACATTATAAAAGACTGATCCCCTCCAGTCCAAACGGACTAGAGAAGATCTCGGTCCAGTGAATTGAGGGTGTCATGTGAGCGTAGTATATATCATGTGCCCCAAAACCAATGGTTTTATGAAAAAACAAATGATACGTACAACACTATTATCTTATTATATTGACGCCAGAATATTAATTGACCATTGATTTTTTTTTTGTTTTTTTTAATAAGAACTGATCTAAGTATGAATTAATAATGCCACGTCAATATAGTTATAGTTGGAAAATTGTGGGATAGTGATTTGTACATAAAATTACTTTTCATGAGAATGACATATCAAAGCTGTAAAAGCCGAAAAGAAAAAGAGAAGCTCATCTCAAACTGGGATCAGGAAAAACTAAGCACTTTTCTTATAAGAGATTATTTATTTACCTTTTCTATTGGAAAAAGCAGAGTGGCCATTATAGTAGCTATTGCTCCCTAGGCAGTGCTTAAAAGGGGTTTGCTTAGATGGTAGGAATTGTGAGCACTTTTCTTATTAATAGGATTGGTATCAAGTCAAAAAAGATTTGCCTAAGTCACTTCCTTTCCACGCCAATAGGCAAGTTAATAACCCCAAGAGCTTCCTATTGCAGGACTTGAACCTGAATTTAGCCCCAATTAAGACAACCCAAATGCTACTAGAGTAATACCAATCTTATTAATAACTTTAGTGACACCCACGTCAATAGACAAATCAATAACCTCAAGTGCTTTCTATTGCAGGATTCGAACCTGAATCTAGCCCCAATTGAGACAACCCAAGTTCTACTAGAGTACACTCCCCGTGGTTCTTACAAGAGATTGATTATATATATTCCATCAGTTAAAGAAATTGATTTTTTTTCTTTTTTTAAACATCTTACACAACTTTCAACTACACATAAAAGAAGAGTGTTTTAAGGAAGAAAACATTTGCCATGTGGCTGCACGGGAATGGATATCCACGCTTCCACAGTTGAGTTCCCTTGCAACCTACTACTCACAAAAGCCCCGAAGTCCCCCCAAACGCTTTCGCTTTGAAACTTCTCTAAAGTTGCATTTTAGGAGCCAATCTCTCTGGCCCACATCACAAGCACGAAGATCATCGTCGCTCGCACCCGTATTCAAGTAAGCGACTCTTCTTCTTCTTCACGATTGCTACAATACCCTTCACCTCTTTCTCTTCCTCGTATCCAATCCATTAGTTTCTTTTTACCATTTTCGTGGTCTACCTGTCTCTGAAGTCACTCGAGTTCATAGCTAAAAGCTGTGAATTTAGATCGTGAAAAGCTTTAAATTTAATGGGTTTCGCTTATTTGGGCTGTTGGGATGTGTTGTAGTACTAATTGGTTTGATACTTTATTCTCATTTTGTAATTTTAGCTGGCTACTGGTTATGGAGTGCCAAATGTGCTAAATCGCAGTTGTACTTGTTGCTTGACTATTACTTTTATGTGGTATTTGATGTGTAAAGTCTACCAAGATTGGTTAATTGGCTGTAATACGCGTTTGCCTTGATCTCTGAAATTTGTTTGTATGTATTTTTGTTTGTACTCGCCAAATGTTTGATGAATTAACTAAGAGGTAAACATCAATTCATATGCTGGAAAAGGAAAAAAGATGAATGGAATATAATCTTTTATATGCTCTGGTTGGTTGCTCTGAAGGAAAGAAAACACCAATTACTCCTTATACGGCTACTTGGTTTAGAATGAAGTTGAGTTCTTTTTTTTTTTGGCACCCAATAAACAAAAGCATACAATTCAAAACCTCAGCTGTTGCCATTCTTAGTCTCCTTCATTCCCTTGGCGAGGAACTAGAATGCTATTGCTTCTATTATGACCTTGAATGACTTAGCTTATTATATAAGATGATGAAATTCTTGTATGTGTTTGGAAGATAATGGCAAATAATGTTGTGTGGCAGTGGATTCAGATGAGGGGGCCAGAGCAGTGGAGAGTTCTGCTGGAATGGATTTGGTTGTACGTGAAAGTGATATGGTTGTAGAACCGTATGAGGGCATGGAATTTGAATCTGAAGATGCTGCCAAGATATTCTATGATGAGTATGCACGACAGGTAGGATTTGTCATGCGTGTGATGTCTTGCCGTCGCTCTGAAAGAGATGGGAAGATTCTTGCCCGCCGGCTTGGATGTAATAAGGAGGGGCACTGTGTTAGCATTCGTGGTAAGTTTGGGCCAGTTAGGAAGCCACGGGCAAGCACTAGGGAAGGTTGTAAGGCGATGATTCATGTAAAATATGATAAGTCTGGAAAATGGGTGATAACTAAATTTGTAAAGGATCATAATCATCCACTTGTGGTGTCCCCACGTGAAGCCCGTCAAACAATGGTGAGTTTTCTTATTCTTATACAATTATCTGCCGCAGTATTTTCTTTTCTTTTCACTACATTACCTGCTCATAAATCTGTATCTGTTCCTGTTGGGTTTATTTACTTCTCCATCTACATAATAATAAGTATCTATGTTTTGTTACCTTAATGCTCTAGTTCATATTCTTTATTTGGCTAATACAATTGTTAACTACACAATATATCTATTATGTTATACTTTTTAAAGAAGAATTGAGAACAGTAAACAGCAGTGCAGTAGATTAGGCCTTGGATATAGAAAGGGTCTTACATACATATAGAAGGCAAAGAGTATATTCAAATGGAAAAGATATGGATTTTTTTTGTGTGGAGTTTATTTGGAACATTAAATAATTGAAGAAGTGCCAAATAAAGTGGGCCTCATTTAGTATAACTTGGATTTTCAACTAGATGGCCCTTTCTGTAGCTTTGTAAATGTATTACCTACTTTTCCAATTGCCATTACCCTCTAACCCAATAAAAATAGACAAATAAAGAGGATCAAATGTTGGAACAAAGCCTGGAAACCTTGTCTTCTTTTCTTTCTTTTTTTTCCCCTTTTTTTGGGCTAAAGGAACAATTATACATTCACTAACACCTAGAAAAAATAAGAACTATAGAAAGTAATTGTAAGCTCTGGCCTAAATATGTACCGCCAGGAATTAAAACCCAAAATAACTGGCTTTCTATTTTACAGATAGTATGTTGCACATAATGTGTTTGTTGCATAAATCGCTAACAAATTTTCAATTTATGAATTATTGAAACAAAACATAGATAAATCTTTTCTGTAAATGGACACCATCGCTTTAATAGGCTACAAAGAGAAGAAATTCTATCAAGTAGAGTTTGCTTCTGGTGATTACTTTAGTACTTTTGCGTACCCATGAATTACTAAAAACTATCTGCCCAAGCCTGGGGAATGGAAGCTTGAATAATGCCTTAACCAGTCTTGAACATCGAAACTTCTAATGATTGTCGATATGGAAATTGTGGTTTTTTAACTGGTGTTTTCCATACCAAAATTCATTAGCTTTACAAAACTTCTAGTGGGAGTTATTGGAAGCTTTCCATTTTGGGCAGTTGTTTTGCTTAATGTTTTAAGTTCCCTTTTTAGGCATGCAGGTTTTGTAGATAAGGGAAAAGTGAATCTAAAGGAATTATCCATGGACTATTAAGAATTTTTCTGGTAGAACAAAACCTTAAAGGATGTTAACCTAAACTTCTTTGGAAAAGTCCTCTGGATTGGCCTCTTTAAGTGTGTAATTTGACAAACCCAACTGGGTTTTGTCCCTTTTATTTATTTATTTTTTTTTGAAATATTAGAAAAAGTAAACTTGTAGGACATAATTTTTTTTAAGATCGAGAGACTGCGATATTAGAGCTGAAAAACATGTTCCAAGCATGTGTGGTTCTAGCTGGGCTTTCCTTTCTAATTTTCCTTAGTCCCTTTGCGTTTTTAATAGAATTGAATTACTTATTAAAAAAAAAAAAGTGTTTCTAAAGGTTTTGACTTTAAGATTAATTTCATATTTCATCCACATACTATTTATCCTCAGATTGCCTATTCTGTTATGAGCCTTATGCATGAATAGAGTGATTCATTGAAAGCAGAGTAAGAATTGTAGTGCTAGATATGTTAAGTCTTTGAATAGTTAGTATACTGGTTCAGGAAGTTTCCGGGAGATATTGGTTGGTTGGGAGCCATAGTGATTTTTAGGTTCGTGCTTCCTCAAGGGGCATTGACAATGATATTATGTTCAGGCAACCCAACTAGCTATCTGTGAGACTACCTCTGTCTTTTATGAAGCCTTTTGATATCCTGTAACTATTAGTATGGTTTCTATTTTGCTGGGTTTTTTATTAATCAAGCACTTGGGTAGTTCATCATGGTCACAGAGAATCATCAAATTGGGTTTCTGGAACAAGTGCAATTCCATTGTGTCATTTGGCTAAAAATGTCTACAATAATATTTGAAGAGTAGAAGAGAAACTTTAGTTGTTAGGTATGTGATGAATTGCTTTTTTGCTCATAGGATCAATGGTTGCCTTGGAAATTTTCCTTCAGGAACTACGTCAAACTAATGCTGATGGTTGTTTTTAAGGTAATTCAGCTCAATTGGGCTTGGCCATTTCAATAGAAATCAAATTAGAAGTATCAGTCTCCTTATCTAAGACTGGGTGTTCAGGTTTCCTTGCAAGAGCTAAAGTGCTGTATTTGAGGGTTCTGGTAGTTCAAGTATTAGGATCTCTTAAATATTTCAGTTGAACTTTATTAAATTATGTAGTTCTGAAACATTTGCTACAAATTGTCTTGGGACCTGTGGCAATAGTTGCACTGTACAAGTGGGGTTGTGATTCTTGGATTGGAGCTCATATTCGCACCTACTTTTTATGATATGGTGGAAGTTTATTTGGTTACTCCTCTTCCTTAAAGCTGTTAACTTTTTATTTTTAATCATGTGGTGCCTATGGTCCGAGAGGAATGAGAGATTTTTTGAGGACTCTGAAAGAAGTTTGGAAGATCTTTTACATTTCTTTTTTATTACTCTGTTCACGTGGGCGGCTGCATGGTTGGCCCCTATTGTGATTTCCTTCTCTGATTTTCTTTATCTCTTCTCTAGCCCCTCTTAGGCGTTCTCTTGTATACTTCCTGTATACTAGGGTTGTGCCCCTCTGCGCTTTTTTATAAATCATTACTTATCCAAAAAAAAAAAAAAACTTTTTATTTTTAATTTTTTCTATATGTTTTCTCTGTTTTAAGCTGCTATCAAAACATCAAATTCTATGAGCAAACCCATCTTAGTGCTGAAAGTATAAGATCTTGCATCATGTTCTAGCATTTGAGAATCTGTCCATCTGAGATTAGGTGTCAGAACTGTCTGTCCAATATAGCTCTTAATGAAAGAAGCTTTAGGCTGTCCTGCATTGAAATGATCAAATAAAGATGGCCAAAAGGGAAGCCTTTGCTTTTTGGAGGCATTGTTGCAACTGTAGACATCTTCCCAAGACGTGGCCAGTAGTGTAATTCTCAAGGACCAAAAGAAGTGTCAAAGCAGAGAATCATACCAAATTGAGTTTAGGATGATTCTAATTCTAAGAAAATCTACTACACTGCTTTACACATTTTGTGGTGTCATAGTGTTAGACCAGCTACACCACCATGGCTTTGATACTTCAATTGATAGTGATACCCTGGTTCCACATATAAAAATTGGGAAAAATGTTGTGTATAAACAGCTCATTAGTATCTTTAACATAATTGTAGTATAAAGGATATTTGATCTCTCTCACACTTATGCACATCTTTTGTAATTACTTCAACTAACATTTTTTTTTTTTCAATATACCTAGCTTCTTGATTCGATATTTGAACTGTTTGACTAGATGACAGGAACTTCTTCGTTTGGGACGTGTTAACATGTTTTATCACCCCTTTATTTCCCATGAATTTCTTTTTTGGCATCATAGACAAGCTGTATGTTATCCCATGTTTAGGTTTTCTTTTTACCATTTGGCATTTCTTAAATGTTTACATACACACATGCATGTATGTGTACAAGCATTATTGTGCTTTTCTGTGTTTGAGTATTATCTATTTCAAAAAATACATATCACTTGTATGCACACATGTATGTATGGTTATCTAGATACTGGTCCACTAACTTACAGTTCAGTCAGTGACAATCTTGTAGAATATCACCTTAGTTGGACAATGAAATGATCCTATTGCATGGGTGCTATACCTAAAATAGTGATGGTATTGATTATCAATTATGATATTAATCAAGTGATTTTTGCATTACTATGTAGGATGAAAAGGATAAAAAAATCCAGGAATTAACTACAGAACTACGGAATAAGAAACGGCTATGTGCAACGTATCAAGAACAGCTAAATGCATTTATGAAAATGGTTGAAGAGCATAGTGAGCAGCTATCCAAGAAAGTTCAAAACGTAGTTGACAATCTTAAAGAATTTGAGCCAATAGAGAAGGAGCTTCTGCCCCATAGATAGCCTTGGCACTTAGCGTAAGTACTTCTTCACCTTACCTTCAAATTGTACTCTCCATTTCTTTTCATACTTGTGTTCTCTATATGTGGAAGTCAACTTCATTTTGAACTTTTTTAATAAGATGGGATTCTTACTTGTCAAAAAAAAAAAAAAAACTTCATTTTGAACTTTTGCTCTGTTTTTGTGGAAGTCATTTCTAGCAGAGATTTCATGTTTTACACAGGTAACTCTTTCTAATTCAACATTTATATCTTTCACTGAGTGAGAGGTAGCCTCTTCTATGGTCATTCGTATAGTCCAGAGAAGGCACTATGAACATAGTTACCCAGTGGAATCTTAAAATAGTACACTTTCTTCTTGTTCTTTTTGCTCTTTCTAGTTAGGGGCTTTCCTCTTGTATACTTCCTATGTACTTAAGAGCGCCTTACGCTTTTAATGATGTGTCGAATAATTAAGTTGACTCAAATTATACATTGTTTAGAATGACTATTTGCTAGACTATTAGTTAGATCTTTCAATATGTTTTCTTATTTTGTTTTGTGCGGGAAAAAAAAATATCAAATTAGCATATATCATTCTTTTATTGCTTCTGTTGTCATCTGGTTGACCCGTGAATTGAGTTGTTCAAAACATAGGCCAGGTTGACATTGAGAGCAAGCCATAATACAATCCAGCTTTCTGTGAATAGTAGCTTAAGGTACCTAAATGGGAGGGGCAATAGATGTGTCGTTGTCATTCTTGCTCCTGTCCATGATTGGAAGAATGAATTTGTTGGTCCATTTCTTTTTTCCATTTGATATGTTTGCGATTGCCATAGTTTGATACGTTAGAGTGAAAGTTTCTTGAGATTAGTTTTAGCTGTACTAAGTCTTCAATATCCTTCACCAATATAAAATTTAATAGTATCAGTAGAAAAAAATAAAACGAAGAAAAAGTTGAAAATAATCTATATTCATTTTCTTTGGGTGCAGCAATAGGAAGAAACAATGACAGAAAACCAAGATGACCTTTTGCTTCTTGTAAAATGCAAGTGATGATGGAGCTGCCCTGATTTCGTATCATTGTTTATAAAGGCTGTACATTGTAATATTATTGTCTTTCTTTCTTTCTTTTTTTTTTTTTTTTTTTTGGGTGTGGGTGTAGCAAGTAGGAAGAAGAATGGCTGGGTCTGAGGGCATATTTTAAGGGTATAAGATGAATCCCCTCAACCTTTTTAAGTGATTCATATCTGTGATCATATAGGGCATAGGTATTTTGAAAATTTAGATAGAATTCCTCTTACTGTTTTCTTTCTTTTAATTTTTTCCCCCTTCTTTTGCCCATTATATCATAGTCCAATTTGTCGAAGAGGTGAGTTTGGGTTGTACTTGATCAATATATGACTCGGATTTATAGAATCTAAACCAATTGTAACATGTATACTGTTGATATGATATTGGAATTCAGTGCATTTTCTATGTCAGCTCAGCTATGTGGTTCAACAGACCCACGTTTTGTGTTTCATCCATTGGGGCATCCTCCCTTGTTCATATAGTAAGCCATAATAAATTCACCCTCCCAAATGGTTTACTTGCCAATTATATTGTTTGAGTTTTACCAGAAAATGATTTAACAAATTTAAGTTATAAACACCCAGAATTATTATTATTATTATAAACACCCTATAAATTATAAGCTAATGAATATATCCCGATAATGGCTATGGGTTTCTCATTGGAGAAAGATACATAAGATTCAACGACAATACATCAAATCATAGGTAAATCTCGAAGCCATGTATTGGAAACTCAGTGCGAAGCATCAAATTAACTACACCCAACAGAAAATTAAAGTAAAATATGTATATTAATACGCAAATTAATAGCAGTCTGGTTGAGTTAAAAACAGTATTTGCAATGGGCTTAATAAGATTTCCCTCCTCTTGAAAAGTTTTATTTATTTATTTATTTATTTTTCTCTCTCTCTCTAAGCAAACAAAAAAGCTATGTATGACCATTTCAAAACAAAACATTACATCAAGTAAAACTCACTCAACTTAAACCATACCCTTATTCATAAAGAACAAGCAAAGATAGCTTATTCAAGAAGCTTGGAAGTAGGGGTGAAACTAAAATTTTAGGTAGGAAAAACTACAAAGAAAATTTTTGGGGATAAAGATTTGATTCTGAGAAGGTTATAGAGATATATTTTATATTTTGGGAAAACTTCACATAATCCCCCTAAACTTCCATCACTTTTGCAAAAATTCTCAATTTGGTGTATCAACTTTCAACTTTTTGCAATCTCACCCCTCCCATTAGGGTTTGGGGTTAAATCAAACAGTCAAAGTGTAAAATGACCATTATACCCCTGTAAACTTTATAGAATTACAACATTACTCTTTAAACTTTATAGAATTACAACATTACTCTTTATTATTATTATTTTTTCTTCTTTTTTTTTTTTTTTTTTTTAAAAAAAAGGGATATTTTGAGAATTTCTCACCCATCTATTAGGATTTAATAGTAAATCCTAACGGAGGGGGCGAGGTTGCAAATTTTTGAAAGTTTGATACATTAAATTGAGGAAAGTTTAGAAAGATTAAGTGGAGTTTTGTCATTTTTTTTAAATATATATAAAATAAAAAATTTGAAAAAATACACATTATCCCCTTGAAGTATCCACACATTTGCATTTTGACATCCAATATTTAAAAAGTGACAAAAGACCCCCACAAGTTTCAAACATTAACCAAAAAGCCCATCCGTTTATTTTGGCCGTCACTTTGGACGAAGACCAAGTCACGTGCATGGCACTTGACATTTTTCAACTAACAAGTTCAAAAATGCCCTCAAGGGTAAAATGTAAACATAAATTACTTTGGAGGGTAAATTATAAACATTAAAAAAAAAATAGAAAAAACTAAACTAAACTAAAAAAAAAAAAAAAAAAAAATCGGGTTAATTACCTTTTTAGTATCAAGGTTCACTTTTTTCTTTTTTCTTTTTTTTTTTTTTCCTCCTAGGCTACAAATCGTATCACAGATGGTACCTGAGTTATGGGAAAAGTCTAACTTGGTACCTCCGTCACATTCTGTTAACCCAAACTAACGGACTGCCATGTGTCACCCCGAAAAAATGCCACATGTCCCTAACAAAAATAAAATAAAAACTAAAAATAATTACAAATATATATATTTTAAATGCCACGTCCTTACAAAATTGAAAACAAATTATGGGGTGGTCGGGCCACCCCATTTTGGCTATTAGGGGTGGTTGACCCACCCCTAAGGACGGTTTGGAGGTAGCTGAAACCACCCCAAAGGCCAAAATGGGGTGGCAATTTTTTCAATTTTGTTTTTAGTATTTATCTTTTTTAATTATTTATAGTTTTTTTAGGACATGTGGCATTTTTTTGTGGATGACATGTGATAGTCCATTAGTTTGGGCTAACAGAATGTAACAAAAGTATTAAGTTGGTCTTTTCCCATAAGTCATGTACCGTCTATTACATGATTTGTGATCTAGGTGAGAAAAAAAAAAAGAAAAAAGTGAGAACCTTGGTAGTTGGTACTATAAAGGTAATTAACCCGAGTGTTTTTTGTTTCAATTTAGTTTAGCCTTTTTTTTTTTCTTTTTTTTTAATGTTTACTTTTTATCCCCCAAAGTAATTTATGTTTACAATTTACCCCCTAGGACATTTTTAAACCTTTTGATTGAAAAGTGTCATGTGCCACTAGGGTTGGGTATCGGGGGAAATGGTGATTGTAGGGGGTTTTCCGCCTACCGTCCCGTTAGGTGTGAAAATGATAATTTCACTGACTTCGCCGCCACTAAAGTTGATTTCGATCGTTACCGTCACCGAGTACTTGTCGGTAACCATTTAGAGAGAGAGAGCTCCGGTTAGAGGGAGAGAGCTTTGAGAGAGAGAACTTCGTCGCTGCTTCGCAGGCTTGCAGATCGCAAACTAGAAAGCTGGTTCTTCAAGAACCTTTCTGTGTTTCTTCCTTCGGATTGTAAACAAAGACAAGCAGTTCTTGCTTGGAAACCAGAAAGAGCAAATGGGAGAGAAAAAAAGGAAGATAAGATGTGCATATTAACTAGAAATAAACAAAATATTTGAATAAAAAACAAAATATCAAGATAATCTTGTAATTCGTATTGTGAAGTAGGAAAAGCTAACTAAGTTGTGTATAAAAGAAAGAAAAAAAAAATGCTCTTTAGTTGCATATTAACTAGAAAACTAATTGCATTCCAAAGAGCTTTTTGTTAGCTACGTCATTCTTTTTGGAAATAGCAACAAAAGCTTTTTTGTTTATTATTTTTAGTTTGTATGAGCTTTTGCATTTGTATAAAAAATAATAATAATAATAATAATAAATGAAGGTATTGTTGTACATCTTTTTTTTCTTCTCTAACCATGTCAATCACTAACCATAGTAATTTACCATCTATTAAATCGACACACTTGCTTTTATGCCTTTAACTAGCTTGTTTGACACATGCAATAATTTATACATCACTTAAAAAAAAAAATTCAAACTTCAAACCACAAAAACATCACCTAAAAAAAATCACAAATATATTCTAAATAACACAACAATAATTAAATTTAACCTTATTATCCATACTTCACAAATCCCAAAATACTTTAGTGTTGATATCATACTTCACTAAAACAATTAAATAAAGTGCAAATTATTAATTCACAACCCAACTTAGAATTTTTTTTTTTTTTTAAAAAAATAACTAAATAGTAAATAGCTTCATTTGATTCCTTCAACCAAAGAAACATCATTCAACAGAGTCCATCTTTGAAGCCTTACTCCACGTCATCTGTGATGGAATTGGACATACATTCTAACCACAATAAAAATTAGACAAAATTAGTAAAATAAAAACAATGAATAATTAGAACAATTAAAAAATTATGAAATTTATTTTACTACTATTACCTTACTCAAGTTTATAGCTCTCTTCATCTTCAACATTAGACAAGTATGACTCATGTGCACTAATGGGAGAAGATCCCAACCAATTTTGAGTACATACAAAAGCCTCCACTACTTTTGCAGCCAAAGAACTCCGAAAAGGATCTATCACGTGACCCTCAGTGCTAAATGTTGACTCAGAAGCAACCGTGGTAATTGGAATTGCCAATACATCTCGGGCTATCTCGGCGAGGACCGAAAACTTTGTCAAATTTACCTTCCACCACATTAAAATATTAAAGTTTTCACTTAGTGTCTCAACATCCTACAAAAAATACTATTCTATCTCTGTCTTACATTGCATTGAATTTCGAGGCGCCTGAATAGAATGAAAATTCTGTATGAAAGTAGTTTTAGACTTGGAACTACCCACTGATGTTGTACCACTTCTCACATCTTCATCATTTGACAATATAGACCAATTTCCAACATTTTTTTAACCATTAGAATAATGCTCATATAACCAACCCAATACCTATTTTAGTTGAGTGTCCATCCGTTTTACTTTATTAACTCCAAAACTAAGCCGAAACCAATATTCCAAAGCAATCATATTGTAACGTAGATCAAGCAAACTAGCCACAAACAACAATGTGTTAATCTTCTCATCATCTCCCCAATATTTATCATATTTCACTTTCATTATGTTCGCCATTGTACTTAGGACTGTAAATGAGCCAACACACTCGACAGCCCGCTCGATACCCGCTCAACTAAGCTCAACCCGAGCTCGAGCTCGACACTGTACAAACTCGCTCGTTACTGTTGAAGCTCGCTCGATTAGCTAGCGACATATACCCGGCTCGCTCGATTAAGCTTGACAGGGGCTCGTGGGTCCGACTCATTTAAGTCGAGCTCGTTTAAAGCTCGCCCGGCTCGTTTAAGGCTCGAGAGCTCGACCTGATTATTGCCCAACCCGACCCAAATGCGTGATAATGTAACTATGTTTATGAACTATGTTATTATTATTATTATTTTTTTAAAGGATGAACTTTGTTATTAATCAATAATAATCTTATATAATGTATTTAATATGTATACAATTAACTAATTAAGGGTATAACTAGCATTATATTTATATAAACTACGTTATTAATTATAGGTTTAATGTCAAATTCAACAAATATATATATATATAGGTTTAATGTGTATACAAATTAACAATTAACTAATTAAGGGTATAACCAACATTATATGAACAATGTTATTAATTATAGATTGAAATTTGAATGTGTATACAATTAACTAATTAAGGGTATAGCTAACATTGTATAGACTATGTTATTAATCATAGATTTAATGTGTATACAATTGACTAATCAATGGTATAACTAACATTATATGCACTATGACACTATGTTATTAATTATAGATTCAATGTGTATACAACTAACTAATTAAAGGTATAACTAACATTATATGAAATATGTTATTAATCATAGTTATAATTTTATAATCATAGTTATAATATTATATGCAAAGTTGATTATAAATTATTAAATATATGATGTATCGGTGTATGATATATGTAATGTAACTATGTTTATGAACTATAGTCTATATATGTTACTTATTTTCTTGTTTTTCTCTTAGTGATATATTAATAATTAGGATTAGGAGATTATTTGTTTGTTAGTGATATAACAATTACATTAAAGTCTAACATTGCTAAAAGTAAATGTTATTTGTTTGTTAACTAATATGTTATTTGTTTGTTAGTTAATAACTTAATAGTGATTAGTGTGTATCCTTATAACTTAATAAACTTATATACAAATATTATAATTTAATTTTAAGAATTTAACATTATTAAGTATTAACTGCTATTATTAGTATTTAATTTAGTATATATTAAGTATTAACAAACATAATCGTATTTTTTATTTTTATTTTTTGGATTGATTTTTTTTTTAGATAATACTACAATTTTTAAACCTATTTAATATTTACTTAAAAATGCTTGTTTTACATTTCAAAAAAAAAAAAAAAAAAGGTTTGTTTTAGAGTTTTTATGGAGTACTATACACTTATGGTTTGTTGCATACTTTAATTAAATAAACGGCTGGGATTTAATTGATACAAATTTGTATTTAATTTTAACAGTTTAGATCACTTATTGGATAACTAATAGGCGAGCTCACATGAAATCATGCATACTAGATTATTCTGAAATTTGAAACTTTTCATCTTATAATTATAGCCGTCGGATGTAACTTGATTTAATCCAAGCCGTTTATTTTTGATAAATGGATAACAGTTGTATTCCATTCTTCATGTGAGAGTTATATGGTGTATCACATGACACCATGAGCTCACTAATTCCATCGTTCTTATTTAATCTGAAAATATAGATCCAAATAAACGGTCAAGATGTTATAAACAGTCAAATATAATCCGGACTCACCAACAACTTGCACGCAGAGGATTATCTCTTCGAAGCTTCTAGCAGAAGCAGTCCAAACCCTAAAACAAAAATCGAAAGCTCTCTCAGTCTCTCTGTCACCCACTCTCTCGTGTTCTTGGCAGCGCCACTTCAAGCCTTCCAAATCCTCTGCATTTCTTCTCATCCCGCCTCACCCCGTCGGAAAAGGTAACGAACCCGAATACATCCACCCATATCTCATCAAATCTGCCTCCTCCTCTCTTTCCCTTTCCTACTCATCTCGCTTGTCCAACTCCTCCCTCATCAGTCAAGTCTTCGTCCTAGATCTCACCATCACTTCCTTGAACAAAACCAGCCGATCTGCCATTCCAAACACAAGGCATAGAATCTCTTTCTCTTCAGATCAAAACTCAGATCGAGTCTCCGCAGTCGCTTGCCTTCGTCGTGCTCAAGGTAATCTCTTCTCTCTGTTTCCCCTAAAAGAAAAAATCGAACCCTCTCTCTGGTTCTCTCTTTCACTAACTCTCTTCTCTCGTGTTCTTGGTTATGACAGCCTGTCAGCCTTCAACCTTTTCAATCAAAATCCAGATCGAGTCTTGGCAGCCGCTTGCCTCCGTCGTGCTCAAGGTAATCTCCTCTCTCTGTCTTTTTCTTTTTCGTCTCGCTCTCTATCTCTGGTATCCTGTTTTGTGGAGATCCCCTCCCCTGTTTCCCCTAATTATGAACAATACTGGTTGATATTTAATTGTTGTCACTTGTCAGATTTTCACTGTGCACTAAGAAGCTGCCGATTTGTTCATCAATAACCTTTTTGATTCCTAAAGGATTTCTCCTTTGTATTCAATTAGCAGCTGCATTCTCCTTTTTTTATTTTATTTTTTATTTATTTTTTAAAACAGTAAAGCCTCATGTTCTAATTATTTAGAATTAGCTGATCAAATTCTCCGTGTCTCATGTTCCAATTTTTTGAAAACAGTAAAGCCTCATGTTTTGGAATTTTGTTCTATCAAGTACTACACGCTTAGAATATGGAACCTAAAAACAGTGAAGCCTCATGTTCCAATTATATATTTATTATACTATTTTATTATCAGGTGATAGGAAATGATGAAAAGAAAGAAAGAGAATATTGTCAATGAAATTGGTATGGTGAAAAAAGTATCAACGATTTTATATATATATAGTTTTTAAGGAATCATTCTATAAAATAATATAATCTTAGAATATAGAACCTTAAAACAGCAAAGCCTTACTGTTTTTAATGATTAATTGGCTTCTACTTTATTTGATGTTCCAACCTATATATATAAAATCAGCAAAGTAGAATCTATTATGCTTGTTTATTAAGTTTTGTAGGCAATCGTGTTGAAGTGGATCCATTCTTTAGAACTTGGAATGTCAAGGGAAAAAAAGAAAGAAATTAAAGCATGCATTAATTGATAACACATCACTCATGCATCTTTGCTCGAATTGGTTAGCTGATAATTAACTCATGTTGATTGTGGATCTACATCTTTTTTTGTTGGTCATGCGCATTATTGCAAGCTTGAACTATTGAGACGAAAGTAAGAAAATTTATAGTTGAGAAGTTTTAGATGATGATGATTCTTTCCTACTTGGGTTTTAACATGTCATAATTGTGCTTGTGTTGCATTGGTGGAAATTATTCTTCTAGTTGTTTGATCTGCATCTTTGCCCTTTTTTTGTTGGCTGTTTTTATGATTGATTATGAACAATATACTAGCTGATATTATTCTTCTAGTTGGCTGTTTTTATGATTGATTATGAACAATCTACTGGTTGATATTTAATTGTTCATACGTTAGCACCATACATGAATATTAGCACCATCATTTTCACTATTAATATCTCCGACCTTGTTGTTGTTTTTTTTTTTTTTTTTTTTTTTTTTTTTCTAATTCTGTTTGTAAATTAATTTTTTTTTGTTGTTTATATGAAATTGGTACCACTGAACAAATTTTAATTTAGTAATTTTGATTATTTTACAATTAACAGTTGTGGAGAATATGAGTCGGTCTAATGAATTGGAAGAGTTTGAAGTCGAATTAGATAATACTCTTTCTATCAACCCAACACGAGATCAACCTATTAACACTGCCTCTCCTACTATTGGTGAGGCTGGGGATAGGAGTGTGAGTGTTACAAGTGAGAATCCACTATATAAAAGGAAAGAAAGGCAAAAGACTGCAAAAGTTTGGAACGACTTTGATTCAATTACTTTAAGCGGGGGAGTTAAAAAATCACAATGCCGTTGGTGTAAGAGATTGTTTGCAATTGGAAAATCTAGTACCACCTCAACCTTAAATAGGCATTTGACTTCATGTACTAGATTTATAGAGAATAATAGCAGTGAAAAGCAAAAGACATTGACATTTGAACCTAGCAGTGAACATGATGGTGTGGAAAGTTTGGTAGCTTTTAGCTACAAAGAGAGTAAGGTTAGGGAAATGGTTGCCCATATAGCGCTATACCATGAATACCCTTTTAATATGATGGAGCATAAACTTTTTAATAAGTTCATGAGGGTCTGCACACCCCACTGGAAAAAAAATAAGTCGTGCAACTCTTAAAAGTGACTGCTTTACCACTTACTAAACTGAAAAGAGGAAGCTGAAAACACTTTTAAAATTGATTGACAAGGTGAACATCACC
Organism: Carpinus fangiana; assembly: GCA_006937295.1. NCBI lineage: Eukaryota > Viridiplantae > Streptophyta > Magnoliopsida > Fagales > Betulaceae > Carpinus > Carpinus fangiana. Next base: position 20,992,615 of record CM017326.1, read on the forward strand.
ACCGATATGTGGACCTCTTCTCAAAGAGTGTCATATATGTTGGTGACTTGTCACTTTGTGGATTCAACTTGATGCCTCCAAAAAAGGACCTTAAATTTTTGCAATGTACATCCTACACATTGTGGTGGTGTGATTGCTGATGCATTAAGGGCTTGTTTTTGTGATTGGAAAATTGAGAGTAAAATTTATACAATTACTGTTGATAATGCATCAGCTAATGATACAACAATTACAAATCTAAGAGATGACTTCGAGTTGAAGTACACTTTGCTGGTTGGGGGTAGGATGTTTTATGTTAGGTGTTCTGCACACATTACAAACTTGTTGGTGCAAGCTGGGCTTACACAAATTAAGGATATTATAGATGTTGTTAGGCAGGGCATAAAATTTATAGTGGCTTCTAAAAGTAGGCTGATTGTCTTTACTGAGATAGCAAAGAGATTGGATATACGTTATAAGAAGCTGATTTTAGATGTCCCTATACGTTGGAACAACACCTATATGATGTTGGACACAGCAATTCGGTTCAAAGAAGTGTTCCTTAGGTACAAAAGAGTTGAGAAAGGATTTCAGTGGGTTGTAAGTCCAGAACAGTGGAAAATGGTGGATAATGTGACCCAGATTTTGTCAATTTTCAATGATGTAACCAATGTTGTATCTGGTAGTGACTACCCTACTGCAAATCTATATTTACCTAAGGTTTGGAGGATGAAAGAAATTTTGATGATTAAGTGTGAGGATAGGAATGAGTACATAAGGTCAATGGCAGCTAAGATGAATGAAAAATTTGAGAAGTATTGGGGTGAAAGCAATTTGTTGATGTCCATAGCTACTATCTTGGATCCCAGATACAAGATGAAGCTGATTAATTTCTGTTTTCCTATCATTTATCCTTCGGACAAAAATGGTTATTACATTGGAGATGTGTTGGCAGTTCTGAAAGAGTTATTTGGGTTATATGTTTCTGCTCATAAGGCTTCTATATTGTAAGAAACTGCTCAAGTAAATGATGTTGCTTCATCAAGTGCAATTGTGGGAGATGTAGTGCCCAAAATTTCTCAAGGTCGATTAAGGTTTTTTGAACATATTAGAAGTAATGACATCATCCGGCCCGCTAAATCAGATTTGAATATTTATCTTGAAGAGGATGTCTACATTTGTGAAAAGAATGAGAATGGAATAGCTATGGATGCTGATTTTGATGCTTTGGAATTGTGGAAATCCAATGCTTTGAAGTATCGTATCTTATCTAAAATGGCAAAGGATATTTTAGCTGTTCCCATAAGTATAGTTGCTTCGGAAGCCTCTTTCAGTGCTGGTGGTAGGGTTATTGAACTCTATAGAGCATCATTAAAAACTGACACTGTTCAGATGCTCTTATGCGGTTTAGATTGGGTGGGAGCACTTCATGGCCTCAAGAGAAAATCTGCTATGAAAGTAAGTTTTGTTTCAAATTTATGTATTTAGACTATTTAGTTTTTTACTTAATTTTATTAATGTATGAACTGCTGCCTTGTTAACTTTGTGTTTATTTTTGTAGAAATTTGTTGAAGTGGATTTGCCTACAACTACAAGTACAACAACTTGAGAACTACTTTTCTGTTTAAGTCTGTAATTTGAGTACTACTTTTTTTTATTCAAGACTTCAAGTATCCTTTTCTTTATAAGTCTGTAATTTGATAACTATGTTTTATTTTTAACTGTTTAAGTGATATATTGTACTTTTGTTGCAAATTTGAGCAATTGAGGAGGTAATAACTTTCTTCCTTTTTCATTTTATTGTTTTCATTTTTCAACAAAAATTTGATTATTTGAACCTCCCTTGACTTGTTTAATAAAGGCCAAAGACCTTTTGAGTCTTTACTAACTAAATGCAAGAGAGTAAAAATTTGCTAACATTTTTTTTTTTTTTTTTGGTTGTTTGTCTATGCAGTACATATTTCCTGGTCATTAAAAGCTGCCACATATTTAAGGAAATAAATTTTGGGATTATGTTGACATTGGATGTCAACTAACTTGTGCTGAATGTTTTGCAGGTTAGTGTATGGTGTTGTTGGCCATTTGGAACCATGTGATGGGAAATGGGAATGAGAATCACTGCCACTGTCATCACAATGGTGAGATTTTCTGTTATTTTTTATGTTATTTCCTTTATTTCTTTTTTAAGTGTTGTAAAGAGTATTTTGATCAAAATTGAGTCTTTTTACTGTATTAACTAGGACTGTTTTATTTCTTCTTATAGCAACCTTTACATTGGCATCCTATTACTATGGAACAGTGGTGGATAAGAATATTTTTTCCTTAATCATTAAAAGCTGCCACATTTTCACATGCTAGTTGCTAGTTTGGTAATTTTAAGTTTCTGCATTTTAGTGCTTGGAGGAGGTTCTGATTGGCATGAGGGTAGGAAGTATTTCAATGCCCACTTATCACTTGATTTCTAACTACTTTTTGATATTTAATTTCACCCAATGTCCCTGTACACTATTCTCTTACTATTAGCTTTAGTGGTTGATTTAGATTTGGATGGTTTCATTTTCAGGAAAAAGAAGAGCTTTGATACCTCCTTTGTTGGGATATATTAATGAAAACTTGAAGCCAATTCCTGAAGAGGTTACACTTACTGTAGTTATCTATTTTTATACTTTTGTTAAATATCTGAAGCTTAATGCATTTTCATTCATAATATTACGAAGGCATAAAGGAAAAAGTGTTCATATTGTACATGGATTTAATGTAATGTTGTTACATATATGGCTGTTGGTTGCAGTTTGGACCTCGATGTAACCTTTTGTCCCATGCAAATGAGCCTTTGGTATTTGAGGTCCATATCAAACAAACATACATCAAACATAATAGCTGGTAATTTTACCTACTTTTTGGATATTCCTCTTCTGTAGCTTAAGCATAGAATAGTTGGCTTCACAATGGGTACTTTGTAGAGATTTCTTTTTTAATATATATATATCGTTTTGATAACTTTTAAACCATATGAAATCCAGTGCCAAGTGACTTAGATTAGTTTGCTTAGTCAGTTTTGTTAATTTTGATGAGCAATGGACTACTTTTTTGAGATTATTTTTATTGTTTTTAAATTTTACATTTCCTTTATCTTATGCAAAATCTATCAATTGTGAATTTAGGTGGTCTTTAAGGGTTTTGAAGCTAGAGAACTGATCCAGTGTGTTAATTAGAGAGTGACTTTGTGATTTGAGCAATTTAGGAGAGGCTTTAGTACTCGTATTAGGCATGGTTGCTGAAAAAGTAACCCTCATAAGCATTATAAGCATTAGAAATGGCTAATGGCTAATTTGAAAATGCATTTATGATTTCTTGGAATGCTGTGGACGTTGGTAATACTACTTAAATATCATTGCTGGTAAAGCAACTTTCAACAGCAATTGGACTCTTTCAATTTTGTTGTGCACGATCGTGGTCTTTGCTCCACTCTGCCTCAAATTCTTTTCACATTTTAAACATTGCCTTCTATTTCCAAGTTTCTTTTGACTGAGAATTTTATTTTTATATATGCAGATTCAAGCAATTGGTGTTGTGGGATGTCTTTTGGTCATTTGACTCATTTCAGTCATTTGTAATTTTTTTCAATTTGATTTGTAATTCTGTTTGTAAATTAGTTGTTTTCTTCAATTTGAAGTTGCTTGTAATTTGTAAGGCCCTAATATACTGTCATGTAAGCATGTAATTTGAGGTGTTTATAATTTATGCCTTAGTTTTAGGTTTTCTCATTAACCATTGCCTTGTTAAGTGAATTTTAACTTGTTAAGTGAATTTTAACTGATTTATAATTGGCCTTTGGAATCTTACCTAATGAAGTGTTGAATTTTAACTGTTTTAGAAAAAAAAAAATTATAGAATTGGTCTTAACGAGCCTTAAACGAGTCAAGCTGCTCGTTTAAGGCTCAAACGAGCTTTTAATCGAGCTCGGTATCATGAGGTTGAAAATTTTGCTGCTAACTCGAGCTCGAGCCAAGTCGAGCCAATCGAGGGCTCGGCTCGGCTCGAAAAATGCACTTTCACGATTCCGATCCCGAGCTCGAGCTGGGCTAAAGGCTTATCGAGCCAAGCTTGAGCTAGGGGTTTTAAGCTCTGCTCGAGCTCGAGCTCGAGCTCAGCTTGATTATTTTCCTACTTAAATGAGCCGAGCCGAGTTTGCCAAAGCTTGGCTCAGCTCGTCTCGTTTACAGGCCTAATTTGTACTTAACAAAGGATCACTACTTTCAGAATACTCTGTCAAACATGAATGAACAGAACATAATATGTCAAAAAATAAATTGGAAATTGAATACATAGAACCAAATATTTTTAGTGTGACATCATAAAATACTTGTAAGAACTTAATAAATTGACTGATATTGTACCAATCATCATTAGTCAGAGTTCCCAACCCCTTTTTTCCTACATCATCATCATACAAATAGTTCATAAAATGTTCATCTTCATCTAGCATAAGCTCAAAGGCCCTTTGATATTTTTCTGCCACCTCCAATATGATATAAGTAGAGTTCTATCTAGTGGAAATATCAAGTTTCAATGAAGCATTACACTCAACACTTTTTCTTTCCGCACAAGACTTAAAGAGGGTCAATCTTTGGGGGGAAGACTTGACATACTTCACCATTTTTCGGATCTTTATGATTGAATTGTCAACATCCTTCAAACCTTCATGCACAATTATTTTAAGAATATGTGCAAAACACCTCACATGAATAAACTCGTGACGACAAACAACTTCCTTATTGGATGCAGTCTTTTATTTAAAACCAATCAATTACAGTTTCATTAGCACTTGCATTGTTAACTGATATTGTCAGCATCCTATGAATCCCCTATTCAACCAAACACTCTTCTAATTCTTTCGCAATTGTTTGCCCCTTATAATCCGACACTCGATGAAATGCTAATATTCTTTTATTAGAAGTCTAATTAGGATTAATAAAATGTCCAATGACACACATATAACTCATATTTTGAACTGAAGTCCACGTGCCGGTAGTCAAGCAAACCCTTTGACCAGATATCAAAAATGTATTCTTCAGTGTGTTTTTATTCTTTATATATAGCTTGAGACAATCTTTCATCACTGTATAGAGAGAAAGAATCTTAAATCGAGGCTCAAGAGCCTTGAAAAACTTTAAAAATCCCTTTCCCTCCACCGTCATAAACGGCATTTCATCAACAATAATCATTTTGCAAAGTTTTTCCCTAATAACCTTCTTTGAATAATTGGCAATCATTAGGTTGTTATCAGTATCATCCTACTTGGCCCCAAAAGTGAACTTAGATTGATTTCTATCTTGCTTAGCCTGTAGGCTCTTGTACTCTTAGCATGCAGTCACAAGATACAACATGGATGATGTGCCACTGTTTTTTGGATGACATTTATAGGAAGCTCCACTGTAGTTGCAATGTGCTACGAGATCATTATCGGGAGTACTTTATCCCTAGTGAAATGGTCTCATGCTGCAAATTTGTTTGTCACATTTCTTTTTTTTCCTAGGGAGTGGTGGTTGTCCACCACCACCACGACCATCAATTGGTATAGAATTAGCACCAGATATTTTTATTTCTACATCTTTGATTTCTATGGGATTCATTGGAGTGTCCAGAGGCAAAAATGGATGACAAGAAGTCCTACCTGATAAAGGTGTCATTTGAGGTGAATTCATTTGTAATTGATTAAGAATTAAAAATTACTAAATTTACAATAACTTGTATTAGTCCTTATTATGATCAACAAACATGATGCACTACGAAACCACCAAAGATAATTTATAAAATGAAAGCTAAATAGAGAAAAAAAATAATCAACATTTGACATTGATCTTTTTTATAAGAATAAATAAATTCAATTAAAAATGTAAACATATTGCTTTATAGTATAACGCATGCGCAATATTGTTGAACTTTCAAAAGGCTTAATACTAAAAATGTTACCTTTAAAAATAAAAGATAAAAAGTAATTATCTAATTGAAAAGAAAAGAAAAAATATCAGACTCAAATCTAAATTTTTTTGAGATCCTTTTTTGAAAATCTAGTTTTTACATTTTTTCTTATAGAATAAAAAAAGCACAAAACACAACACATGCATCCTATTAGTCTATCACTAATACACAAACACGCGTCCTCGAGAGTCAAAAGTAAAAGTAGAAGTCTGACTAATGCACAAAACATACACACGTGACATGCTATAATAGCTTGACTTGTCCTAAAAATAAAAAATAAAAGGTGTGCAGATGCATTGAAGTTGAAAAAGTATGTTGTTGCACAAATTTTATTGTACTCGTCAATTGCACAAGTCGTTATGTAGTGTAGCGGGTGTGCAAGTGCGAGGTCGAATCCCACAGAGAATCGTGCTTTGTGTAAGAATCAATTTAAATGCATAAATTAAACTTTATCTTAACCTAGTCCCAAAAGCAAACATGTAACGTGCAGAAAATTAAAACTAATTAAATGCAATAAAATAAAGTAATAAAAACGACTAAGGTCCCTAATCCACCTCACCACAATTTAATCAACATATAAACATGCTTAGCTTATACTCAATAACGAGTATGCTACTAGGCATACTCTGAGCGTTAACACATTGTTCATATTTTTGTGTATCGATAAAGCACATATGCATATTATATTGTTGTTACAAAATCTTGTCGAACTAATCAATGCAAACATTGTTTTAAGAGGTCACAACGGATATTGGTCCGAAGACGAATCATCCGATGTATCTCCGGTTGCAACGAAAGTTGACGTTTAACGATTTGTAAGCAACAATCAACACACTTTTGTCACTAAAATGTATTGAAATGAATATACATAAAATTAAACGACAGAATAATACGAACTAAACATGAATATATATATAAACAAATCCATAGTGAAGGGAATAAGAGACTAAATAAAAGCAAAATAAAACAATAAATAAATGACAATTTAGGAGGATTTTACAGTGAAAAACAGAGGATTTGAGGCCATAGAGATGCTTCTCAAACGTAAAAATACAAAAAATGAGGTAAGATTCTATTTATAGACAAAATAAATCGTACTGCCAGGTCAGGGGTGCGTTCGATCGCAGGAGGTGCGATCGATCGCATCCCTGTGTGAGTTCGATCGTCTGACGTGCGTTCGACCGCAAGTGTATCGCAGTGCCGTGTGTGTTCGAGCGTAGGCGTTGCTTTCGATTGCACATAGTGCGATCGATCGCATGTAACTGCCCATGGCGCAAGCGTTGAAGCGATGGAGCATAGGGTCGGCTAAGGCAACGCGGACTTCACGGGCTGACATGGCTTACGATCGATCGTGGCCTTTGCGTTCAATCGCACTCAGTGCGCTCGAGCGCACTGGCAGGGGCTTGACATCTCTTAGCTCAATTTTTCCCTTTAAGCCACGTTTTCAGGACAATGACCTACAACACAGTACAACACAAAACATAAGATATTAACACAACTAAGAGCCTAACAAACATAAGTTAAAGGGGGTCCAATATACAATATTTGACACCGATCAAATACCCCCAAACTTACATTTTGCTAGTCCCTTAGCAAAACAAAACTGAAAACACAAATAAAAACAAAAAACATAAATATGCTTTCGTGGGAGAAACGATTGTATTTAGCGTATGCAACAAGCCTTTTAAACTACTAGGCATCCCTAGTGGACGAGTGAACTCTCGTGAGGGTTTTTCAGGAGTGACACCCACAAACAATTATTGGCACTATGTTATTAATGGACAAAACCCTTCACACAAACACATGGTTCATACATCATTAGCAAATTTAACATGTTAAACATACGAATCACATCATTTAGGCATCCAAACATCATTTCACTCAAGGTTGGAAAATTGAGACAACAAATGTTCCATAAAGTGCAAAGTGAACTACACAAGATCATGGGGTTTCAATCATTCTCCAAAGACGTGTATCCCAAAAATTCAAAGGAAAACAATGTGATAACTACAACCAAGGCTTGAATTTGAAAGATGCAGTTTTTTTGTATAGGCTGTGCAATGCTTGGCTCCCTTAAGCTTATAAATGACCTCTGTAACGAGCGTTAGGCCAGTGACTCCCAAACCAGGCGGTTTTAGGGCACTAGATGTAGAGACATCCCTAGGGCTCAATTACTTAAGTCAAAAGAGCTACGAAACCTAAACTAGCCATACAATTTTTTAGCTGAAATTTCTCATCTTTTGACATGAACACTCATTGCTTGGCCAGGCAAGAGGTTCGGTTACTCAATGAAAAGTTCGACTTATTCTGATTTTTTTTTTTAATTTTTATTAACAGCCAATATTTTCATCATCACATCGCAAACCTAGAAATCTTAAGACACACACTTCAAAATCAAATCTCATACACCATAGACCCTAATGCTAGTGTGCATGTGAAATATCAATCAAACAAGTGGAGCCTCTCTAATCCAATACATGAATAAAAAACTGGGATTTCTAATGATATGCAATGTTCAAACAAGTTAAACACACCAATGACATGCAATCCACAGTTACGATGTAAATCATGCCCAATCAACAACATAGCAACAAACAAAAAGAAAAAAAAAATTATATACAGACAAAAAAAACCAACAAAACAACTAAATAAACAAACAAAAAGACATAATGTTTGTCCACACCCCTAAACTTAAATGACATATTGTCCCCAATGTGACAAGAAATACATTACAGTGGGATGAAGAACCGACGAGTGCAAAGTCCAAGGCGTCCCCCGAACTTGAACATCAGAACACCTATCAAAAACTAACATCAATTTTTTTTCTCAAAGATCAAACATCAACGTTAATTGCTGTTAGAAACAAAAATTAAAATTAAAATGACGAAAAATAAAACAACAAAAAGAAAATAAATCAAAAATGCAGTGCGGAAAATAAAAATAAAAAAAGAAAAATACCGCAATTTCCCCGCTCATATGAGTGTCCAACCAATCCCTTCCATCCTTTCTTCTTTAAAACTAGATACCCCTCTGGAATGATGTTTCGCTATCTTATGTAGTTGTCCTTGTTTCGAGAGATCCACTTAGGAACATGGTTCTTAGATTTGTGATCTTGTGAGTGTGAATCCTCAAAGATATCTACATAAGACGGCTCTTCGAGACATTGGAAAGATAGAACTTGTTGTGTCTCGAGAGGGATTGTGATTAAGGAGTGAGCTTCAGTACTCACTTCCTTGTCATTGGACTAATTTAAAATTGGCGGGGGCTCAAACTGCTCCAGGTTCTCTTTTTCTCCATTCTTAGTCCGCATCGCAGGAGTGAGATCCAATAAAGCCTTAGCTTGCTCATGTACCATGTCAAGGTCCAAATCAAACTCAAATTGAACAAAGCTCTCTTCCAAAGGATCCTCCAGACTTGGCTCTCTAAACCTCACAGCTTGCTTGAGGAACTTGTCAAGATCCATATCATCTTCAATTTGATCAAAACACTCTCCCGATGGATCCTCAAGACTAGGCTCACTAAAAGTATCAGCATGATCAAGTAGCCTGTCCAGGTCTAGGTCATCTTCTTCTTGGGTGAAGTGTTCCATCTCAGGATTCTCTAAAGTTAAATCATGCAACACACCATCTTGCACATCTAGCCTATCAAGGTCTAGGTCACAGTCATCTGGGGTGAAACATTCCATCTTAGGGTCCTCTAAGCTAAACTAACTTACAGCATCATCAACAATTTCCTCACTCCCACATGTGATGGTGGCTTAGACATGCTCATGATGAGGATTGCTGGGGCAATCCTCATCAATCATGTACTGCCCTCTCGCCATCTCCTGACTTTGAAGCTCATCTTCCTCGATTCTGTTGAATTCAGCAACTAGATGACCAAGCTGTCCTTCCAACCTTGCGATTGCTTCAGTGTTCGCCACAGTGGCATCTATTATTTCTTGACAAGGTTGGTTGACTGTTTTCCTAAACGCCTTGAGTGCGTCTTCCAATGATGGTTCTTGTGGCGCAGGAATGGTGGGTTGGCCGACTAGTTCAATGAATTCCTTAAAAGTTTCTTCCAAAGAAGATTTCTCAGGAGGATAGTCAAATGATGAATGGGAAGAAAAATGGTAGTCGAATTGCCAATATTCAGGATAGTGCAGTTCGTCAACTTGGGGAGCATAATTTTCTGTAGCATGAGCATGTCGCGAAAAATCAGAATGGTTGCTCCAGTCTGGGTTATAAAAATTTGAATTTGATTCAAATTTAGGGCTGAAGAAACTGGTGTTCAACTGCTCATGAGAAAAATTAGAAAATTGTTCCCAATGTGAACAATCACCTAAACTATGGTAAGGGCTGGAGCAATGTGAACATGGTTCATGTGATTAAAAATTGGTAGGGTTTGGCGTCCTACGACTAGGAAAAACATTAAAATAATCGAACGGAAGACTCATGCTTCACCCAAACAGTTTAAAATATCCCACATGAAACAATATCCATAAAACAAAAATAAAATAAAATAAACAATAACTAATAAAAAGAGACTAAACAAAAAACTAATAAATAAATAAATTAACAAAAAAATAAACTAATTAAACAACTAAAAATAAAAATAAACTAACCAAAACTAAAAACAGCAGTAATAAATAAAAACAGGAAAAATAAATAATTAATTAAAGACAAACTAATAATTAAACAAAAAAAAATCAAAAACTATACATAGCTGCTTCAGGTTTGTTGGTGCTGACTGCGGAGGTGCGCTCGAGCGCAAGATAGTGCGATCGTTCGTAAGCAGCAAAATGTAGCAGTCTGTGCAAGTACACTCAATCACAACAAAGGTGCGATCGTTTGCACAGACGCACTGCACTCTGTCAATCAAGGTGCGCTCGCGCGCCACAGCAACCTATCGAGCCCTGGCACGCTCACAACGCAGTAAATGGTGCATGTGCGTTCGATCGCAGTGTGATTGCGATCAAGCGCACTCACAGAGAGTGATTTTCCAGAAACTCAACAGAGAGCAAAAAAAACCAAACAAACACTACACTAAATTTTTTTTTCTATACAAAAGCACGAAATAAATAAAATAATTGCAGAAATTAAAATAACTAGTTGAGAGATAAAATTAATCTAAGCATAAAATTAATTCAAACAAAACAGCAATTCCTCGGCAACGGCGCCAAAATTGCACAAATTTTACTGTACTCGTCAATTGCACGAGTCGTTATGCAGTGTAGCGGGTGTGCAAGTGTGAAGTCGAATCCCACAGAGAATCGTGCTTTGTGTAAAAACCAATTTAAATGCCTAAATTAAACTTTATCTTAACCTAGTCCCAAAAGCAAGCATGTAACATGCAGAAAATTAAAACTAATTAAATGCAATAAAATAAAGTAATAAAAACGACTAAGGTCCCTAATCCACCTCACCACAATTTAATCAACATATAAACATGCTTAGCTTATACTCAATAACGACTATGCTACTAGGCATACTCTGAGCGCTAACACATTGTTCATATTTTCGTCTATCGATAAAGTACATATGCATATTATATTGTTGCTACAAAATCTTGTCAAACTAATCAATGCAAACACTGTTTTAAGAGGTCACAACGGATATTGGTCCGAAGACGAATCATCTGTTGTATCTCCGGTTGCAACAAAAGTTGACGTTTAACGATTTGTAAGCAACAATCAACATACTTTTGTCACTAAAATGTATTGAAACGAATATACATAAAATTAAACGACAGAATAATACGAACTAAATATGAATATATATAAACAAATCCATAGTGAAAGGAATAAGAGACTAAATAAAAGCAAAATAAAACAATAAATAAAATGACAATTTATGAGGGCTTTACAGTGAAAAACAGAGGGTTTAAGGCCCTAGAGGCGCCTCTAAAACGTAAAAATACAATAAATGAGGTAAGATTCTATTTATAGACAAAAGAAATCATGCTGCCAGGTCAGGGGTGCTTTTGATCGCAGGAGGTGCGATCGATCGCATCCCTGCGTGCGTTCGATCGTCTAACGTGCGTTCGACCGCAAGTGCATCACAGTGCCGCGTGTGTTCGAGCGTAGGCATTGCGTTCGACCGCATTACGTGCGATCGATCGCATGTAACTGCCCACGGCACAAGCGTTGAAGTGATGGAGCATAGGGCCGGCTAGGGCAACGCAGACTTCACGGGCTGACATGGCTTGCGATTGATCGTGGCCTCTGTGCTCGATCGCACTAAGTGCGCTCGAGTGCACTGGTAGGGGCTTGACATCTCTTAGCTCAATTCTTCCCTTTTAGCCACGTTTTCACACGACAAGGACCTACATCACAACACAACACAAAAACAATACAAAACATAAGATATTAACACAACTAAGAGCCTAACAAACATAAGTTAAGGGGGTTCCAATATATAATATTTGACACCAATCATATGCATATGCATTGAAGACATACACTTTAAAGTTTAAACTCACCTGGGCAAGGGAGAGTAAGATAGACGTGAGTTTTGGAGCTTGGGGTTTAAACTTTGTCGGCAACTGCGAGAGATGGAGAGAGAATATGGTTACTACATTTCTGAATGGCAACGACAATAGAAAAATGAAGTGGTTTCACCCTTCCAGTTAAGTTAGGGCTTTTTTGTTTTTTTTTTGGTCACAAAACGGTGTCATTTTGATTATATATTTATTTTCAAAAAAATTACAATATGAGCAGTTCGGTTCGGTTCGAAAACCGACTTAGGAAATATCATCTCGCCTACCGACTAACCTGATGTTAGTAAGGAGATTTTTTGCCGTCTTCCGGCTGCCGGTTGTCGGTGGCGGCTCGACGTCAGTGTGGTGATGGACGATATGCGGTCGGTAGGTGGCATACGGCCAATCTGCACAGCCCTATGTGCCACGCACGTGACTTGGTTTCCATCCAAAGTGACGGCCAAAATAAACAGATGGGCTTTTTTGTTAACGTCTAAAACTTTGTGGGGGTATTTTGTCTCTTTTTAAACATTGGACGTCAAAGCACAAACGTATAAATAGTTCAAGGAGGTAAAATGTATTTTTCCTTAAAAAAAATGGAAAACACGTTGAGGCTTCAGTAGCTCTTTCAAGCCTCAACATAGTTCTACACCTGCTTGGGAGGTTTGTTTTTTCATTTTAATTCGCCAATGTTTCTCAGGTGAAAATATTCATCTTTCACTTTACATTCTATTTTTCTTTTTTCAAATCCTCCTTCACAATTCTTTAGGTTTCTAATCTCTACATTTGCCTACCAATTTTATTCCTTGTAATTTTTTTATTCCAATTATTCTTATACCTTGTATTTAAAAGCTTATAGCATTGGCTTTAGCTCTTTTAATTTCTTAGATTGAAGTTGTTGCCGGATTTTAATTTGTAGTATTTTAGGATATTCAATAAGTTAAAAGTTATTAGACCAACAAACTAAAAGGAAAATAAATCAAACATTTTTCTCTTATTTGAATTGACTGAAATAAGATTAAGAGATGAGAGAGAAACAATTTTAAGTGGTGATCAATATTATGCTTGTAATAGACTGACATCAAGCTATCAACAAAAACAAAGTATACCTTCATAGAAAGAAAAGGTGGAACCTAGTGGACTACTAAATATACAACTTCATGAAAATTGCATCCGCACTAGGAATGACATCACCTCCAACATGGGAGACCCCTTGGCGCATGGGTGTTGTGGAGACAATATGCGGCAGATCAAAGTTAATACCTTTGATGTGTGAATGTGATTTAACAATATCAGCAATCATCCTTCCCATCCTACCTCCTACATCAACCAATGATCCCACGTAGCCAAACCCATCTTTGCATTCTGCTAGGACTGTCGCCATCACAATCTTGGTCGTACACGCCATGGCATCATTGAAGATGTTGTACTTATGATTTTTTGATGCAAAGTCACAAATCTCACAGCCATGTGCCTTCTTGAATGTAATGCCCCCTTTCGTGACATATTGGTTGAGGCAATGCAACGATGCCAATTGCCAATGATGGTTCCGGGTTGTTACCCTTCAGGCATGGAATTCCTCTTACTAAAAAGTAGTACCCTAAGACACCTCAAGAGGAAGAACATATGAAGGTCGTTCCTTATGCTTCTGTTTTAGGAAGCCTCATGTATGCTATGCCATGTACTAGGGCTGCAAATGAGCTGACACACCCGACAACTCGCTCGAAACCCGCTCGACCCGAGCTCGAGCTCGACACTGTTGAAGTTCGCTCGTTACTGTTGAAACTCGCTCGATTAGCTAACAACACATACCCGGCTTGCTCGATTAAGCTCGACGGGGGCTCGTGAGCTCGACTAGGCCTGGCTCGTTAGCTTGACTCGTTTGCTCGTTTATAAATCTTGTATATATATACAAAATATATTACAAAAAAATAGTTTAGGAGACCTTGTGTCCAATTGTTATGAATAGTTTAAGAAGCCCATGATTTTAGGGGCCTTTGAGTCCATGCCTTGATCTTCTAGACCTCAATTTTAAGAAGCCCATGATTTTGTTAGGAGCCCATGATTTTAGGAGCCCTTGAGTCCACGCCTCGATCTTCTAGACCTCTCCTCAATTTTGTACAATTCGTCTCCAAAGCTTAGTAAATCCTAAGCTTTTAAGTATAGCCACATCTTTCGTGTCATCCCAATGGTAAAACCAAAACTCCTTGAATGGAATTTGCTTTAAGCCTATAGAGGGACAATAGGGGAACATCCGCAGCAAACCAGACTTCCCCATTACTGAGAAGCATTTGACGACGAGAGCTGGTGGCAAAGAGGCATCTTGATTTCTGTTTCCATAAAGTTTCCTCCATGCAAAGCAATCTGTCCAAATCTTCTCGAGTAGCAGTTAAAGAATTGAAGGTAGACTGGTCGATCATATATATTCTTGAGTCGTCTCTCACCCGGCTGAAAAACTACAGGGCAACAATCCTTTTGCAAAATCTTCAACAAAACCAGCTTTGCGATTCCCAAATACAAAACCAGATTCCACAGCTTCTCCAGCATAATGAACTTCAGGAAATTCCATTGACTACCCATTGTGTTTCATTCCCTAGTGAAGCACAAATCGTGGAGCCCAATCTAGAGTAGTTCGCACAAGATTAAAAAGAAGAGAGAAGCTGAGGCGTGTTATACTTTGTTACAAAAAAAAAAAAAAAAAAATAGTGGATGAAAGAGAGAAGCTAAGGCGTCGAGATTGTGAAATTACAGAAGAGAGAGTTGGGCTGAGAAGTTAAGTTGAGCGAGAGGGAGAGAAGTGAGAACCAGAGACTCAGAGTTGAGAGAGATAGAGATTGGGCGTGTTATCCTTGTGAGTTGTGAAGCTTTTCCTTGTCCCACATCGAAAAAAGAAGCAAACACTATATCATCTCACTTCTATAAATTAAATGGCCCACTGCTTTGTATCTCAAACGTTAAAGTCTTTGCCACCTAGTGGGTTGTGAGTAAATCACTAAAATACCCTCGGTGCTTGCTATTTGAATTTTAAATGGTGAAAAGAAATCAATTTTTTAAATAAAGTTGATTTAAAAATAAAATTTATAGCCTGCTTATTGGCTAAGCTTGAGCTTGCGTAAGGTTCTTCCTTAACGAGCTGCAAGCCGAATCAAGCTTTTCAAGGGCTCAGCTCGCCAGAAATCAAATTTTTCTCGATCTCGGGCTCGATCCCGAGCACGAGATTATTCTAATGAGCCGATCCTGAGCAAAGGATTCTCAGCTCGGCTTGATCTTGGGATCGGCTCGTTAAAAAAATTCTCTTAAATGAGCCGAGCCGAGTTTGCTAAAGCTTGGCTCGCTCGGCTCATTTACAGCCCTACCATGTACTAGACCTTACATATGTTTTGCAGTTGGCATAGTCAACAGATATTAGTCAAATCTTGGACCACCACATTGGACAGTAGTAAAGCATATGCTCAAGTATCTTTGGAGAACAAGGATTATATGTTTGTCTACCATTGTGAGGATTTTATAGTGGCTGGTTACACGAATTTTGACTTCCAGTCAGATCATGATTCCCGAAAGTCTACCTCAGGGTATATCTTTACCCTCAATGGATGAGCCATTAGTTGGAGGTGTGTTAAGCAGTCATGCAGTGATGACTTAACTATGGAAGTTGAATATGTTGCCGCTTATGAGGTAGCAAAGGAACCAGTTTGGTTCAAGAAATTTATACCAGATATTGGCATATAAGGATAGAGTAGTCTCCTATCAAGCTGTTGTGACAACAGTGGAGCAGTTGCACAATCCAAGGACCAAGGGTGCAAGTATCATTTCATTAGAGAGATAGTATCTTGAGGTGATGTAGTTGTGGCTAAAATTCCATCGACTGAGAATTGGTAGACCTATTCACCAAGACCTTGCCACAAAATATTTTTGAATCTCACTTGGAGGGGATGGGAGCCAAATGTATACCTCACAAGAATTGAGGGCAAATGGGAGTTTGTTGGGGATTACAACCTAAATCCTAGTGGATTTTATGTCTATGTTTTGACATTCAACGTTTGTTATGAATAAATGATATTATTCATTGATTAAATTATTTAAGCACGTCATATAACATCTTTGATCTTTACGTGCTTATTACAGTTATATATGTTGTGCATGTAATAGGTCTTTGGATTACATTGAATATGGACTATGGGTGTGAGTAACGGGGTTATCACACAAGATCTTAGTCCATAATCCTTATAGCTTTAACTTTAAGATAAGTTCACAGTCGGTAATAGAATTGGGCTTTCTATTTGCGAAAGACTGTTACGCATCAAACCAAAAGGATCTATCTGATTCAAGTGAAGTTAGAGGCTTAAAGTTGATATGAAGGTGTTATTCACTGAATGAACCAAAAATTTATGCGACGGAAAATTTCATATTGGAATCAAAAGTCAATCTTAAGTAATTCAAATGGATTAATTATTTATCCTACTCATATGTAGACTATTCCTATAGTTGATACTCGAAGATTCCAATTATTTGTTGCTCTTACTTTAGATTTTATTTGGCTGTGTAGGAACAAGTTGATCCATGATGCCATTCAACCTAATCTAAGTGAGGCAATTTTGTAGCTAAAGGCCACCTTGAAGTCTCACCTCTCAGCTTGGCACGATGCAAGCCTTCCTTCTCCTTGGTTTCCCCCTCGGTCAGGAAGCATCAAAGGGAATTTGACGTTGCAATTAAGGCAATTTTGTAGTGGCTGCTACGGTGATCAGTGATTCTTTAGCTTCTAGCTTTTAGTTATGTTATTGCCCTTAGTTTTTGGTTTAAGCATGGGTTAGCGTTTAATTATTGTTGGGCATATTTCCTCTTTCATGGGGATTTTGTTTTAAGATAGGAAGTCCTATGAAAGGCTTTTGGTAGCCTTAGAACCAGTTTGGGAGAATAGGAGGACGGTCGAACCAAATGAGGTTCTACTTGAAATTCTCTGAGCAGATGTGTGGCCACGAGACTGGATGTACGGTCAAAAGTGTTCCAGGGAACGCCACTTTGGCCAGTTTTCCGATAGCCTCTGTCTTCATGTTCTGGGTTCATTTTAGTTGTATTTAAAATTAATTATAGATCTTTTCTCAATATTCGAGGTTATGGAGCCTCAAAGGAATTTTATGGAGGAGCTTTATGACCCGAGTGAGTACAAACTCACATGGATGCTTGTTTTTACTTTTTTCGCATTGCACGTCTATTTTATATATATCAAACATGCATATTTTGTAACTCTCATGAAATATATTTTAGAACTACTGTGAACTCTCTTTGTGAAAATGTGTGTTGATTAACAAGATAACAATGAGGCTTGTAAAGTTATATATGTAAAAGACTGATATTAATAATTGCATCGTATGACATGGTACACTGGTACGTACGGGATAACAACCATGGGCTTATTATACATGATAACTTTATGGTCATATGTGTGTGTGTGTGGGGGGGGGCGGAGGAGGGGGGCTTTGGATTCAATGATTTTGTGACCAAGGCGCAGCCATTCCTAATGGATCATCACTATAGGACAGACATCATTAGCGGTGTGGGCCACCCGAGGTCGGACTCGATCGTGCCGCTAGTGTTATATACAGTAGCTGTGCAATATCCGGGGCATCGGTGTTGTACTACAGGTCCTTGGGGACAGCGTCAACCTTGCTGAGAAGGGGTAATATCTCGAGTAGACTATACGGTTGAACTATTATTGTTACTCATGATTATAAGCATATATTATATCTATATCACATTAATGATAAACTGTCATCTCATATGGTTACATGTGCTTTATAAGTAATTGAATTCACCATTTAATAACAGATACGTCATGTGCATTTATACTCACTAAGTTATCGGACTATACTTGTATTATTTTCATTTTTTCTCCATATGTACAATTATGTTATTATAAATAGTTTAGCAGAAGATGGATACCAAGAGATGCTTGAGGACTGATTGCAAGCTTAAGCAGGTACTCATGGTAACTAGTACTTTTGAGTTATGCTATAGACTTAGGGCTTGATGCATGCTTGCATATTAAGGTGTAGCATAGATCCATTGTAACAATAATGTATATAATATCATTCCAACTACTTTGATGTTCTTTAGTAGATGCTCTGGTTGTAATGATTAATGTTTATAAAACTTTAGTACTTTCCACTGCTTAGTATCCTCTGTTTTAGAGGAGTAGGAGTTTCTGAGTCTTGTTCGGAGTAGAATATGGTTGAAAGACGAATCGTGGAATTAATTACCAGTTAATTAATTTTTGGGGCGTTACACTAAGATTAAAGGTTGAAATTTTTATTCTACATTTTTTCCTTATTATATAGAAGAGAATCTATTTGTAACTTCCCCAGGAATGAACCTTTTGCTCTGAGGATGTTTTGCACAAAATAATAAAAGTTGTTAGTTGATAAATTGCATTATGATAACAATCCTAATGCAGTATTTTACGAATGGTAAACATTTAAAAAAAAAAAAAAGAAAAAAAAAAGATCTCTATCATTACCATTTGAATATGTTAAATAAAATTGAACAAAGGAGACAAAATATGGTAGGTGGTAGGAATAGATCCTAATTGACATTGGTAAAGAAAAATATTGAAAAAAAAAGCATACTTTTATTTTGTATATTATTTTGAGTTGGGGACATCAGACACGAGCCAATTATCACAAGTGCGTATGGACATTGATGAGGGCCACATATTATCATGGGCGTTTTATTATTGTTTTAGTATTAATTTTCAGACTGGTTGTTTTGAACTTTATTTATTTACATCTGGGCTTTATGTTATTTTAGTGGTCGTTAGTCCAGATACTACTAGTGTGAGGGTTAGGGTTTAGCCCTCACCTATTTAGACACATTTTTTCAATTGTATTGGCAGTTTTTGATGAATAATATTACTGACATGGATTTGTTGTTTTCATCCCCCTATGTTTCTCTCTCTCCCCAACCTTCTTTCTCTTCCTTTCTTTGGCTTTTCTGCTTCTTCTCTCTATTTCTCTTCTTTATGAGAAAATGATAGTCTATCTCAATTTTCCTCTAATATTTGTGGTGCGGAAAACATGGTTTTGAATCATGTTTTCTTTTCATATTATTCTTTTTGTTTGATTTATGTTCATTCATAATATAAAATCGTCATATTATTCTTACTTTATTGAAAATAGGTTGGGATTGTAGATATAGAGAGCAACGCAAAGCTATCTTCACTACACGAATTCATTATCCAGCTATGAGTTATTTTACTTCTCATCATGATCCACCAAATGAAGATGTATGAACTTTATATTATAAATATTCTTTGTGTATGGTATTGAATTTTAAATGTTAAAGATCATGGTAATAACTACCACAGTGAATTAAGCACTCGCCTTCTAAATCATAGAAGGCAAATATATTGAACCAGCATACATTTTATGAAGTCAAGTATATATTGAATTTTCTAAATAGATTCAGTATTTAGAAAATTCAATACATACTTTATTAAATCTTCTATAATATAATATGTGTATAATATTAAAATTATTACGTGAACAATCATAATGATATATAACACAGAAAACCAAGTGCGTGCCATCCCAACTAGTTACAAATAAAAAGCAAAATAATCTTTCATTCCAATGATTGCTAGGTTAACGCCTTTGCTAGATAATGAGCTGCCATATTTGCTTCCCTTTTGACGTACCTCACATACCATAATTAGATACTTTACGCATTGTCTTCGCATCATCAATCAGTTGCCCATACCGACTCCAAGGCTGTCATTCCCTTCGCAGCGCATGTAATATATCCAAAACATCACCCTCTAATATAATATTATCAATATCCAAACCACTATTAAATTCTGCATCCTTCCATGTGCATAGGCCTTTGCTTCACTTAGGTCAATCATATAAAGTTTGGAGCACATGATTGCCAAGAAATTCACTCATTTGTTGTGTTTCACTTCACACATTTAGGAATGGACAATGCTAGGATTAAAAAAGCAAACAAACAAAACAAAAGCAAACCAAACCGCAGCTGCAATCATTGACGCTTTATTCACATTTTTCATTCTATAAATAAATATACAAAAAAAAAAAAAAAAAAAAAAAAAAAAAAAAAAAAAAAAAAAAAAAAAAAAAAAAAAAGCTCTCCTCCCCAAAAGACCCAAAGAAGGAAAACCAATGGAAATAAAAACTAAGATATTACAATCATTTGAATTGCTATACACAACATATCAAATTCTAGATGAAACACAATGGAACAAGTCAGCTTCGTAAGGACACCCTGATGCCCCCAATGAGTCAATTGTAATGTTAGCTACACCTCCACAAGGCCCTGTACACAGATTCTCCTTCCAATTATTTGTTCCGAGCAAAGATCATATTTATACAATTTATCCAATGAATGCCTTTGAGCCAAACATTCCAAGCTATAAGCTAATTAGATACCTAAAACCTGGAAGGAAGCACATAATTCTTGAAGCAAACATTAAAATCAAGACGACGCGTGCTTCATCCAGCAGCAACCTCCATAGCTATTAATCCATGTTTGTTTCCATCAAAACGAAAAGAAATTCTTAATTGCTTCAACTATCTTTGGGTTTTCTGCTCTTTCATCTCTATCTCCTTTACACTGTCTACTATGTATTGGATCTTCTTTGATAGGCTCTCATTGTGCTCCTCAATGTGGTCGAATATCATTTCCAGATGCCTTTTATAGGTTGCAGCTCGCTTTTTCTCTATGGCCAGTTGCTGGGATAGTTCCCGAATCTTATCATGTTCATTCTGCAAAAGCAAAATACCAAAAAGGTTAGTTATGATATACTAAAATCTGGCGACTTCAAGGAGAAAGACGATGAAGACGTGCTTAGACAGGACAAGGACATAGAGTATTATTTATTAATGATTCGGCGAGTTTTTTTTTTTTTTTTTTTTGGGTAAGTGAGTTTTAACTTTTTAATGCATGATCTCCAATTTATTAATTCCAATTGGAGCAACAACTCCATTTCAGGCATGGATTTGTGCCTTCAAAAGTTGAAATACCAACAAATAGCACAAATTGCTGTAAGATAACTAATTAGTAATTCATGTTATCATCAACTTTCCAGCCAGTTTAGGCAAAACAAGAAAAGGGTCCATAATAACGCATTGATTTAAAATGTTTATATAAGAAAACTGTAATAAAGAAGAACATTCGATTTTAATCTTGTCCCCTTAAAAGTCTTCTCAGTAACTGCAATAACTACCCTAAGATGCCACGCGACCTTTTATTCAATCTCCATCAAACATGTTATCCTGGAAAATTCAGATTTATAAAACCTTAAAGCCTATAAGCACAAACGGGGATACTAGTAAAAGTGCCATAGATGACAATTCAGAAATTCAAAGAAAAATTTATTGAATATAATTGGACTTTGAAGAATCCCCAAGGCTTGTACTGCCCTATGCGTGGATTGAAAATGCACAGGCAGCGCACCTAGCTCCTCCACAGCCTCCAAAATAAGAGTCTTTCACCAGGGCTCCTCTGGCTTTCCTAGCTTTCCGGTAGTTTTTTAGATTCTGCTTGGAAACTGACCAGACTAAGGGAGTCCCAATCTCTGATGACTCCGAAAGCAAACAGAGTCTCTCCCAATGCAACAACCCCTGAATCCAACAAAGACGCCTCTGGTAGGATATCCGGCTCAAAGGCCACCGGACACTCCACTGCCAAACCCTCTGTAGTCTCATGATTGGTAATGGGTTCTGACACAGAGAAGCCCAAAATCAAATCTGGACCAGATTCAAGACCGGAAATCGAATCTGGACCAGATTCAAGACCCCAACTTTTCTCTCGAGGCAGAGCAAGAAAAGAGAACTTCCAGCCACCAAGACCGAACTTGAAGCGTGAATGACACCCAAATTCGAAATTGGATATGAACTGTGACCCGAACTGTAGCCCAAAACGTGATCCGGACAGTGACCCGAATCTTGATCTGGATTTGGGTCCAACCCGGTACCCATACCTGCATGATCCAACATCTCTGTCCTGTTCTGCCTCCCTTTGGACGTCAGGTCCAGCCCAACGATTAGACCTTCGGCCAGCCCAACGAAAGCCCGATCCAACTCACTTCGAAGTAGCCCTAAATGAAATTTCACCCAATCTTGCATCTGCTCTGCACTCGTCAACAAATCTGCCACCGCCAGATGCTGTACTGCCGGCACGGGAGCCTCCAATAAACCGTTAAACTTCTTCTGCGATATCTGCTGGACTTCCAGAATGTAACAGTCCACTGCTGAGAGCAGCTCCACTCCGCCTTGCTCCTCCTCAAAACTGGCTGACACAGGAAACACATCAAGGAGACATGAAGAAAGACAGGCATTTCAACTCTCCAACTGTCGATTGCAGCACGTCCACAAAGGACCGTTTAGAAAGAGACCCAGAAGGAGCTTTCACCCCAACCTCTAACTTCTTCCCCATCAACAAAGGAAACTCAGACATTACAGGCCCTACCTTTTCCCCTTGAAACTCCATCTGTCTCATCTCACCCACGAAACAGCACCAACCCCACCCATTTCTGCCCTCTGGAGCCAAATCATTCCTTTCCGACCACCCTTGGCGTAAATGGCCACCTCCAAGAATCTGCCTGCCTTGTTGCTCCCCCCACGAACCATTAACATATTCTCATCCTCATGAAAATACGCGACTGTAACTTCCTTCACCTGAGACAAAAAAACCTCTTCCACCTTACTCAGCAACTATATAGAACTTTGAGGACCCACCAAGATAACCCCAACGAAACCCTTCCTCCTCTCCTCTAAACGAAGATCGGAGGACCCTTCCTTCACCGTGAAGCAGAAAGCTTTACTTCGACGGAAAGCCGACATTCCATAGCTAGCGCAGGCTGGACTTAACCCTAGCATGTGACGCTAGACACGCCACCATTAGGGGGGAGGAAAGGGAGAAAAAAAGAAAACGCAGGAGAGAGAAGAGAGCTTTTTTCTTTTGTAGGTTAGTGAGCGCTTTTTCTTCTCAAAACAAGAACATGAACAACAACTCAAACACAAAACTCTCTTAAAAGAGAAATGATAGATATATAATTCTATCCAACAAGGCTGACATGACACTCCCCACTAACCTTTGGATTAATCCTTGTTAAATTAAAAAAAGATTAAATGATTGAGTTAGAGTGACACATTAACATTGTTGGACAATTGTAGGATAAAAATATAATATCTAGCATTACTCCTCCTAAAAACACAAAAACCAGTTTACACTTTTATGTCACATTAGAACATATTTCCAAACAAAAAACAAAAAACAAAAACTCTCCCAAAACACATTTAACAAACAAAGCCTTGAACTCTATAGGCTTTAACTACTAAGCCTAAACTAAATAACTAAAAAAACCCATAAATAATATCCAAAAAGCATAACAAAACTTAAAATAAGACCAAATGGATCAAAAGTACAACACACGTAAAAAATAAAAAATAAAAATAAAAATAAAGCATATCTTTTCACTAATTGCTCATTAACAGAATTCTATACCACATGCACCTTAAAAGTGGAACCCAAAGGCAATCCCAAGTAAGACAAAGCAGGGAACCCACTTTCAGCCATATTATGCAGCCCCACCCCAAAAACAAACTGCAGCCAAATCCTCAACCCCGACAACCTCAACAACCTAGGACTGAAACAAGCTCACTCTTCCTCATATTAACTTTATAACCAGACAATCTCAAAGCACAAGAGAATACATCTAATATACTCAAGCTGCTCAATATCAGCAGCACAAAATAGGATATTGTCATCAGCAAACAATAAGCGGGAGATCTTGAAATCCTCCTAGGCACTCTCCTGACTTTAAAGACTGAAATAAATCCACCCTCCACTGCTTCAACTAACATTCTACAAAGAGTTTCCATCACCAGAATGAACAAAAAGCAGCAAAGGATCTCCTAGTCTCAGGCCTCTTATACCATCAAAAGATTTCTAATTGTGCTATTAACTTGAAAGCAATATCAACCAAAACCTTAAAAAATGTAAAGTATAGAATAAAAGAATAATAAAAATAAATAAATTAAACACATCATACATTGTAGGAGTTCAAGACATGAATGAATGAAGGCCTACTCCCATCTTCTAAACTTCTCTTACTGATGCTATACAAAATCAAAAGGATAATTTTCATCAATTCAGATCCAATTCAATGGTAATTAACATGTTTCACTGTCAGGAAGTTCTTATCATCATAAGGAATGCCTCCACCAAGATGAAATTGACTTAACCCAATCATTCTTTAAGTCTGAACACAGTCATTCCAATCTTGTAGAAAAAATGTGCTGTTAATGAGAGATTATTTTATTCTTCTGCAACAAATTTCCAGACTTTATCAGTGCAATGATCATTATTTGTCTTCCAACAAGAGCAAATTAGAAAAATAAGGTGAGCATAACATGTGAGTGCCTCAATCATGTGTCGTTGGAAAACCTAATTATTGATTTTCGTTTCCTCCTGATCATTTAATGAACCAATGTTCACATCCTCTCACTGAACCACCACAACTGGAAAAGTAATTCCCATAGAAATTGCCAACATGGACCATAGGTTGTCTTATCGCATTGCTAGCACGGAATCACCACCCTTCCTGCATCTCTCATCTAGTGAATCTTACAAAATCTTCACACTAATTTTCGTCCAATTATTCCCCCAACAGTAAGTAACACACCAACTATCGAACAGCACCTATGATCTTGGTGAATATCACATCCCACAATCTTTCCAAAAACAATCCGACTACCAACTCAACACATGCTAATAGCAAAAACAACTCAAATCATCACAACTCAACTTAGCTAAGCGCCCTCCGTACCAATTGAAGTTGTCCCAATGAATCCATTTTCAACTAGTGGGGCAGAAACAACAAAACACTATTGCGACAAGGGGCATTTCCCTTCTAATAGAAAAGAACGCAGTTCTCAAAGTCCTAGTAGACAAAGTAACAAATTTTCAGGTTTCTATTTAGGTTATCAAGAAATTTTTTTTTTGATAAATAATTTAATATCATTAGACAAGTGCAAAGAGGCACAACCTTAATACACAGAAAGTCTACAAGAGATATCCCCCTTTTTTTTTATAAGTCAGAGTATTATATACCAAAAAAAAGCGCAAAGCGCCTCTAAGTATACAAGAATGAGAACGCAGAGCGCCTCAAGTATACAAAGGAAACCCAAACCAACAACCCAAGGAATGCACAAATGCGCCTCTAAGTACACAAAAAGTATACAAAGGAACCAAAAAAGAAAACCCGAAACAACCCAAAAGCAGCAAAGGACCTAAACAACACCCTAACAGCAGCCCTAGTGCACCTCTGGAGGGAACGAAAATGCATTCTTCGATCCCGACCAACCCCGTCGCAGCTGGCCCTTCACCGGAGAGATGGTGCAGTCCAAATTTTTGAGCTCTCTCATCCCCTTAACCTTAGGAACAGTAGCTTCGACAAGATCCCGAAGTTTCTTGTCTTCACCTCCCCAAGTCAACCCCACAACACCCTAACAAGATATCCCCCTAATCAGGAGAAAAGAAAAATTCAAAAAATAAGAAAAAATAGAGAAAAGCAAACTATCACGTGCTGCTATCCAAGTGAAAAGGGAGTTGAATATATTATTTTTCAGCTCTTCTTCCGAAGTCTCTCTTTCTTCAAAGGTCTCTCCACATACACCACATTAAACATAAGAAGCCAATCTCTATCCACATTTACTTGCCTTACTTTGAGAGAATATAAATACCTTGAAGAAAGA
Organism: Carpinus fangiana; assembly: GCA_006937295.1. Lineage (NCBI taxonomy): Eukaryota > Viridiplantae > Streptophyta > Magnoliopsida > Fagales > Betulaceae > Carpinus > Carpinus fangiana. The sequence continues at coordinate 21,018,804 of CM017326.1, forward strand.
GGAGACTAAATCCGCCTCCCAATCCTATACGGGTTTAGTAAAAATTATATTCCATTGAATGCTTTCCGAAACTGCATATGATCTGCCATTCACGCATCCTTACAATGTGCGATACTAAATTTGGATAAGTTATCTTCAATGGTTGCTTTCTACACCACACGCCATGCTAAAAACTGAGCTTTGACCCACCACTCACCACATATCTAACAAACTTCGGAAAGTTTCTCACTCCCTTCTTATATATTTCCACTCTCACTCCAAATGACCACGCTACCTCCATAGAACAGCACGCTCTCCTTAGACTATCATACTTGGTTTCTATCACCAATCTCCATGAAGCCTTCCATTTCGTAACATAATGCCATACCCATTTACTAAGTAGAAACTAAATTAGGTTTCTAACCTTAAACCACTTACTTTCGATAGAGTACAAATTCTTGACCAGTTTACTAAATGGACCTTAAACTCATTACCAATTCCCTCCCTCCCCCCACCCAAATAAAAAGTCTCTCCAAAGCGTTTCAAGCCTATTAGTTACTCCCACTGGAATGGGGAAAAGAGATAAATAGTAAGTAGGCAAATTGGAAAGAGTGCTTTTTATCAAGGTAAATCTACCTCCCTTAGATAAATAAAGCCTTTTTCAACCAACTGACGTTCCATTTTTTCAATTATGTTGTTCCAAATAGATGTAGCCTTGTAATAAGCATCCAATGGCAAACCCAAGTACTTCATCAAGAAGAAACTCTACAGCCAAGAAGACAGGCCAAACAAAAGCTGGAGTAGCTCAAAGTTTGCCTCACAAAATATCAAAGTCTCATCTACAAACAATAAATGGGACACTAACACCTCTTCATTATTCCTCGACTCCACTGAAAACCCAAACAAAAGTCCCTTATTCACTGTAGCAGTCATCATCCTACTCAGTGCCTCCATAACAACTGCAAACAATAATGGCGATAATAGATCTCCCTGTCATCCACGAGAACTACTAAAGAACCCAAACGGAGAACCATTAATAAGAATGGAAAACCGCACCGTAGAAATATAATGCTCCCCTTTGTTCCAAAAGTTGCCCAGTAAAGAACCCAAATGGAGAACCATTTATAAGAATGGAAAACTGCATCAAATAAATATAATGCGCTATCCAATCCCTCAATTTCTCCACAAATCCACATCTCTTCAATAAATATATCACGGACTCCCAATGAACATGATAATAGAAATTCTTCAAGTCCAATTTACACAACACTCCAGGACTCCCACATCTAATCTGATTATCCAAATATTCATTAGCCACCAGACAGAATCCAGAATTTATCTACCTTTGATGAAAGCATTTTGAGAATTGTAAATAATCTTTCCTAAAACCAATTTTAGCATGTTTTCCAAAACCTTGAAGATAATTTTACATACTCCACCCACTAAGCTAATGTATACAACGCTGGCTTTTTTGGGATAAGGGATACAAAAGTTGCATTAAAACTCTTCTCAAACTTTTGTTGACTATGAAACTCCTCAAAAACTGCAAAAATGTCCGCCTTTTAAAACCTTCCAAAAAACACCATAGAGAAACCATAAGGAAGCGAAGCCTTTTCACCATTCAAATCCCTTACCACTTCCCACACCTTGTAATTTTCCCTCTTGACTCTCTAGACCAATTGTATATCTACTTTCATAGAAAGAAAAAGTAATGTCACCCTCTTCACCCTAGCTCACCTTTCCTTTTTCTCTTTAAAAAATTATGAATGAACGTACAATCAAAGAAAAATAAGAATTCTTATGAAAAATGAAAGAGAAATAAATCATATTTGATGAACACGCAATAAATAGTTTCTGCCCTTTTTGTCTGTCAGTACCAATCAGAAATTTAACCATTCCCCCATTTTGTAACAAGGTAAAAAAAAACTAGAAAACATGTATTTTTACTTTTTGTAGGTAATTAAAAACATGCATTTATTAATGCCAAAAATCTTGGTCCAACACAAGCGCAATTTAAACCTTGGATTATTTACACAGTGCTATGTCTGTTATGGACCATATATATGCAACAAACATTTTACCTATTCTGGTTGATCTTTACCAACCAAGGTTTTATTGCAGAAAAATATGGAGATATCATCATTCACTAAGAACACCCTCATGCTCACATATTGACATTCAGGGGGGCCAAAGTGATTTTATTTTAGAATTATATTAGGTCCCCCTAGATAAACATCCTGATTCCATCCCTTGTTTCAGGGCATTGTAGCTTGGTGTAAATTCCTAACTAAATTATTTTAAAGGCCTTTGATACTATAATGCCTAACATCTTTAAAAAGTAATGTTAATTTTTTTTTTTTTTAAAAAAAAGACCTTGGAGAAAATTCTGGGGCTATGTTTGAATTTTGTTTTAAATTTTGCCATCATTCGTTTGAAGGAAAAAGGCAGCAGAGCTTACAACTTAAAGTATGCCACCTTTTTTTTCTTTCACAAGTACAAAATTATTCATTCCACTACTAAACTTGGCTCAACATATAAGACCAAGACATCTCAAGAAAATACAGTCACACATGACTTGGGATTCCCCAAATTTTCCATCTATGTTATCAAAATCATTATATTTATCTTGAAATAACTAATGCCACTTATGACAAAAGTTGGTCTCTCTACATATCAAACATATGACTAAATAATAGAAATCAGAACATAACGAATACCAATTCTAAATTAAGATAGAACGAGGACTGACCGGATATTGATCATAAATGCAATCCCTTCGACCTTTTCCAGGTGTCAATGGATGAGAATGCTCCTTTACAAATTTTGTAACAACCCATTTACCAGAACTTACTTTCCTCACCAAAATCATTGCCCTGCAACCGACCCTTGTCTCTGCCCTTTGCCTCACAATTTTTTCACGCTTGTCAGGCATTCTATACCCCTCCTTGTTGCAAACAAGTGCCCGACCAATAGCAGATCCGTCACGCCTCGATCGAGAAAGTTTGCTTACACGGATGACAAATCCTACACGTGTGGCATATGCATTATAAAATGCATGTGCAGCTGCTTCAGATTCAAACTCCTGACCCAGATAGGGCTCATCTGATGCAATCATTGATACTGAAGGAATTGCAGCAGGAACTAAGTCCGATCCAGAAGAATCTTGATTCATTTTCTCATCCCGATCCTGTGGGAATGCCCCTTCAACAGAACTTCCACCAGTTCCATTTTCATCACCAACCCTACGATCCTCCACCCCAGCAGAGTTTCCAACCATCTCACCATTAATATCGTCATCAACACCAAACTCCACTGCAGTAAGAAAATTTTTTATGATTTTTCTGCATCCAAGTGATATTTCACAAACCAAGACAGAATCTGGTTCCCTCTCAGGTAGCCAGGAAGAATGAGGAAAGAACCTGTAAACAAGTATGACTTCATGCATGGATTTTCTCCCATTCATGCTTTCACGACAACAACAACAACAACAACAAAAAGAAGGAAAAGAAAAAGAAACATTGCCCTACTCATCTGAACAGGGCCCAGCAAATGTACAGAACCAACCAGATTTCTATCTTGTCAAACAAAACCTTGCATAACAGGGGTTAGAATTTTTTTTTTTGATAAGTAAGGGTTAGAAATTCATTCACATTTTCTTTTCCACTGGTTTCTAAGAAACCAAAAGATCATAATTACGAATTTCTTTTTGTCCTTTCCTTTTTTAGTTTGCTACATGATGTGTCTTAGCACAGAGGGTTTATAAACTAAAACGAAAGGCAGGCTTCAGAACTTATTTAACATAAACGAAGACGGTCAAATAATTGTCCCAATTCATTTGAGTTGAATTATCTTTCAGTTTTTTTTTTTTTCCCTTTCAGGTACGACATTCAAAAAATGAAAGATACAAATTTGTGCTTAAATTTCTGATTTTTGAGAACAAAATCAAGTATCAAAGTACGAGCCATCAAAAAATAAAAAATAAAAAACCAGTGAGATCTTGTCAATTACTAAATTCCTACCACTGTTTGATAAGTTTTACCAGATAAATTCCATAAACTTAATTCTTTGTTTGATATGTCAATTTGATTCTCAACCAACCCCCCCACCCCCCCCCCATAAAAAAGAAAAAACTTTAATCACTAAATTACCAAATTCAAAATTTCTTTCAACTTCCCTTTTCCAACATATCCTGAACCACCAAACAGAGCCTAAATTCGATTTTTCACGAGACCCAACTAAAGTCTACGATCCAAAATACCAAAAACCTGATCAAAACTTAATGCTATACCTATAGTTGCCCAAAAAACAAGGTGGGGAAAAAATTAAAATTCGAAATTTTCATCCCCAGAAAATCATAAAGTTCAATTTTCAGCTTGCTTCCCGTTTCTTTATTTTTGTTGGCAACCAAACAGAGAATTCATTCACAATCTACGATTAAAAAAGGATAACAAATTGGTCCAATTTGCTCTGAATAAAGCAACCATTTATTAACCGCCAAAAAAGTAGAACAAAAAACCCTAAATCTCAACCAAGACATTGTCTAATTAAAAGAATAAAATATTAAATCATGAAAATAAATTATAAAAAACAGAAAACTTACTGAAAATTCTCGACGATCCTGGTTCGACGAGAAGACAGACACTCAGAGAGAGAGAGAGAGAGAGAGAGAGAGAGTTGCGCTTCGGAACCCAGAGAGTGAGAGAGAGGGAAAGAGAGAGAGAGGAGGGGTTCAGGTTGTAAATATGGGGTCCTCAAGAGTTGGTGACGTGCCGAAAAACTACTTGCTTCCCTACAAATTAAAAAGTCAATCTCTCAAGTCAAAACCAGTGTAGTCCGCCGCGTGTCCCTTTGAGTGGACCTGGGCTCGTGGGATTATTGCTGGCTTGTAACCCGCCCGGTCCACGACAAGCTGAACCGGTTTCATAGTATAAAGTTTTTTCTCTGCGCGTGTACGTGTGGCATGGCAAAGGCCTTGTTTCCAAACCTCCGTAGAGCTGCTTCCCTGCTCAGAATCTCGTCTCCCAACTCGTTTCTTCTCAGGTACTCTCTCTATCTATCTGTTTTGCTTCCTGGGCAATTTTCAAGATTTTTTTTGTTTTTATGTTCCTTCTTCTTCTTCTTATTCCAACCGCCATTAAATTTGAACCCTTTAATGGTTGTGGGAAAATTGAGGTGGGAGATGGAGAAATCATAGTCCCCTTTGCCCCTTACTACACATTATGGTTTTCACTATTCTGCTTCAGGCTTCGCGGGTTCAGTCTGTCTTTCCTGCTGATTTGTGTCATTTCCAGGTCTACTTTGGAAGCCCAAGAATCAATTTGTAGTGTAACCAGGCACTTTCTTCCACTCAACCAGGCAAGTCCTTCGTGGGTTTTCAGGAACTTGAGTCATGGTTCGGTGAACCTTGTGATATCACGAGGAATTCCCAGGTTTGAAACGCATGAGGAGGATCCTCCTCCGAAGCACAAATGGCTGACAAAGAAGAGGCTGAAGATGAAGAGGATGAGGGAAAAGCAGAAGAGAAATGCGGCCAATAAGAGGGACCCGCGTTCTCTCGGCCTCACGAGGAAGAAGAAGATGAGGTTTGCCAGTGCTGAGGAGAGAATTAAGTACAAGCTTGAAAAGGTAATAATGTAATCATTGATATAATGTTTTTGCTGCAGAAAACCTTTATATATATATATATATAATAATAATAATAATAATAATAATTTTTCACAATTTATGGTATCTCAGTTGTTTATATTGAAGCCTGAATCATATGCTTGTAGTGTCATCATTATTCAGTTTTTAATTTTGAATTTCTCTGCAAGCTCTTCCTTTCTTTTCCTGATTTTATTTCTTACTAGTCCATGCTTTTGGGTTATATCCTTACCATATGACTTCGGGGAAAAGTGATAATCTTAGCTTCTAGGAAGAAATATAGTAGAACGTTTTCTCTGGCAAGTTTTGAAGGAGAGCGGGATAAGTGTTTAGATTTGGGATGTTAGCGGCCAAGAAAAATAGTCTTTTTGATTGGGAATAGTCTAGTGTGTCCTCCTCTGTCCAGCAAGACATCCAATATGTACTTCTTGGACACACTAGTTTTAACCATTTCGCCTGTATCCTTTTTAATTTGTTTGTTGGGTTGGATGTGCATTTGAGCAGTCTTAAACTCAAGTTCTAAGGTCAAGCGTGTATCTAAAGATGGATTGTTTGCATGGATTTTGGTATGGTTCATAGAAAGGTTGATTTCTTAGCCTAGAAAGGAACTTCATCAAGGATTGTTTTTGGGAGAAATTTATCCTGTATTAGGATTTATATGCGTATGCTGAGTCTTCTGTCTTTGTATTTTTTCTTTCCACTCTTTCTTGGTTTTTCCATGGAAGATTATCTCTTCCCCGTATTTGTACTATCTTCGTTCTTAATATTTTTTATTTCTTGTAATGGAGAATATAAAGGTAGAGTAGGGGAAATCGATGGGGAACTAGGTCAATTAGTTCAAGGAAATGATAATAATACCATCTTTTTTCAAATGGCAAATTCTAGGAGAAGAAGTAATGCTTTCTCTTTTCATTGTGAACGCAAGAGATTGAAGATTAAGAAAACAAAAAACATTTGTTTAGAAATTGCGAGAAACAATAACTAGGAATGAAAGATAAAGATCTTCTTGTGTACATGGCTGCGCCGTAAGCTTTTAACGATATCTCCTTAATTATAGAAAAAAAAAATGAAGAAGGAAATGAATTTTATCTAACTTAAATGAGTTCTTAGGATATGACTTGATTCTCAATTTTCTTTTATGTTGCTAAAGCCTTATTCTTCCCATTGATATTAATATTAGCTTTGGTTGATTCTTTTCACTTCAGGCCAAGATTAAGGAAGCTTTGCTGATTGAAAGACTGAAGCGGTATGAAGTTCCTAAAGCTCAGGGTCCTGTGGTAAAACCCCATGACCTGACTGGTGAGGAGCGGTTTTATATGAAAAAAATGGGCCAGAAGAGGTCTAATTATGTACCGATTGGCAGAAGAGGAGTATTTGGAGGTGTTATTCTTAATATGCATATGCATTGGAAGAAACATGAAACTGTTAAGGTCATTTGCAAGCCTTGTAAACCTGGGCAAATACATGAGTATGCACATGAAATTGCTAGATTGAGTGGTGGGATCCCCATTCAGATTATGGGAGATGACACCATAATATTTTATCGAGGAAAGGACTACGTGCAGCCAAAAGTTATGTCACCTATAGATACGTTATCCAAGAAAAAGGTGTGTTTTCCAACTTCCAATCTTCTTGGATGTTTGATTTCTTTATTTTCTCAAGTATATGATGTAGCACACTTTTAGCTGTCTTCCTTTGAGTTCCAATCCATTTGACCAGGAAACCCCACTGTAGCTATATCAAACAATACTTGTCATGCAACTATTATTACAAGCAATTTGGGGTTACTGGCACATTCTGCCACTCCAATCCAGAGAGCCATAAATACTAGTATTTTTTCAAATTGTATATATTTACTGTTCACATCCTTTTTGTTGTCTCATTGCCTTTGGGAGGTCCTTCAGTGGTTCTCAAAATGCTTTAAATTCTTAAGGAATGAGTTTTGTTGCCTATGCAACCATGGCAGAAATCCAGTTGGTTGCTCTGTAATGTTTTGTTATTGACTTTAGACATTACCGAGTGATCTTTTACTATTTTTACTTCTATTTAAAATTTAAATTGTGCATTTATGGTCCTTTAATACAACTATTTTCTAAGCACAGTGAGGTTTAAATAAATCTTCAGACTTATTAGCCTGAAATCTGAATGATCTAGAATTCCTGTCCAATTCTGTATATCAACTAATGGGGACACCATGGAGGGAAGAGATAAAGCACCCTGCTTACTTTTTTTTTTAAGAAAGAGAGAGAGAGAGAGAAGGTTTTTGTGCTCTGCCCTTCAGTCCAAGATGTGTTCTCCTTTCATTTTGAGTGAGTATTAATTTAGGCTCGTCCAGTGACTTATCATTATATATATATTATACTCATCTGGTGGGGGACAAAGAGAAGTATAGTCAGTCAAATAGAGTTTTGGTTAATTCCTGGATTATTTACCATAACTATCAATCAGAATTATTGGATACTGTATAAAATGTTACTCCTTCCATCCTACAATAGGATGTTTGTAAAATGATATGCATTTTATTGAAGCAAAATAAACATAACAATCTTCCAAAAATTCTCTTCGGTGGATTGTGTTTTTAGAACTATCCTGCGCTCACATCCGCTACTTGATCTTTGACATTTTGGGAAGATTCTTATGTTAATTTCACTTCACTAAAATGCATACCATTTACTAACTTTAATACATCGTGGGACAGAGGGAGTGTAGCTTCACAAAACAAATTGGTAAATAATAGTGACTTCAATTCTTTTGCTTACCAAAGCTAACATTTTTAATTAGACAAGCCACCACAGGAGTGGGATTTTGATCGTGTGGGATAGGAGGGTTGTGGATAAAGTCAAAGTGTGTGGGGGAGTTCTCGGTTGCTTGTTTGTTCAAGAACATCGAAGACCATTTTTCTTGGGCTTTTGCTGGTGTTTATGGCCTTAACTCCGACGGTGATAGAAGATTATTACGAGATGAGTTGGCAGGTTTGATTAGCTGGTGGAACTTTCATTGGTTCATTGGGGGGGTGGGGGGGATTTCAACGTTTCTCGCTTTCTTAGTGAGAGATCAGGTGATGCCCACTTTAGTCCATCTATGGTGGAATTTTTGGACTTCATCTACGCGCAAGGGCTTATGGATATTCCTCTTGTAGGAGGGTCTTTTATATGGTCAAATAATAGTGATCCTCCCTCTTGGTCGAGAATCGATAGATTTCTTGTCCCTCAATTTGGAAGCTTGTTTTCTTGACTTGACTCCGGAGAAGTTACCTAGACTATGTTCGGATCATTTTCTCATCCTTCTAGACTATGGAGGTCCTCATGGAGGTAAAAGGTATTTCATGTTCCAGAACATGTGGTTAAAATCAGAGGGATTTGTAGAAAAGGTGAAACAATGGTGGACTTTCTATCATTTTCAAATTTCAAGGTTCTTCAAGTTATATTTTGGCCTGCAAACTTAAGGCTTTGAAAGTTGACTTAGAAGTCTAGAACAAGATGTTTGGCAATGTAGAGAGTAAGAAAAAGCTTCTTTTGGAAGATTTATGGGTTCTTGAGAGCCTAGAAGTGAGAGGTCTAAATGACGAGGAGAAATTGAGGAATGCTACGATGATTAATGATTTGGAGAGGACAACTCTTCTTGAGGAGGCGTGTTGGAGAGAGAAATCGAGGACGCTGTGGTAAGAGAGTGGAACAAGTGCATAAAAAGCTCTTCCATCGAGTGGCCAACTCAAATAGGTGGAATAACTCTATTTGGAGGTTGATGGTACAAGCTTTTCAGATCAATCTGAGATAAAAGATCACATTGTGCAGCTCTACAATAGTTTGTTTTCATAGTGCACAGTTGGGGCCTAGGTTGGATGACCTTTCTTTTGATTCCATTGGGGAGGAGGAAACCATCTGGTTGGAAAGACCTGTTAAGGAAGATGAGCTATTTGAGGTGGTGAAAGCTAAGAATAGTGATAAGGCCAAGCGCCTTGACAGTTTTATTAGGTGTTTTTCCAAACTTGTTGGGAGGTTCTTAGTAGATATCATGAGTGTTCTTCATGAGTTTCACACTAGACGTTTGTTTGGAAAAAACTTCAATGCCACCCTTATTACTCTTATTCAAAAGAAACCTGGGACCATTGATATTAGAGGTTCTACCTATTAGCTTAGTGGGTGGAGTGAAAAATTGTTTTAAAAGTCCTAGCTAACAGATTGAAAATGGTAGTGGAGAAGATAATCTCCAAGCCTCAAAATGCTTTCATCAAGGATAGGAAATTCTAGATTCTAGTCTCTTTGCCAATGAGTGCCTTGATAGCAGGATTAGATCTGGTGATCCAGGTGTGCTATGTAAGTTGGATATTGAAAAGACTTGTGCTCAAGTAAATTGGGATTTTTTGTTGTATATGTTGTGGAGATGTGGTTTTGGTTAAAATGATTTAATTGGATAGCGCATTGTCTCTCTTCGGTGTGTTGTTCTGTTTTGATGAACGGCACTATGATGGGCTTATTTAGTAGTTCCCATGGTTTAAGGCAGGGGTCCTTTTGTCTCCTTTTAAGTGGAATGATTTCTGCTATGGTGAACGGGGATCTATTTTCTGGCTTTTCAGTGGGATCCAGGAATGGTTGTGTCGTCAACATTTCCCACCTTTTGGCAGGATGTCTGGTGCAGAGAAGCGACTTTCAAGTCCCTTTTCCCAGATTTCTAATCTATAGCTCGCAACAAAGAGGCTTTAGTGTCGGATTATATGGACTATTCCGGCACTTATGTCCATTGGAGCCCGAATTTTTTTAGGGTGGTCTAGGATTGGGAGCTTGATCCCCTTGTTGCATTGCTCGATCTTTTGTATTCTTTGCCCTTCCAAGAGAGCTATTGCTTGATCCCCATGTTGTGGTCTCCAACTCGTAATCATAAGTTTAAAGTGAAGAGCTATTATAACATATTACGGCCTGGTGAGTCTTCCCTTTTTCCTTGGAAGAGTGTTTGGAAGGTGAAGGCTCCTCCGCATATTGCTTTCTTCACTTGGATGGCAGCTTAGGGTAAAATACTTATGATTGAGAACATTAGGAAGTGGGATTTTGCCCTTGTTAATTGGTGTTGTCTTTGCAAGAAGAGTGAAGAGACCATAAACCACCTCCTCATCCATTGCAAGTTTACTAGCGAGATATGGCATTTGCTTCTCACCTTATTTGGAGTCTCTTAAGTAATGCCTATTAGAATAGTTAGGGTTTGAGTCATTAGGGTTTTGGGGGTAGTTTAGTCTTTATGGTATTTCCCTAATCCTATATAATAGGATGCTTGTATTAGGTTAAAGTTAAGTTGAATAATACAACAGCCGACTCTTTTCCCTCTAAACCATTCATACAAACTATAACAATGCCTAACAATGTAGTGGAGCTACTTTACTGTTGGAAGACGTAAGGAAGGGGACTATCCAAAGAGGCCATATGGAAAGCCATCCCTACTTTACTAATGTGGCATGTGGAGCATTTGGACAAAAAAAATCAACTTCTTTTCGAGGATCCAAGTCTAATGTGCTTCAACAAAATCCTCGTTTTTTGAGTACCCTTTTAGATTGGGTTGTAAATTTTGTTCCTAATTTTTTTTTCTCTAATCTTGTAGATCTTGTTAACCTTTTAGATTTTTTAACCCAATAGGGTGGTTACTTCTCTTGTAAACTTTTGATGTACATGAGATTTTCTCCTAATAAACTATCATTCAAAAAAAAATCCTACCTTTTGTTTGTGGATGAGACTTTGATTTTTTGCAAGTCAAATCTAGATCATCTTCACAATTTGCATTGTTTCTTCCTATGCTTCGAAGCGGTTTCAAGGTTGACGATTAATTTGGTTAAATCAGGGTTGGTCCCATTGGCAATGTCAACAATGTGGAAGGTGGGCTAACATTTTGGGTTGTAGAGCCTCTTCTCTACCTATGAAATATCTAGGCCTTTCGTTGGGAGCTTCATTTAAGGTCAAATCTATATGGGATGAAATTATTGAGAAGATAGAGCATCTTTTGTCGAAGATGATATATTTGTCAAAGGGTAACCCTAAGGGGTTGGCCCATGTGGTGGAGGCCTTGGTCTTGGGGTTTGCTCCCTTCAAGGTCCAAGGTTCAACACCTCATGGGTGCAAACAATTTCTTGGAGCCACACCCCTTGGTGAAAATGCCAGCGATTTAATCAGTTTCGTGAAGGGAAACTTCTGAGGGTGCGGTGCACGGGACCCGGGTTTACTCTACAGGGGTAGGTCCGAAGAGCCCTGCCTTGGAGAGGTTCCCCGACATCAAATATATATATATATATAACCGAAAGGGGAAAAAGAGACGTTAAGTAAGCAGGAAAAAGAGACTTTCCTACTTACTTAACGTCTCTTTTTCCCCTCTCTGTTAATGTTACCAAATGTGTACAAAAGTTGCAATGAGACTTTTTGCAGGATGGTATTGGTGATGAGTTCAAATTTCATTTGGTTAGAGCATTCACAATGGAAGAGCTAATTTTTTATGTAAAATAGCTCATCAAAATTCAATTTATCTAGTTTAGCTAATAACTTTTTAAGAACGTCCTACATCCGATTAGTTATATTTTTATCTATATCATTTAATTTTTATTTTTTATAATAATTGTATTTTTCTTAAATATCTTATTTTTCAACTGAGAAAAAAGTGATGTGGAGAGAGGAATAATATGAGAAAATTTTGGAAAAAATGAGATGTGAAGGAGAAATAGTAGGAGAAAATTTTGGAAAAAGAGAAAACAGGTGAAAGAAACAATAAAAAAAACGTGGGAATAAAATTTTGGGAGAGATAGTAAGAGAAAAAAAGACGTGAGAAGAAAATTTAGGAACATAGCTCTTTGAATAGTACTGCTACATGTAGCTTTTTTTTTAGCTCATTTAATAAAAAATCTATTCTACATTTTTTTTAGCTTCTCCAATGTAGATGGTATTTTATCAATTTAAAGAGCTATTTTAAATAAAAGTGTCATTTAGCTCCTCCATTGGGAATGCTCTTAGCTAACCTAAAGTGTGTTCTCTGATCTTTAAATATGGAAGTGTGTGGGGTGGATGGTGTTCTAATGAGGTTCATGGGGTGGGGCTATGGAAGAATATCATAAAGGGTTGGAGAGGATTTTTTGTCATACTATATTTGAGGTCGATGATGGCTTCAGGATTAGATTCTAGTATGACATGTCGTGTGGGGATCATGCCCTCTAGGCAACTTTTCCAAACTTGTTCAGTTTGGCCCGTTTTAAGGATACTTCAATGGCTTATCTTTTGGAGTTTTCTAGTGACTCTCATCAATAGAATATTAGCTTTCTTAGAGCAGCTCATGATTGGGAGCTAGAATTCTTTACTTTGTTCTTCAATTTGTTATACTCCTAATTGAGATGGGTGGTGAAAACAACTTTGTTGGGTACCTTCCAAGAGAGCTTTTTCTTTTTCTTTTTTTTTTAATGTTAAATCACACTACAATAGCCTTGTTCTCCATGAGAGCACTCCTTTCCCTTGGAGAAGTATTTGGCAGAATAAGGCTCTCTTGAGAGTTGTTTTCTTTGCTTGGTTCAGCTATCTTAGGGAAGATTCTAACCATGGATAATCTTAGAAAGCAGCATATCATTGTGGTTGATTGGCATTACTTGTGTAAGAAGAGGGGGGAGTGAGTTGAGCACATTTTACTACATTGTGAGATGGCTAATGCCCTATGGAATTCCATCTTCAGCCTTGTAGGGTTGGCATAGGTTATGCCTCATCGAGTGGTAAATCTTTTTGCTTGCTAGAAAGGGTTTTTTGGTATGGTTCCATCTTGCCTTATGTGGTGTCTTTGGAGGGAGAAATTATCGGAGTTTCAAAGACCATGAATAGACGGTAGCGGATCTAAAGGATTTTGTCTTTTAAGACTCTTTATCACTGGACAACTGCCGTTGACTTCAATATTTCTAGCTTTCATGTTTTTCTTAATCTTTTTGCTTATGCTAACTAGGTGTTTCTTTTTGTATACTTGAGTTGCACCTTTTGTGCTTTTTAATAAATTGCATTACTTTTGTTAGTGTTTTACCTTCCACCATCCTGATAAACATTGAATCTTCCTAACCATGGAGTTGCGTGACCAACCCTCTAATGCTAAATGGGCATGTTTAGATCTTCATCCACATGTATGGAATTTCAGTTCTTACGAGTAATAGATGTTTGATGCTGAAGTTGGTGGAACAACCCAACCGCGTGACATTTTCTTGACCCCGTTTTTCAATCTTGCAGCTCGATAGCTTAGTAGAGTTGGTAAACACTAACATGCAAAATGAGCTCTAAACTGGAAAGTAGCATGCAAAATAAGCTATCTAAACTCTTAAGTCAATGAAGCAGGTATTCATAATAAGGTAATATGACCCTTACAAAAAAATTTCTTGACCTTTAACCTATTATGATGCTAGAGATATGTATATAGAAGGATAAGAAATCCGCCAAAAATCTAATTAAGATGGACTGGCTGATCCTGGGGCCTTCAGAGAAAGCCATTTGAGTGATCTGTTCACTATCATGCGATTTCATTATCCATTGCAAAATTGATTGATCTAAGGGTTCCCTTGCATTAGAACTTTCAGGATCAGTAAATCAGGTGGTGGCCACCAATCAATTCCTGCTGTAAGATGAGGTCCAGTATAGACCTAGATTTGAAACTACAGTCAATATTAAATCGAATCTCTTCGCCCTATGCTGAGTTGTCTGCTATACAATTACCATACAACTGGGATTATGCATCTGTGAAAATTAGTTCTTTTTTTATTTTTTTACAAGTGCTGGCCACATCATCAACTTGTATGATAGTCTAATCAATAGATTTACTCGTAATATTATCTCTAAAGACGCCCCACCGGGCCACCATATATTGGAAGAACTTGTGAATTGGGGATGGAGGTTAGTATTAAGCTTATAACTTTTGGTTGACTTGATTTTTCCTTCACTGGCTATATATTAGGCTCTATCTCACTTCTTGTTGATGGTTTAATTTTTATCTTTTCTACTCCCAAGTTTTTTCTTGTTAATTGTTTGTGTTAGTGAAGTGCTTTTGTTATGAAGCCTGTAAAAATTTATGGTTGATCTTAGATAAAGCCAATTAATTCTGTTTTCTCCGGTTTTCAGGCATTGGAAAAATCCAAGTATGAGCAATCACTTGAAACCGTAAGGCACTTCATTGCTATTGCTGAGAAGGAATTAGAACTCTATTACAGGCACATGGCCCTTTATGGTGACCCAAATGACAGAAATCCCATTTCCATGTTGGACAGTCCAAGTAAAGACTCCAAGGAATCAGGGAAACTGGAAAAGAAAAGCCTTGATTCAACCAGTGGTTGCTTTCACACAGGTCTTTCAGATTTGGAAGCTGATTCCACAGAGATATCAGAAACTGAAGATAATGTTGAAGATGAGGACTTATCTATAAATGAATCAGATTCTGAAGATGACAGCATATATATTTCCAATGGTGAAGAAAGAGAAGCAAGATCTTCTGTGATAGAAGGGAGGTCCAACACATTATTGGGTCTCCCATCATCAATGTTTAAAAATAAGTATGATTCTGACTATAAAGATTTGTTAAAAGAACATATTATAGATGTAAAGAGATAATCTAGATTCCATATTCTTCAGTTGAGGCTGTGAGGCACGCTTGGTTTGATAAGCATCTAAATAATTTTGTTTAAATAGTTTTGGGAAAGATGCCAAGTAAAGTCTCTTTCCATTTACAACTATGTGGGGTTTTATGAAAAAGATGGCTAAGAGATATTGTTATAGAAAGAGATTTTTCCATCTCACCATTTCAACTCAGATTGGAGTTGTTTAGAAAAATAGCATCTGCCTGGGAATGGGCAAGTGAATTACTTGATTCTTTTCTTCATTACAAACCCTGCAAGTCACATCCTCCACCACCACCTTACACTTTCCAAATGGTAAGAAGTATTGAAATTCACAACAATTACTTGCTAGAATTGTTAGCAATTTGAATAGGTAATATGAGAGAATATGAGATTCATGTGTCCAGGTAAGTGGCGTGATGGCCCAAATTTTATTTGGTAGGTGAGTCTCATATGGAGTATCTCACATTATCTGTCCAAATTATTAGCAATAGAGTATCTTACATTATCTGTCCAAATTATTAGCAATTTGGTCAAGTAATTTCCAAGGCCCACTAAGAATGTCCGTTGTACATCCCCATTAAAAAAGTTGGCTTAATTGGATTGTCTGTCCTAATCCCCTCCTTACCCTTTCCTTTTTATGAGCTAAGATTCCTTGGAGCATCATAGCCCTCCACTTTATTCTATAAACTCTATTTAATGCAAGAGTACCCAATATTCTCTCTAACCTGAGTACCTGACCACCCTGAAAGAATTTGCCTAAAACTTTGTTCCTTTTCATCTTCTAAATTTTGGTGAAGTGTCTCCAGACTCTCCACCATCCAACCATCAAGACTTCAATTATTTGGGAAACCATAGATTCTCCAAAGTACTCTTCTGTATCGTTCAATCAATAGTTAGACAACATCACAACACTTATGTTGATGTTACGTGAAATCTTTTCAGAAGTGAAATATTCTCAACTTTATAAACTTAGAACCTTTTTTTTTTTTTTTTTAATAAAATTTGATTAGTAAGTATTACAAATCATTTGATTAGTAAGTAACCCCATAGGCGGTTGGTGAAATCCAATAACCATCTCCATTAACTGCCTAGGTGGTTTAACCGACAGTTAGCAGTTAGTAACTCTAATAATTGCTAACCCTTTAAAAATTAAAAAAAAATAAAGAAAAAAGAAAAAGCTATGTGATTTCTATGGTAATATGGTAATAACATATTACATATAACATCGTTTCTAGATTTTCATACATTTTTATATAATTTAAAACTTTACACACACACATGAAACGATATCATTAAATCGCCAACTATCTATATATAGTTGGCGATTTTTCCTAACCACCTTCAAAAGCTATTAGCGGGCGATTATTCCTTTTCACCCTAGTTTGTGTATGCTCTGGATGCTCAAATACAAGCCAATGGTAGCAAATAGGTATATATATATATATATATATATATATATATATATGGAGAAATTACACTTTACCCCTCTGAAGTATCCACTCATTTTCACTTTTACCTTCAAAGTTTCAAATGTGACACTTAACCCCCCTAAACTTTCAAATTGTGGCAATTCGACCACTTTGACATATTTTTTTCCCAAAATGCCCCCATCACATATATATTTTTTAAAAATCAAAAAAAAACAAAAAACAAAAAACCAAAAAAAAAAAGGGGGGGCAAAATATGCTGGGGTGGCCAGACCACCCCCTTAGGCAGCCTGGGGGGATTTGACGACGACGATGGTGGGGACGGCGAGATGTTGACGACGACATTGACGAGATTTGCAAGAAATCCCCAGGCCATTTCCAAATGGGTCGGACATTGACGATGACGACATTGACGATGACGAAGATGATGGGGACGGCGAGATGTTGCCGCCGCACGAGATGGTAGCTAGAGCGCAGTCACCGATTCTCACGCGTGCTCGGTGCTCGAAGGCGCTAGGAGGACGCTCAAGGGGAGAGATTTTTATTAATTTAATTTTTTTTATTATAAATTTAAACTTTAAGTACTCTTAAACGGCTCAAAAAGGCAACTTGCATATGAGCATTTGCTTAGTCTGGCTCGCTAAGTATAAAGCATTTGTCAATACAGCAAGACATTTGATTTCAAAGAGATGATATGCATCATTTTATAAAATGATAGATATTAGAAGAAAAAAAATATATCAATTTTTAATATTAATATGAGCGATTATGTGAATAACTACCAATTCGAGCTTTATACGAGCTGCTCACGAGTTTAGCCGAATCGAGCCGAGCTTGCTTCGTTTAATATTCGAATCAGGATTCGTATTCGCGAAACGCTTCATTTAATATTCGAGTCGAGCTCGAACCAAGCCTGAGCTTACTCACGAGACGCTTCGCTCACTTAACACCCCTATCTGAGACAATAAGCACTTCTGCACATCACTTTTCTTTTTTAACAAATTGTTTTACATTATTAAATATATTATTTGATCTTTAAACCTCAGCCACAAGTCATCACTCACGCCTCACTGTTTTACCATTTATTTTAATCGAATTAAAAATATTTTTATTTTATTTTATTTTATTTGATCTTATCCTCAATTTTCTGTAACTCTTTAAGTTTCTTTTGGCCAAAAGACAAAGATGGATAAATAGTGAATCAATATACGATAATTATCTGAAAATTTCCTAATAGGATGGATGGTTTTAAATCGTTTTATTACTTCTTGCCCAAGAAATCATTTAATCTCCTTTTAAAAACACATATATTAATATATTTTTTTTCTGAAATCTTGATTGATTTGATGTATATCCTCTTGCAAAATGAAAAAAATAAATAAATATTATAATAATTGAAGAAAAATAAAGTAATGTTCGACTACGTGTCACCACTTTTGGATGGAAGAAACATATGTGATTTACATAAAACATAATCCTTGTATTATATATATATATATAATCAAGAGTCTAAGTTGTTGTATAATTATTAATTAGTAGAGAAGCAGGGGGTTTGTTTATGAGTTGCTTTCACTAAAGCATATAATATAAAATAATATTAATTACAGCACCAACTATATATGTGAAGGTCCCAAAAGTGCGTAAACGTGCATACGTTCCCTTCAAAGACAGGCAAAGTGCCATCACCTCACCCCATCCAATCGTCTTCTTTCATTATTCTTCCCTATGCCCTCATCTCACACGCTATTCATCTTCAGGATAAGGATCCCTATAATTTAAAATTACCTTAATTTAAAAGGGCCTTTTTTTTTTTGAAAAGAAGAAAAAAAAAACAGTTAGTCCCTTACTTGATTTGTAATAAGCTCCACGTCGTATCAAAATGAACTCAGAGCTCTTAAAATATGCCGAAAAGACAATTTACTCTCTAGTGTCAAACTCTATCCACTGACTTAACCAATTTCATTAATATAACATTGACTTAAATAAGACACGTGTCCTAAATTTATTAACTCTAATGTGTCACATTATTGAAATTTGTTAAATCACTAGACAAATTTAACTGTAAAAAATAAATTGTATTTTTCGCATACCTCATCAATCTTTGAATTTATTTTGATTCAATGCAAATTAGGTCTAATTTCATAATTTTTTTTTTTTTTGTTTTTTTAGTAAATTCTCGTGTTCATGCTCTTGTCAATGGTTTGCCTTAGTGGAGCAATTATTCGTTATCTTAATGTGTATAAACCGTCTAGTATTTTTTTTTTTCTTTTTTCACATGTCTAGTTTTACATTACATATGAATGGGGTTGACTTTATTTTTTGTACTATAAAAGATAGAAAGCGATATAATTTTACTATTTTTTTACGATAGAGTTTTTTTTTAAATTGGGTTGGAGAAACTTCCTTCAACTCGATCTATAAAAATGACACGTATTTTTTTTTTTTAATAACATGTAAGATGTACATGAATTTTTAATATTATTTATGAATAATGATAAAGTCACAACAAAAAACAACAAATACCGAACTTCTCTCTACTTATTTTTTTTTTTGAAAAAAAAAAAAATTTGAATGTTTCAATTTTTATTATTTTTTGTTTTTAAAAAATGACATGTAGGAAAGAAGTTGGGCATTTGTTGGTTTTTTGGTGTGGTTGTATCATGAGTAATTCTAGAAGTCCCTCTTATATCACTCTTGTGTTCCTCCAAGAATGATCTGACTCTTAAAATTACCATTTGATCAAAATCATATAATAATCAATCACAAGTCCAATGGTGATTTAAGAGCCACATTATTCTTGGAGGGACACAAGAAGGACTTGTAGCATTACTCGTTGTATCATACCTACTTATTTATTCCAACTTGGTCTCTGCTATTAAAAAAAACATGTACATCTCATATGCTCAAATGACACGTCATTTTTTTAGACCGAGTTTGCGAAAGTTCCTCTAACTCAGTTTGAAGGAAAACTCTGTCCATTTTTTTTCTACAATTATAGTTGATATATTTTATAGGAAAAAATATAATTTAGCCCCCCATATTACTAGTCATTTTCATTTTAGCCCCCTAATGTTCAAAACTGACAAAAAGTAATAAAGTAATCTCCCAAACTACCAAACAGTTGCAATTTAGCCACTCCGTCAGTCATTACCGTCAAATTGGATGGAAAATGTCATTTTGCAACTGTTTGGTAGTTTGGGAGCTACTTTATCATTTTTTGAACATTAGGGGACTAAAATGAAAATGGATGGTAGTTTGGGGGGCTAAATTATATTTTTCCCTTTTATTTTTCTAATAACCTAATTTTTTTTATTATGATTTTATTTTTCTCGAAAGGGCATTTTAGTAACTTACCTTACCAAAACGACATAGTATTGAATTTTTCATCCAATTTGATGGTAATGACTAACGGAGTGGCCAAATTGCAATTGTTTAGTAGTTTGGGAGGGCTATTTTATCACTTTTTAAACATTAAGGAGCTAAAATAACAATGACTAGTAATTTGGAGTCTAAATTATATTTTTCCCTATTTTATAAGAGCTTTCTTTTTTTCTTTTTATTTATCATTAACTTGTCCAGAAATATTTTTGTTTTTATTTTATTTTTTTTTTTTATAGCTGGGAGCCTGGGATAAGTACTATAGATTCATAAATTTGGTTGGTGACTCTTAATTAACCATAAATTCCTTGGCTGTCGGCTTAGGTAGCCCAAAAAAGATGGATATATGTTGCCTTGAGGGAATATATATATATATATATATATATATTGAATAGGGAAAAAAAGNAAACGTGCATACGTTCCCTTCAAAGACAGGCAAAGTGCCATCACCTCACCCCATCCAATCGTCTCCTTTCATTATTCTTCCCAATGCCCTCATCTCACACGCTATTCATCTTCAGGATAAGGATCCCTATAATTTAAAATTACCTTAATTTAAAAGGGCCTTTTTTAAAAAAAAAGAAGAAAAAAAAAACAGTTAGTCCCTTACTTGATTTGTAATAAGCTCCACGTCGTATCAAAATGAACTCAGAGATCTTAAAATATGCCGAAAAGACAATTTACTCTCTAGTGTCAAACTCTATCCACTGACTTAACCAATTTCATTAATATAACATTGACTTAAATAAGACACGTGTCATAAATTTATTAACTCTAATGTGTCACATTATTGAAATTTGTTAAATCACTAGACAAATTTAACTGTAAAAAATAAATTGTATTTTTCGCATACCTCATGAATCTTTGAATTTATTTTGATTCAATGCAAATTAGGTCTAATTTCATAATTTTTTTTTTTTTGTTTTTTTAGTAAATTCTCGTGTTCATGCTCTTGTCAATGGTTTGCCTTAGTGGAGCAATTATTCGTTATCTTAATGTGTATAAACCGTCTAGTATTTATTTTATTTTTTTTTGACATGTCTAGTTTTACATTACATATGAATGGGGTTGACTTTATTTTTTGTACTATAAAAGATAGAAAGCGATATAATTTTAATTTTTTTTACGATAGAGTTTTTTTTAAATTGGGTTGGAGAAACTTCCTTCAACTCGATCTATAAAAATAACACGTATTTTTTTTTTTAATAACATGTAAGATGTAAATGAATTTTTAATATTATTTATGAATAATGATAAAGTCACAACAAAAAACAACAAATACCGAACTTCTCTCTACTTATTATTTTTTTTTGAAAAAAAAAATATTTGAATGTTTCAATTTTTATTATTTTTTGTTTTTAAAAAATGACATGTAGGAAAGAAGTTAGGCATTTGTTGGTTTTTTGGTGTGGTTGTATCATGTGTAATTCTATAAATCCCTCTTGTGTCACTCTTATGTCTCTCTAAGAATGATGTGGTTCTTAAAATTATCATTTGATCAAAATCATATAATAATCAATCACAAGTCCAATGGTGATTTAAGAGCCACATCATTCTTAGAGGGACACAAGAAGGACTTGCAGCATTACTCGTTGTATCATACCTAATTATTTATTCAAACTTGGTCTCTGCTATTAAAAAAAACATGTGCATCTCACATGCTCAAATGACACATGTCATTTTTTTAGACCGAGTTTGCGAAAGTTCCTCTAACCCAATTTGAAGGAAAACCCTGTCCATTTTTTTCTGCAATTATAGTTAATATATTTTATAGGAAAAAATATAATTTAGTCCCCCAAATTACCAGTCATTTTCATTTTAGCCCCTTAATGTTCAAAACTGACAAAAAGTGATAAAGTAATCCCCTAAACTACCAAACAGTTGCAATTTGGCCACTCCGTCAGTCATTACCATCAAATTGGATGGAAATGTCCTTTTGCAACTATTTGGTAGTTTGGGAGCTACTTTATCATTTTTTGAATATTAGGGGGTTAAAATGAAAATGGCTAGTAGTTTGGGGGGCTAAATTATATTTTTCCCTTTTATTTTTCTGAAAACCTAATTTTTTTAATATGATTTTTTTTTCTCGAAAGGGCATTTTAGTAACTTACCTTACCAAAACGACATAGTATTGAATTTTTCATCCAATTTGATGGTAATGACTAACGGAGTGGTCAAATTGCAATTGTTTGATAGTTTGGGAGGGTTATTTTATCACTTTTTAAACATTAAAGAGCTAAAATGAAAATGACTAGTAATTTAGGGTCTAAATTATATTTTTCCCTATTTTATAAGAGCTTTCTTTTTTTCTTTTTATTTATCATTAACTTGTCCAGAAATATTTTTGTTTTTATTTTATTATTTTTTTTTTATAGCTGGGAGCCTGGGATAAGTACTATAGATTCATAAAATTGGTTGGTGACTCTTAATTAACCATAAATTCCTTGGCTGTCGGCTTAGGTAGCCCAAAAAAGATGGATATATGTTGCCTTGAGGGAATATATATATATATATATATATATATTGAATAGGGAAAAAAAGGCTACAGGGAAGGTTGGATCCAGTTTGAAGGTGCAGCACCAAACTCATAGAATTATTATTTTTTTTTTTAAAAGAAGCAGCTTGAGTGATTGCAAAGGTAATGGATTTTCTAGAAACCGACAATAACGATAGATTTGGTAGGATTTTTGAGAAATTTTAAACTTTTAATAAGCAATTAAAGGTATTTTCAACTCTTACAAACACAAATTTTGATAATTTACATCACAAATACTGAAATCAACATTGCATCTTTTACCAATTTCTAGCCAAGTAACATTGCACAAACATAATGTATAAGATAAAGAACAGAAAAACGGGAGATAAGAACGCTCGTAAGGTGAGTTACAATGGAGCTCAAAACAAACTTATATCGTTTGACTGCTTCTATACACAAGTGAAACCAAACTTAACATCCTCAGCTTTTCTATTCTAGCAAGAGAGATGCTTAAAATTTTAACACAAATTGCTATTTTAACCGTCATTAAAATCTTATGATGAACCAAAAGTAAAATGTATGTAGATCTTCCTCTTCTATTTATCTTATTAACCCTCCCAGCTTCTAATCTATCTATCTATCTTTCTTGAGAGAAAGATTGTTTGGAGGTGGGATTGAGGGATTGGATAGTTAGGTGGTATTGGTGGGATTGGGAGATGGGATAGTTAGTTGTTGTATATCAATGGTGGGTGTATTTCTTTGAGCCCTAGCTAACATATGATTATATTGTATCATGTTTTGTTGATATCATTGTGAAAAAAAATGATGTTAAAATGCACTTTTGTGTCACTTAACTACTATTATTCAACCCGGCTGATTTAGTAATGTCCATCAATAATCAACCATTCAATCAATTATTATTAGGAGAAATTATCATTTTCTACCATGAACTACCATGCGATAACCATTTTCTCCCATGAACTACCATTTCGTTATCAAAACTCTCATTTCGTCAGTCAATGTTGTTAAGTTGAACGGTCAACCGTACTGTTCATCGACTTAACGACATTGACTGGCGGAATGAGGGTTTTAATAACAAAATGATAGTTCATAAGGAGTGTAATGTAAAGTTGATAGTTCATAAGGAAAAATGGTCATCGCGTGATAGTTTATGGGAGAAAGGATAATTTCCCATTATTATTAAAAAAGAAAAAAATAATTAAAGGCTAATGAACATGGGCTGATTAGTCTAGTGAGATAAAAGTGAAATGTAAGTTGAGATTTTACAATTACTTATTATACTATAAAAAAAATAATAAATATATAAAAGCCATGTTCCTTAGATACCATGCTACTACCAAAGGTTAGTACCAACTCTATTCTTGATTGCACAATCCTACCTCTTCACCGCCACCACCTTACTTTAATTTCTCACTAATATCATAATTCACACAACAAAGTATGTTTTCTTTTTGGATAAAGTTAACATTCTCCTCTTAAATTATCAGCCAATTAATAATGTCTTCCCTAAACTATCAAAATATTGTTAATATCCTCCCAAAGCTAACAAAAATATAAAAATGTCCATACATATTTATCAATAAGACAAAAATACCTTTATAAATTCGAAAAAAATTAATTTTTTTTAATAAATCGAAATTTTTAATTAAAAAAAGAATTTTTATTTTTATTTTTTAAACGAAAATTTGTATTTAAAAAAATGATTTTTTTTGTTGAGAAAATTACACTTTACCCCCCAAATTTTGGAACGATTTTTAATTCGACCTCCAATGTTTCAATTTTTACAATGCATCCCCCAAATTTCCAAATTTTTGCAATTCGAATATTCTAACTTTCTTTTTTTTTTTTTTTTTTTTTTCAAAATGCCCTAATCCCAAGTTTTTTTTTTTTAAAAAAAAAAAAAAATTAAGGTGGCCGGCCGCCCCTTAATTTTTCAATTTATTATTATTATTTTAGTCTTAGTATTTTTTTTTTTATTTTACTAAGGGTAATTTTATCATTAGGGTATGTGAGCTTTTCCGTTTTATTTCATTTTATTTTACCATTTCTCAATTTATGAAATTATTCTTCATTCATTCAAAGCTATGAAAGTATCAAACCATATATAAATATATTGCAATATTTAGTGAGATCTGATCATTTATGGTCGTTAGTATCACTCATGCTCTTTATATCCATATAAACTATTTTCCCCCAGCAAAATTTCTATTTATTATATTTTATTTATATATAATATATAAAATAAAATCTTTGATTCTTAAATAACTACGTGCGTCATTTAATGATTTTTTTTAACGTAATTATTATTATTTTTTCCTCTATATAATTTCACGTAATTTTAATGTACCATTACCGTATCCAAACACTACCTCTGTGTCCCTCCTCTTCTGAAGGACTTTATCTAAACATCCTTTTACAGATAGGTTTGGATAACGACGAAATAACAAAATCTCTTTATTCTATTTTTAATTCGAATAATGCTACTTATTGTTATTATTATTTTTTAATTGACCTAATTTTTAAAATTAAATATTATTATATAAAAATTATTTTATTATATAATGAAAATCTAATAATATATATTTTTATATTTTTTTTGTTAATGCTGTGGGCGTAATGGTAATGGTAATTTTTTTTTTTTAACTGTATTCATTGATAATTGAGAAACAAGTGGGTCCAATAAAAAGAAAGCTAGAAAGACCATCATGATAAAATGAGCGGTCTGGATTAAACCAATTAGGTAGGATTAATAAAATAAAATAACAAAATAATAACAATAAAAGTAATTAAAAAGTAAAGATTTCATATTTATTTAATTTTTTAATTTGTAATTTTATTCTCCTAAATTCATATGGTGACTCCAGATCCACCACCCCGGAGTCTCCCTCTCTATAAATAGACCTCAAAACTTTTCTTCTCCTCTCTCTCTCTCCTTCTCTCTGAAAGATCAATATATAGTAGATTAATATTTGTGTGTGTGATGGCTTCTAAGCTGAGCAATGGAGTGCCTGAGACGGGGAGCGGGCTGATTGTCAGTTTCGGGGAGATGCTTATAGACTTCGTGCCGACGGTGTCGGGGGTGTCGCTGGCGGAGGCGCCGGGCTTCGTCAAGGCGCCCGGCGGGGCACCGGCCAACGTGGCCATCGCCGTTTCCAGGCTCGGCGGAAAGGCCTCCTTCGTCGGAAAGCTCGGAGACGACGAGTTCGGCCGTATGCTCGCCGGGATCCTCGAACAGTACGGCGTCGATGGCCGCGGCATCAACTTTGACCAGGGCGCCCGCACCGCCCTCGCCTTCGTCACTCTGCGCAACGACGGGGAGCGCGAGTTCATGTTCTACCGTAACCCCAGCGCCGACATGCTCCTCCGCCCCGACGAGCTCAACGTCGAGCTCATCAGATCCGTACGCTCTCTCCCTCTCTCTCTCTCTCTGAAAATTACCGTAATTTTTCCTCTTTCTCTGAGATTTTTCTGTGAAAATTTGTTCCCTATTTCTCATAATGATTTCCATAGTGGACGCGCTAAATGTCACGCGCGATCCCCGAGATCTTGCGATCTGCAACGTCTACGTTCACACGCTGGCACTGTGAATGGTGGGTTCCTCGCATAGATCTAGGATTCCGCAATCAACGAACATGGGACCGGTGTCACGTGCCGCTAGAGTGGAAACGGTAATTCAGTAGGCCACGTCAGCCGATCGGGGCCCATCGTTTTTTGGATCTAAAGATGTTAACCGTCCGTGCATATGCAATCTATGATTTGATGTTGTTGAACGTTCGAGTGGCAACTCACGCGCTTTGACGGCGAGTTGGATGAGTTCGGCTAACAACACGGTGGATTGCAGCATATCCAACTTTGACTTTCTCTAGTGGCTCTTCCTTAAATTTCTATGCCCACATAATTTTGACTGACCTGTGCACCTGCCTTCCCCACTCTCACTCGATGCACGCGCTTTAATAATATTTATTTGGCTGCACGTAGTTATTTATTAAAGAGTAAAAAAAATTGATTTTTTTTTTCTTGGAAATAAATGAAAATAAGGAGAGGGAGAGTGGAAGGGGTAGGGGTAGGGGTTTGCCAAACCCAAATAGACCCAGTATTTTGAATTTGGTCTATAATCGCACTTTTGGGGTTTATTAGGGAAATGCCCAGAAGGAAAAAATCGTGGGTCATAATCAACCAAATAAGAGAGATTCTAAATTGCATTTTTCCCTGAAATTAAGTGTAACAAGATTTTCACTTATGTTATTGGACCATGTATTTATTGTGTGGTGCAATACAAAGATGTGGACTTTATATAAGGATTGGGCGATGGGGTGTTGCTTTATGCAATTTTGATTCGATTGTTAATGTTTTGTAATGGGTGCTTTTAAATTTTTGAAAAGTGTTTTGGTTTGATTGTTGATATTCTTGTTATGATAGGCTAAAGTATTTCACTACGGGTCGATAAGCTTGATCGTGGAGCCATGCAGATCAGCACACCTGAAGGCAATGGAGGTGGCCAGAGATGCCGGTGCCCTGCTCTCGTACGACCCGAATCTCAGGCTGCCGCTGTGGCCCTCACCGGAGGAGGCGCGTGAGCAGATAATGAGCATATGGGACAAGGCAGATGTGATTAAGGTGAGTGATGTGGAGCTGGAGTTCCTCACAAAGAGTGATAAGATTGATGATGCCTCAGCATTGTCGTTGTGGCACCCCAACCTGAAGCTCCTCCTCGTCACTCTTGGCGACCATGGCTGTAGGTACTACACCAAGGTATGTCGGTTGTTGGTTCTGTCTACCTTCATCTAATTACTGCTTTCTCAATACAAAAAATTAATAATAATAATAATAATGACTGCTTTCTGAGTTTTTTTTTTTTACTTTTGTTGCCATTATTGATTTTGAATGTTAGCTAGTGACTAGTGTCCAAAAAAATTGTGGACTTTAGGGAGGTAGCTGTGGTGGGTAGGTGATGATTTTGAAGCATGAAACCTCCACGCGCACAATGGCATCCTAGGCATGCAAAGCTCTGCCTATTTCTCATATATATATATATATAAAAGGAATTAAATTTTAAAAAAATATATATTAGTTTTTTATTTTATTTTTTTCTGAAGGTTGCAGAGGAGTAATTATATAAGGCTAGTCCTCTTAAGTCATCTAAAATGTGATGTAGCATTTAAAATTACCATTCAATTTGAGATAATCATTATTGAATTTTAATTTATTGATGACTCTAAAAGAACTTTAATTTAAAATAACTCTAAAAGAACTTTAATCCTCCTTATATCATTATTCATTGTAATCAATCATGGCTTCGTGATTTTATTTTGTTTTGTTTTCTTTGGTCAGCTGAGATTTTAAAAAAACAGAGTCACCGTCACCTAACTATCAGGCCACAGGTGGGGACACTTTTATTTTTCATCTGAGGGGTTTTGTGTAGCCGCATTTTGGATTTTTAATAACAAAGGTTTTGCATTATTTAAATACCTTAAGCATGAAAGATTATGCAGCAATTATTTTAGTATTTTAATCATGTTTACTTGTAACTTTGATTGCAACTTCTTGTCAGACTTGTCGGTCTTGTCTGGAAGAGCATTATCCATAACTTGTTATTATATTTGAATGGGTATTTTTGTTTGTTTGTTTTTTTTTAAAAAAAAAATTTAAGTTGACAAAAATATCCCTTTAATATAATTTAAAAGAATTCAAATATATATTTTCTTGAAGACAATATGCAACCCACTAGCTTTATTTTTTGTAAGGGAAACTCTTAAAAAAGAAAAAGAAAAAGCATCCCGTTCATTTGTTTTTACTCTTGTAACTTTGATTGCAACTTCTTGTCAGACTTGTCGGTCTTGTCTGGAAGAGCATTATCCATAACTTGTTATTATATTTGAATGGGTATTTTTATTTGTTTTTATTTTTAATTTTTTTTAATTTTTAAGTTGACAAAAATATCCCTTCAATATAACTAATTAGAAAGAATTCAAATTTATATTGTCTTGAAGACAATATGCAACCCACTAGCTTTATTTTTTGTAAGGGAAACTCTTAAAAAAGAAGAAAAACATCCCGTTCATTTGTTTTTATTTATTTTATTCAAAGACTAGAGAAACTTAACAATGTCCTTAAAAATTACGTGAGAAAGTAAGTTGCTTAACCATAATTTTTTATTTATTTTTTGCATAAACATAGAATTTCCATGGAGCAGTAGAGGCTTTCCATGTGAAAACAGTGGATACAACTGGTGCTGGAGATGCATTTGTTGGAGCCTTGCTCTGCAAGGTTGTTGATGACCAATCCATACTTGAAGTAAGTACTCCTTTCATTCCTCAATTTTGAATTATTATAGGGGGTCATCTTTAATATTTATTATTATTATTTCAATTATTCCTGTTGCTATAACATAAATATATATATGTCTTGGGTGCAGGATGAAGCAAGATTGAGGAGTGTGCTGAAATTTGCAAATGCATGTGGAGCCATTACAACAACCAAAAAGGGAGCAATCCCTGCCCTCCCAACTGAGGCTGAAGTCGTCACTCTGCTTAAAGCATAAGATGACTTTGTTGCATCTCTTTCTTCGGACTACTTTTTTTTTGTCCTTTTGGAGGACCCTTCTGTGTTTTTTTTTTTTTTTTTGGTTTATTCTAGGTGACTTTTCAGTTCAATTAAAAGAGGGTTTCCAATCTCTCATTTTTACTCGTATTTCCCCTGCATCTGCATGTAATCTTGGGAAGGATTGTGTTTTGAGCAAATAAACGTTTTGTTATGTTTGGCTTCTTTTGGCAATCTATTTTTGACATTGACCTATGTATAAGTTTCTCCGGCTGCTGCTTGCTTTTTGTGGGGGTTGACGAAATAAGCATTTCCAATGTATTATTTTCACCAATTATTATAATCAACTTCTACTAAAAAGGTCATAAGTTTTCCCATATATATATATAAAAGGATGAAATTAAAAAATAAAATATCTCTTAGGAGTCTAGGAGCTTTGGGTGTTAAATTGGTTTGAATTTTCTAGGGATGGAACAACTTTCTCAATAAAGACGGAAATTCTCCATTTAAATGATGAAAGCTAAAACTTTTAACATTTAGAACTTGTTTGAAATTGCATTTGAGAAATATATTTTTTAAATAAAAAAGAACTTTTAGGCAATTTATTTTTAAGCTTTTGCCAAAAGTACGTTTTGGCCTAAAAACGTTCTAATTTCTTTTACCAAATGAGAATATTTTTTTTCTTCAAATGAACTTTTTGAATGTTAAAAACACTTTTAGACCCCTAAAACGCAATTCTAAATAGGCCCTTAGCATATTGACCAATTTTTACTGGTCCTTGTTGATCTAAAAGCTGAGTTTCACCGGTTCTAATGCCATTATTTATTTAAAATGATCCATATTTTCTCTAAAATGTTTGATAAAAGTTTAACCAACCACCAAAAGAGAGAGAGAGAGAGAGAAGAAGAAGAAGAAAAAGATGCATTCATTGAGAAACAAAAAAAATTATAATTTGTCTTAAGGAGTAACTCAATCAGCTGTAAACTATGCCTAATGAAGCGGAGGTCACTAGTTCGAGTCCCCCCTCCCCCTTCCCTTGTATGGACATATCAAAAAAAAAAAAAAAATTATAATTTTGTCATGGTACTTGGGAGAGAGGAGGGTTGGTTAATTATTACAAAACAATGGCTTGTGGATAGCATTCACTAACCTCCATCTGCAAAGACCTCCAAACCAGCTTACATCTTCCCCACTTTTCCTGCATATTAGCCAGAAATGCCTCTGCCCATTGTTCATTACTTCCTCCCATGCTTAGATCGTAAGGCACCGTAAAACTACTCGAGCAAATATGAGAAATAGGGCAAGAATCAACATGTTGTTCATGAATGTTTCATAATCATGGCAATTATTGTCATACTTATCTACAACTATCATGATGATCTGCATGCGCACATGTCATGAACCCCAAAGTTCGCAGCCTATTAACTTTTATTTTTTCAGCTTTCACCGGAGAGGATTCCCACCAGTCACCACTTTTAAAAGGTGGATATACCCTTCGTACAGGTAGCATGGCCACCTTATTAGCATTATGGATTTCAGCCAAATGGACAACAACAAGCTGAACACTTTTATGTCAAAAAGTGCAACTAGTCATATTCATCATCAAGAAAGTAAAAGAGTAGCCTGAAAGATATTTCAATTAGGATCCTCACCATGAGATTGGAATCAAGTTTTTGTCTTGCATGCCTCTTGTTCAGAAATTGGGCCGGATATCAATAATAATATTGCCTAAATATTGTTCAACCAGATATCATACTGCATACCAATGCTCTCAATTCCCATCTCAAACACAAAAATTTGAGGAGAAGGTAACTAGTTGTTAAGCCCTTCCTATATGTCACTATTGCCTTCCTCTCTCTCTCTCTCCCCCCTTTTCCTCCGATGTATATAACCCATGAACTCCTCTTTTGAGCATGTCACCAATTTTTCTGAACCTATAGCTGCCTTAGACATTTTCTTTTCTAATTACATCAGATTTCTATCAATGAAAATGACACGAACAGAAGATCTAGAGAAATATTACCTCAATAGCTCTTCCAGCTGAGATCCTTTTCTAGGAGCAGAATTCCTGCAAGAGCTCAAACTTTTAGTAAAGAAAACCATACACTACTTTCAATAAAGCATTTGACAGGAAGACTACATGCCACAACAGTTTTTTTTTTTTTTTGGGTTGCTGGGAATAAAGAAAAACCATGCACTACTTTCAATAATGCATTTGGGAGGAAGACTACAGGCCGTAAATGGACTTTTATTATATTTAGCCATCATGATACCAATATACCCAAGGTTTTCATAAATAAAACTTAGGTGCCACGAAGGTATTTTCCCCAACTTAGATTCCCAAGACTACAATACTTCTCGCTTAAGATGAAGGATGATTGAAAATAGTACAATGTAAAATTTTTCATATGGAAATCTTGTAAATCCAACAAAAAGAAGAAAGAAAATTTGTATTGACAAGATTGCCTTTTTTTATACACCAACAGAGGACTTCATTTATTTATTTTTTTAAAAAAAATACTTCTAGGGCAGGGTAGCATGGAATGTTAGTGGTGACCAAGAAAAGCGAACAAAATACATAGCCCAAACAGTTACATTGATTATTGTAGTGCTGACAGTAGAAATCATCCTTTAAGTTGCCACTGGGCACAACCTGAGACTTGAATAGGGAACAAACCTGGTTACAGATATTTTGAAGATACGAAGAGACTTGGTGGAAAGATTATATATAGCATCAGCAATGTGCTCCTTGCCGAACAGGTACACTACTGGATAACCAAGAAGCCATCTGAAGCAAATTAGATAACCAGAGTTACTTTGTCATGACATGATGGTTCTAATCAAAAGACCAGTAAAAAATCCTAACTAGAATATATATATTATGATAAAATTTAAGGAGAAAAATAATCTCACAAGCATATCCCATTTGGGGCTATAAGCATAAAGCTAACTGCTCAATTTTACAACAGTTTTCTTTCCCCTGAAAAGTAATCATAAGTTTATCAGAAACAACATGAAACAGTGTCATCCAAGTACACAGGCTAGCTAGCAAATTTGGACCATTCTACTCATGGATTACTTTTTAGATGAGCTGCAACAGAAATTTAGCATTATGGGAAATTTTACCTACCCAAGTGGTTTTATATTTTTGCAAAAAGATACATTTACAGCCAAACAAGTTGTATTTCTCTGTACTGCAACCAGAGCTTGCAGCTTAAAGCATACTATTCTTTCAGACATTCCATAGAGGCTTGAGTGTAGGTTATTTCAGTTACTTTTTTAGATTTGAAGAGGAGACTTTATAGAAATCTACTGATATACATATTTAAGCAGCGAAATACGCACAGGAACTCCTACTACGTACAAATTCAGTAGAATATAATTCAGATACTTTGTTTTTTTTGATAAGTCAAAATGTATTAAAAGAGCGCAAAAGGGGCGCAACCCATAGTACACAGGACGTATACAAGGGAAAGCCTAAAGAGAAGAAGATAAGCGGGAAAGAAAATCCGGAAAACTAATTACAAGCGGATCAAGCCAACCAGCTGTCCAGGTGTAGAGCGTAAAGAGAAAATAATGCAAAATGTCCTCAAATGCCCTCGCGGAGTCTTCAAAACATCTAGCATTACGTTCCCTCCAAATACACCACAAAAGACATAAAGGAATCATCTTCCAAACCACCACACTCCTTGTGCGACCCCCCGAACACCAACAGGCCATCAACTCCTTAACCGATCTAGGCATAACCCAACTAAGACCCAAACGGCTAAGAATGGCATTCCACAGAGCGTTCGTCACTTTGCAATGAAGGAGAAGATGATCCACCGATTCCCCATCCGACTCGCAAAGCCAACATCTGTTAACCACTATCATGCCTCTCCTACGAAGATTATCGATGGTGAGAATCTTACCTCTAGCGGCTGTCCAAGCAAAAAACGCCACTCTAGGCGGAGCCTTCGTCCTCCAAATGCCTTTCCAAGGGAAAGAAATGTGCCCATGGGAAGAGAGCACCCGATAATAAGATCTCACCTCAAAGGCGCCTTTGCTCAAAGGAATCCACCATAGCTTGTCCTCCCCAACCCCTCTAAACTTGAAAGAATACAAGCAATTATAAAATGAAGCCAAAGTTTCCACCTCCCAATCATGGAACAACCGGGTGAACACAATGTTCCACTGGATGGTACCATTGACGCGCTCCATATTATCCGCAATGGAAGCTTCCCTGAACCTGGCAATACTAAACAGTCCAGGGAAAGTATCTTTGAGGGAGCTTACCCCACACCAAATATCCTCCCAAAAGCTGATCTTGGAGCCCACCCCTGGGTCAAATCTGAAATGACATTTAAACTTACACCATCCCATACATATATACTTCCAAAGTCCCACCCCATGTGGCTCAGTAATCTCACTAGAACGCCACCCATCCCGAGAAGACCCATACTTAGCCTCCAAAATTGATCTCCACCAAGCCCCTTTCTCATGAGCATACCTCCAAAGCCATTTCCCCAAGAGCGCTTGATTGAAATTTCGCACATGTCGGATGCCTAAACCACCTTCGGAGATGGGAGAACACACCGTGTCCCAGTCTACTAAATGAAACTTTACCTCATCATTCAATCCCCCCCAAAGGAAATCCCGTTGAATTTTCTCAATACGTTTTGCCACATCAACTGGAATAGAGAATAACGAAAGCATATAAGTGGGCAAGTTAGAGAGAGTACTTTTGATCAAAGCAACCCTCCCCCCCTTGGAGAGATACGTCCGTTTCCAAGGGGCCAACCGCCTAGCCATCAAATCCTCCAAATCCCTCCAAATAGACTTGAGCTTGAACGACGCCCCTAGCGGAAGGCCCAGATATTTCAAAGGCAAATCAGCAGTGCCACAACCCAGGCTACCAGCCAGCTGATCCATATCATCCAAAGTGCCAACCGGTATCAAAGAGGACTTAGTCAAATTCACTTTAAGCCCAGAAACCGCTTCAAAGCAAACCAGAAGAGCACCCATGTAACTGATTTGGCTAGCATCCGCTCCACAAAACACTAAGGTGTCATCTGCAAATAAAAGGTGAGAGACTTCCACTTGCCCATGATCCCTAGGACCCACAAAGAAACCTGAAATCAGCCCCCTCGAGTAAACAACACCAATCATCCTACTAAAAGCCTCCATAACCAAGACAAATACGAACGGGGAAAGCAGATCACCTTGCCTCACCCCTCGAGAACTTCCAAAAAAACCGGAAGGGGAACAATTTATCAAAACTGAGAACCGGACTGTGGAAATACAGTGTTTGATCCAAGAACACCATCTCTCCCCAAAACCGCATCTTTTCAAAAGATATAGCAGAAAGTTCCAATCCACATGGTCATAAGCCTTTTCCATATCCAACTTGCACAAAACCCCCGGGACCTCGGATTTAATCCGGCTATCCAAACATTCATTGGTTATGAGAACCGAGTCTAAAATTTGTCTTCCTTTTACGAAAGCATTTTGAGGCTTAGAAATCACCCTATCCATGACCCTCCTCATTCTATTCGCCAACACCTTTGCAATAATCTTATATATGCCACTTACAAGGCTAATCGGACAGAAGTCCTTAATCTCCTTAGCACCATGCCTCTTCAGGATGATAGCAATGAAAGTGGAATTTATGCATTTGTCAAATTTACCTCGCTCATGGAATTCAGAGAATACCGCCACAAAGTCCCCCTTGATCACCTCCCAACATTCCTTAAAAAAAGCCATAGAGAACCCATCTGGACCGGGAGCCTTGTCTCCATCCATGCCTTTGATCACCTCCCTTTCCTCAAAAGGTTCTTCAGATACTTTGTTATAAACTACTTATTAATGTTTTTACTTCTCATGCCTCTGCAAGAAGTCTAGATGTAAAAGAAATCTTTATTCCAGAAACTTGCACATAACTCTCTAGAAAAAGTCCTCACCCCAACATCCTGAATGGTGAAACTATGAGTGGAAAAAAGGTAGGTTGAAGGTTTCCCTGAACCATCAATCTTAAATTTCTTGCTGGTTTGTCATATTTTTCATTTCATTTTCAATATTAAAGTAGCATTCAATATATTGACTAATATTAGAGCCAAACTTCTAAATTTCTGGATTCTAAGGTCTTCTCTTTTTATAAATTGGCATTTCTTCAAATATATAACTTGGAAATATAAAATGTTGTAAACTAACAGCATCCATTATGATTGGTCCTCTTGATTCCAGCAATTACTTCTCCCATCGACATTAAATGGTATTTTGAGGCTTGCATCAGATTAAAGTATTCTTATAAATTTATAGAAACAACTGTTTATAGGTTTAGGCCATTTTAGGGGAAGCCCAACGATTTTGTTAAGCCAAATCAATAATTCAACCATAAAGGAGGCCAGAAATGAAACTGGCTGAGCAGTCCAGGTAACACAACTTCACAACAAAAATAATTCCCATGGTCAATGAAACTAAAAGCCACCATAACTTGCTTCCTAAAAGCTAGGAACATTATACATTTTCCACAGGACATAACTAGATTAGGGCTGCACAATGCATGGATGGAAAAGGCTGAGATGTGAGATGCAGGTGTTGATGATCACCCCTGTGTATCTACTAGCGTCCTCGACAGGCACTTCCGGCCTCCATAAAAACCATCCCATGAATATACATGGCAGGTTCTGGTGACATGAATAGAATGAGCAATACGAATGAGCCCAACCACAGCTCTCTATGGTTCTTCACTACATAATCATGCATACATAAGAGCCAAGGTGGGCCTTAGCTGCAAAGATTTCAAAAGTAACGTATCTATTCTTCTTTGCAATAGTAATCTCCATTATGAACTGAACAATGCCATCTAGATGTGCTATATTAATAGAATTATGACTCTGGAATCAACTTTTACTTGGCTGAATCCCTAAAGTATAAATTGATTAACCCACTTCACATAATAAATTGTACATCAGTATAAATTTTGAGCGGTAAGGAATTGAACTTAATTATATATAAAAAAAAATTATAGTATCTCTGTGTTTATATAGCATACGAATTTCTCTATTATAACATACGCACACACTAATTTATATGTATTTTATAATGATCTACCACAGCACCCATGTGATCAATTCCTAGTACCACCCACCCAAAGGTAAGCATGTTCTATAAAGGTGAGTCTAGGCAGTTACCCATTTAAAGTTGGCACAGTGACCTGTGTATCTTGCATGCAGCTACTAAGGTCAATAAAGGCAGAAGACTGAGAAGTGACAAGCTCATTTGTTGAAGAGTTGGCAGCAGCCATGTTATCTGCCCTGTGACATGATAGGAGATCATCTTTCATTCCATCTTGAGGAAACAACAAAGAGAAAGACTTCTGAATTGATACAAGCTGCATTCCTATTGGGCTTTTTTCTGCTTGTGTCATCTGGCACAAAGATGAAAAGAGAGCCTTCACCAATGAGTAAGAGGGGAGCATGCCTAAGATTAAAGGTTAAGACCACGGAAATTAATAGCCAACAGCAGGAACCAACCTTTGGAGGATCATGTTCAAGATCTACAAAAAGCAGCCGTGCTTCTGAGCTCAAGCTTAACCTAACATGCTCAGCAAGTCCTCCCACATGTATCAAATATATCATCTCTTCTATAACCATTACTCTCAAATGCTCAAAAATGGGTGACTCCTGCATATATTTATATTAAAAATTAAAGCTTATTAATTTTTAACAAACAAGATCCTCCTACTAAGCAAAAGGAAAGGGGAAACTGTCATTATGAGATATCATAAACATGACCATTCATCATCTAGCAAAATTTCACCTAAATGAACTGTCCAATGTTTGTTTAAAGAAACAGTTTGTTGACCAAAAATGTGACACCATCCTGGCTTTTATTTTCTTAATAAGTAATCGAAATATTATTAAAAAGCAAAAAGTGCAATCCAGGTATACATGAAGTATACAAGAGAAACACTAGAAGAAGAAAAAAGAACAAGAAAATCATGAAAACTAAGCAAATTAGGAAAGACAAATGCAGCTCTCTAGAGGTAAAGAGTATTGAAGAAAATCACCCCAACTCAAATTTTAAAAGGCAGAATGAGAGAGTGGCCCGACCAAATTATAGATGATTAGTTTTGCTTAGTAACACAACCAAATTACCAATCACATTTCAATATGGCGAAGCTTATTGAGTTGAACTTTGTAAGAGACAGAACATGCTTAATGGGAGTAATTTGTGGAATTATAAAAGGCATTTCAAATACTTCATAACCAATTCATGATTCCAAAATAAGATGCCAAATAGTTTCACCTATTTAATTTGACACCAAGATTTAAAATTCCTAGAAATAAGGAAAATCATTGGGTGTGCAGCAAAACACAAAAAGAATTGAAAAAAAAAAAAGGATAATTAATTTAATCTATGATTTCACTTTCTCCCTCTCCCCTTTTCATAGGGCCCTGCCAAGCACATGTGCATGTGCATCCTCTCTCTCTCTTAAAGAACAAAAGAAGAAAGAAAAAAAATAAAATAAAGGTACCTTTATCCTTATTCCCCTTCCTCCTATGACAAGAATATAACTATGGAAATCTTGAGAAGTTACTTTTTCTTCTCATGCGTCTCAGACCTCTTTGTAGCTAATGACAAGAAAAATTTTAGGAACCATCCCCCAATCATCGTCACAGGAGTATCACAGTGAAGAATTACCTAACATGATATGTGCTCTTGTTCGAGATTACATGACATACTTTTTAAGTCAATTTTGCCGCAAACTCAAAAAATAAGAGCCATAAAAGGAAGAAATTTAAAAAATGAGTCAGCACTAATTTTTGAACAATGATGAAAACAATGTGAAAGTTCATAAATTAGCATCACCAGGAGTCCTCTAAGTGATTGTAAGAAAGAGACATTTTCTTGCATTTTCTAAAACTTATTGCAAATTAACAGTTTTAAGGGTGCTCCAATTGCTGTTTTTCACTTCGAGATTGGATTCTGGTCCAGTATGTCTTAACATATTTCTCTTAAACATAAAATGTTAACTTTTAGAATGTTCATCCTTGACTCAGAAAACACTGAAATTGATTTTCAGAGAGCACAATTAAAAAGATGTCCTAAGTGAGGAAACTCCATAAGTATGTGTTTAGTTGTTGTTCAAGTTCAAATGATAAGTGCTGCACATGGTGAATAATTGAGAAAGAATGAAGAAATTTTCATAAAAGTTAGACATAACATCCAAATGAATCGATGAACTATGAGATCATGGTTGTGATGCAGCAATGGTAGATTGATTTGCTGTTACTTCAGAACTTTGTAGATTCCAAAATTTATCCTGTGGCTCATGTGCAACATCATATTGGGTCAAGTCTTTTTTGATTTTGAAGATCAAGCCATTCGGAGTCTAGGGTTAAAAACAGTTTTTAAGTTAGGTTATTATTTCACCAGTTATACTTAATCTTCTAACAGGGGCATGTATTTAATTTTCTGTAATTCTTCTGAAATAAGGATATTTGGTAATTGTATCCCATCTAGAAACTTTTAGAAGCTTCTAAGGGTCTTGGTATATATATTGTCTTTTTCTTTACAGCACACTAGTACTGTTCACAGCCCCTGAACCTGAACAATCATAAACTTCTCACTTTTCTTCCTTCTCTTAACCCCAAGACAGACTGTTTTCCTATACCCCTTTAAACCTTAAAAGCCTAAAATTTTCCAATATTTCTTATCAGAAGTCGTCCCTTTAAACATCCAAGTCATTTCCGCAATTTCAAGCTCCTTTCACCTGCCAAATTCAATTTTCGAGCCATAACCCACTCTACAAAGCCTGGGCATCCAGACCCTAGATCTACAAATTCTCCTAACCCTAAACTTATCACAAGCACATGTAGACAGATACCCTAAATCTCTCCTACATCAGGCAGTGCCCAAACCTAAAACAGAATGTACCAACAAACCTAAAAAGGTAGTACAATGTAAAAACCTTTTGAATAAGTTTCATAAGTTGACATAGTCGCTCCTGTAGTTCAGGCATCTTTCCACCATAGTCTACCATTACAGTTGGCCTCATTCCTGTACACAGAGCCAGTATATCTGCCAGAAAATATTCCAAAATCACGATTCATAACCCACAAGAAGATATTAGTAAAAATTATATATTTCTTAAAATTTACAAACATAACCCACTAAATAAAAAACCAAAACAAGAAGATAAATGTTAAGAAAAGTGCAAAGTCCATACACTTCAGCAACGTTAATACATTAAATAATCGGTTATCAAACATGAAAACAGTGCAGACTCGTTGCAGATTATATTGGCACCATAACAAATAACAATTCACATCAATGGGATATAAGAAGCATCATAAAAGGAAAAGAAACTGAAATTTGGATCAGAAGACATGTTTGGCTCTGAAAACGTTTTTGCATTTCATTTTTCAGAATCTGACATTTTCACATGAATAACAAATTCTTTTCCTATAAAGAAGAAAAGATATTAAGGATATATTCAATAACCCAACCCGGCCTAAAGTTTTCCCATTACTTGGACTACTGGGAAAGGACCGCCACCCCAGTAGAAATAATAAAGATGATGATCTGAGTGGCGAGGAACTTAAAGAAGAAAGAAAGAAAGAAAGAAAAAATCAAAAGGAGAAAAACAGTGTTTGTGGGGGTGAGAGGGAAAGAATGGAAAAGAACCAATTTCGAGACGACGCTTGGTTGGAGATTTGAGACGCCATTTGATGAGAGAAAGAGAGGACTCCAACACCTTCAGGGCTTCATCCATTTCTGCAACCTCCATTTGTGATTAGGCTTAATGGATTGAAAGTGTTTTAGACTCCAACTCGTTTGTAATAATTTGGACCGAACGATAATATCATCTCCACCATTCATGCCTTTCTCTTTAATATTTGATTTATACTCGTATAACTTTGTTTTAATTATTTTTTATAGGAAAATGCTAGGGGTTTTCCTCGTAGATTCTCATGGCGTTCTCCTAGTCTTACGTAAAACATGATTTAAGAAAAAATAAAATTGTAATGGCCTCCACCACCGATTTTTTTAGGCATTAGCACCAAATTTGAGGTATTAGCGCCAAATTTGTGAGGCATTAGCATCAAAATTGAGGCATTAGCATCAAATTTAGGATGATCAAATCTATTTTTAATGATATCATCCCTAAAAGGTTAACCGTCCACCTTTAGATTTTAGTTTTAAATCCTAAAACAAGTTTTAAAGCATTAGAACCTAACTATTAACTCATAAAAATTAATATGTTAGCAAAAAAACGGTACTGCAATTTTATTTTTTCTTAAATCATGTTTTACGTAAGACTGGGAGAACGTCAGGAGAACACTACGGGAAGAACCCCTAGCAAACCCCTTTTTTATAGAATTATTTTAATTTTGTAATTAAAGCATCGAATTATTTTCCTAATATATATAAATTGAATTGTTGTTATTGAAAGGGCCTGTTTGAGAGTGTGATTTCAATAAGTACGATTTAAAAAATTGTGTTTTTGAAATCATCACTTTTTAAAATCGCACAGGTGTTTGGTAAAACATGTTAAAAAGTACTTTTTTATTAATCGAGTGTTTGGTTAAAATTAGCATATAATTGCGATTTCAGACCAAATAAGTAAATATTGCCTTTATTTTTTTTTAAGCGAAATCGTGATTTTGGTTTAAATTCGCACTTTTTCAAATAAGCATCATCTAGTCAGCTTATTAAAATCATATATTTTTCTACGATTTTAAAATTTACGTTTTTAAAATCGCAATCCCAAACACTCCAAAAATTGCGATTTGGTTTAAAAACGCAAATTATTTCTTTAAAAACGCACTCTCAAACGGACCCTAAGTCTTAATATAAATATCAGAGCTGCTGCTATACTGTTGTGGCAAAAAATATGGGTTTTCTGCCCACCAATCACCACATGACACATCAGCATTTCAAGAAAAATGCACAAACTTAAAATGAAACCAAAACACCAAAACAAAAAACAGGATGAGGGCAGCCACGAGAGGACCACCACCCCAGGCCACAGGAGTGGCCATGCCGCCACCCCCAAATGGGCTGGGTGGCTCGCGCAACCAACCTGTGGCCTGGGGTGGCCTGCGCAGCCACCCCAGATGGGCTAGGTGGCTTGCCGGCCACCCCCTGCTTTCTTCTTTTCTTTCTCCCTCCAGCCTGCCAACTGTTTCTTCTTCCTTTCTCCCTCCCGAACCCTCTTTTCTTCTATTCTTCTTTCTCTTTTCTTCACCTATAAAAAACCAAAAAAAAAAACCAGAAAAAAAAGGAAAACGCAGCCCATTTCTTCTTCATCGCCAGCTGGCCAAACCCAACAGGCAAACCACCATCTCTGGCGACTCTAGGTCACCATCTCCGGCGACTTCCCTACCAAACTCAGCCTAAAAAATTGATTATAATGCCTCAAAAATCGATTCTAATGCCACAAAACTCATTCTAATGCCTCAAAATTTAATTTTGAATTCAAAACTAAAACCTATAGGGGAAGGTTTACCATTTTTTGGGATTTTATCATACTAAAATCGGGTTTCAGCATCTCCGGGCATCGGGTTTCAGCAGACCCACGGTCGGCAAGACCCAACCGTGGGTCTTAATGGCCGGCCAGATCCAAGCCGGCCATGGGTGCTGCAAAACCAAACCAGCCTTCTTCCTTCTCTTCCTTCTCTGCTGGCCATGACCAAATCTAGTGTTTTTTTTTTTCTACACAAGTTTTTTGCAATTTTTTTGCTTTAGATGAGGTGTCTAACTTCTATTGGTGGGCGTAAACTGGGTCATTTATGCAATGATTGTATTGCAGATATTCCGTATAAATATATGTAGGTTTGTATGTACATGAGTGTCGTAGTGTAAACTTTTTGAAACTGTTTATCAAACATGCTAGCTTTTTATTTGACACAATTTTTAAATTCCTAACTTAATCCCAAACAAGTTTTGGGTAAGAGAAGTGCTACACATCTCAAATTTTCTTATCAAAAGTTGATTCCCAGATGACGTGATATCATCTAATGAGATTTATTATTTTGAAAAAAATGTGCCACCAACTTATGGGATGGTGACACATTATTTGGGAATCAACTTTAGTAACAAATATTTGTGATGTTTAGCATTTCTCTTTGGGTAATATTTTTGTAAACACTATAAGGGCTTATGAGTAATTCTAAAAGTCTCTCTTGTGTCCCTTTGGTATTTCTCCAAAAATGATGTAACTCTTAAAATTACAATTTAATCAAATTCAATAACAATCAATCACAAGTCCAATGGTGATTTTAAGAGCTACATTATTCTTAGAGGGATACAAGAGTGACACAAGAATGACTTGTAGCATTACTCAAGGACTTATAGATCCAAAAAAGGTTATAGAAATTTATGAAATTGAATATTAATCAATCATATCAATTAGTGATACAATATATTGATGACTATGAATGAAATCTTGCAAAAAATTGTTGAGAATAAATTCACACTACAAGCCCACCAAATCTGGGGCCAATGGCTAGGAATAGGCCCATGAAGATAGTAATTAAATGGCAAGGGCTATTTAATTAATTAATAGAAGATATATTTCAATTGAGATTATATTGGAATAAAGAAGCTCAATCCCAACTCAAGCTCTCATGAGTTCAAGATTATCTCTACAAGATGACTCAAGATTATCTTGCTGTTGAGTTCTATCTCAACTCTGGACTCCTAAACCAACTCAAACAAGGAGAACTAGTACAAGTCTACTTCAACTTTCAAGCCTTTAAATAGGCCTCTACACAAGGTATAAAGAGATCTTCTCGTATTCTCTCTCAAAGCTCAATTAGTCCCTTTGAGCATATTGAATTATTGTGCACCGAAGCACAATATTTCTCTTAGAAACTTTCTGACTTTGACATTGGAGTGTCCACGGTCTCCTGGGGACCCCCTTGACAATTATTCTTTTATAGTGATTTGGAGTGCACGATGATGACGTATCGCAAATCTTGAAGGCCCCAAAGAATGTGCATCCATCCACTGTGAGGAAAACTGTTCTAACAATAATTACAAATTACTTTAGCAATTGGATAGAGACATGAGAGTAATGCTAGATGTCTTTATTTTGTCCCTTTAAGAATGATATGACTTTTAAACTTCTTATTGAACTAATAATTTATCACTATTAAATTTTGATCAAATTACTCAAAACTCTTTTAGAGAGACACAAAAGAAACGAATTCTAAAATTACTCTTATGAATTCAAAAAAAGATGAATTTTCTTAGGAACAAGGTAGACAACCACGGTCCACGCTAACGTATGTCCGTAACATTACTTATTTAAGCCAACAATTTGATTGGAAACTTTTGAAGGATTTAAGTGGAATTCGATTATAAAAGGAATTTAATTTTATCAAAGCCAAAAATGGGTATGGGAAAGTTAGAGAGAATTTTTGAGAAATTGGCTATAAAATATATTTTATTAAAGGGGCCAAAAATCTTGTTTTGAATTTTTTTTTTTTTTTTGAATTTTTAAATTATGTTTATGGGCTATTGTATTTGGATGAAGAATTGAAATTGGGCTATTGTGTTTGTAAATGGGCCTTGGAAAATTAATTTTTGAAGTAAAGGACCGAAAGAGCTTGTTTTGGGCTTTAAATGGTTACTGGAGGTATAAATCTTGGGCCAAGAGATGAATGAGTGTGCTTAAAAGGTCAATTAATAATTTATAGGCCCAATGAGCCCAAATCAAGGCCCATTCAGTCATAGAGATCCTAGAGGCTAGAGGCGTTGGAGAAGGCTCTCATGAGGTTAGATGAAAGATTTTGATTGGACGTAACAAGCGAACCAATGAAAATGGAGATCTAATTGATTAAAAAATCATGCTTTTTCATGACCTATAAATAGAGAGACAAAACCGCCACAGGCCCATTTGGTTTTAGATTTTTTTTTTCCTAGTTTCATGATATAATTACCGAATAGTGCAGATGATTTTATTTATGTTTTTTAATATCTTGTTTTTGGGTTGGTCAAATGTTATTTGAAGGAGGATTTAAAATTTTTAAATGATTTTGAAATAGCTTGATCCTGACACAATTAAAGGATTAGAGCTGAATAGTCTAATCCGTTTAAGGGTTGACTAACATAATCTTATATTCATACATTCGATCCAACCCGAACTCGACACGTAACATAATAGCTAGCAATTTCTGACATGACCTACTAACCCGAAACAAACCTAATACAAAATTTTAGTGTTCTTATTTTTTATTATTTATCATAACTGTGGTCTTTTGCATAACAAAGAAAAAATACTTGAATTTCCTAGACATTTTGATGAATAAAAAGAAGAAAGACAGTTATAGAGATCAAGTATGCGAATTGGAAGAGATGTTAACACAAACTACATGATGAGAAATAGACAGAATTTACATTTCAAAGAAATTAATACTACAAAATTTGAATGAAACAATGAATTAATGAATACAAAATGCAAAAGAATTGACCCTATAAACTATACATCCGTGTGAGTGTGACTATAAATTTTTGTATCATCTATCTACTCTACTTTACGTATATTCATATTCATCGTGCTTCTATTTTCTCTTCTTCAAAGCAAGTAAAAAATATTTTGACCATTTCCTCCTAAGGATCTTCATTGGATGCAACTTGCCAGAGCAAATGACTTTGCTGTAGGTTTCCTCACCCCTGGGGTCCCAAACACATTCCAATTAAAGTACCAAAAGTTCATTCCCTGTTGCAGATGCCACCGTGCAACCATTAGGACTCTGAACATATATAATCCAAACCAAGTTAGAAATAATCCAAATCAACAATACAATCACAAGCATTCTCTATATAAAAACCAATTACAAGGTGGACTAGGTACCTGTGCCATGTAATGGACGCTGGAGGAATGTCCAGTGAGCTTTGCCAACTTCTTCATCGATGGGTATTT
Organism: Carpinus fangiana; assembly: GCA_006937295.1. Classification (NCBI taxonomy): domain Eukaryota; kingdom Viridiplantae; phylum Streptophyta; class Magnoliopsida; order Fagales; family Betulaceae; genus Carpinus; species Carpinus fangiana. The sequence continues at coordinate 21,063,785 of CM017326.1, forward strand.
CCAAAGAGTGAGCTGATACTCATCATTACCATGAGAGTTGAGTAATTCTTCCTCATTCGTGTTCCACAGCAATTAGCAAAGCACATACCTTTGACCCAGTGTCAACTGAGTTCTCGCACACTCCCGTGGAAGTGTCCCAGAATTTGACGCACTCATCACCCCAACCTCCACTGAAGACTAGTAAACTACTCTGGAATGGACACCAAGACTAGAGCTGTGTGATCCTCAAGCTTGTGAAGCCATTATCTTCGAGCACTAGAAGAGGCCAAAGACCTATCCCATATATAAACAAGATTATCACTCCCTCCACTAGCCAATCGCTGGCCTAAGTTAGACCATTTTAGTCCACAGACCACTTGTTGGTGTCCTATGTAGGTTTTAACAGTGGGGTATTTCTGTTAAGGATAAAATCTCATCATTCAAGGTGATTAACAGGCCATGATTCAAGCTGACCAACAGCACATCGACATAGCTCATTCAAGCCCACAACAGATCCCCTTTTCTTGTGACAACACTTCTATTCGTGTTTCATGCTAATAGAATAGCTCCATGTTTTATGCTGACTGACAACTTCGAGAAGTAGCTGAAGTCTCTTCACTTTCTTTCTTTGGACTTACATGTATCACTTTGTGTAAAGAGCTTTCTAAGCTTTCCTTTTGTGTTGCTTTAGTTCTCTAAAATCATTGTAAAAGGGTGTTTGCACTTTATCTATAAATACAAGGGTAAATATATAATAGCACCTTGGGTCAACCCTTCAGAATTTTAAAATGCCTAAGTTTTTTTTTTTTCAAAAATTTACTCCTTTGGTCATTTAAAACTACAATAAAATCCCTACAGTCACTTTTTTTTTTTCTAATGGCCATTTACTGACCCAAAACGCACTGTTTTGTTTGATTAAAATATTAATTTTTTAAAATTTAATTTTAAATTTTTAAATCTAAAAAAAAAGAAAAGAAGAAGAAGAAGAAGAAGAAGAACGGGGTGGCCGTTAGGCCCTAGGGGGTGGCCGAACCACCCCCAAGGCCTAAAGGGGGTGGCCGAGCCACCCCCTAGGGGCCGGTCTGGGGG
>CM017326.1:21065099-21078233 GCA_006937295.1 Carpinus fangiana
CCCCCAGACCGGCCCCAATGGGGTGGCCGAACCACCCCCTTGGCCCTTGGGGGTGCCCAAGGGGGTGGTTCGGCCACCCCCAAGGGCCAAACGGCCACCCTGTTCTTCTTCTTCTTTCCTTTTTTTTTTTTTTTTCAATTTAAAAATTTAAAATTAAATTTTAAAAAATTAATATTTTAATCAAACAAAACGGTGTATTTTGGGTCGGTAAACGGCCGTTAGAAAAAAGTGAAGGCAGAGATTTTATTGTAGTTTTAAATGACCCAGGGAGTAAATTTTCGAAAAAAAAAACTTAGGCATTTTAAAATTCTGAAGGGTTGATCCAATGTGCTATTATATTATTTACCCTTGAACTACTCTGTTATTTGGTAAGTTAACCAAATCAGAACTTCCTAAATTCTATCAATTTCACCCTCACATCCTTGTTGATGACTTTACCATCCATTCTCCCTGAGCAAACCAACTCTTTGTGTGTGATCGTCTTTGAATGTTCTTATCTACATTAACAAAAAATAAAAATAAATGATCAATTCTACATATTCTATCAAGTTTCCTTCAATATGAAGAAAACAACCTACTCTATTTATGTGAAAAAGAAACAAAGCAAGGAAGAGGAAGGAAAAGAAAAGAAAAAAGAAGAACAAGCAGGAGAGAATCAAATGAGAGAAGATTATACTTCGATTAATCATTCTCGTAAATACAATGAAAGCCAAAAGTGCTTTATATACTAAGCTTTAAGTTAAACAAGAAACTAACAAAGTCTGTTTTAACATATAGCTGTATAACCAACTTGAACTAACACTAACTTAACTTGTTTACAACTGAAAAATATACACGTATGTTTACTTATTTGGTGAGGATTACTCATTGGAAGATGGTTGTTGAAGTGATGAGGATGAGGTTGTTGAATCTGGACTTGGTTGTTGAATACTGAGTTGGTGAGTATTGGTTTGGTGATTTGTTTCGGGTAAATTTTAAATCCAGGTGGATATCCATGTACCTTATAGCATTTCTCAATTGTATTACCAGAAACTCCACAATGAGAACAGATTGGACGATTCTTCCTAAAATTTGGCTTAGCAAACCTATTTCCTAGTGTGGACTTTGTCATGAGGATAGTAGGTTCATCTATTTGAAAGGATGGTGGATTCAAAACTGATTTGGTTAAGAGTGTAGCAGACTCATGACTCATTGAACTAATAGTAATCTATCTCTGTTTTTCTTCTTGGATAATAAGAGAAAAAATTTTGTTTAAAGTAGGGAGAGGATCTGTTAACAGAATTTGTGCTCTAACAGCAGAAAAAGAATCGATTAATCCCATCAAAAACTAATATACTCATTCTTGGCTATGAAGCTCAAGAATAGATTTCACATGTCCATAATTGCAACAATTACATATAGACATAGGTCTATAGTTGTTAAGCTCTTCCCACAGAGTCTTAAGACGAGTGAAGTACTGACTTACATTGGAATTTTCTTGAAAGGTTGCTACAATTGACTTATGAAGCTGAAAAATCCTTGGCCCATTCCTCTGTGAGTACCTATCCTTCAGGTCTTCCCACATGGTTTTGCTAGAAGTTATATAGATGATGTTGGATTTGATATCTGCCGACACTGCATGAAAGATCCATGACACCATCATGTCATTACACTGAGTCCAAGCTTGAAACATATCATCATGTTATGGTGGCTTGCGAATTGAGCCATCAACAAAACCGATCTTGTTTTTGGCACTCAAAGATACCGGCATAGACCTACTCCATGTATTGTAATTCTCTCATGTCAATGGCAATCCAACCAGAAGTAAAGTTGGATCTCATTGTAATGCCCAAGAAAATTAGATGAAAAATCTGCCAGTTCTAAATTTGGCTAAGTTTAAAAAATGACTTTTTCAATTATTGATATTTTCATGATACGGATGGTTACGACATGTTTCTATGATTTTATGAAATGATACATAAATAGCATATGAGCATTTATGGAATGAGCATGAGAATGGATAATATGAAAGAGATGATGTTATATATGTATATATGTATGGCGGATGATATGAAGGAGATGATGTTGCATAAGCATGCATATCATATGACCTTATGATGATGTGATTGATTTTATATGAGTTTTTATACTAGACGTATCAGTATGCCTATGTGCAGGAGATGCAACTGCGCATAATGTATACCGTTATGAATGGTTGCATATGATGATTTCAAATGATTTTTATACTAGACGTATCAGTGTGCATATGTGACAGGAGATGTAACTGTGCATATGTACGTTGTTACAGATGGATGATGAATGATGAATTTCAATATGTTTTATTATTAAGCTATATAATTTGTAAATATGTATAAAGTTAGATGGGTAGTATACGTATGTTCCGAGAGCAGAAGATCGGGCTTACGTATATTCTCAAAACTAATTTAGTATGTTTTCAAATGATGACTCTTTTGGAAAGCCTAGTGAGTTCTATACTATTGAGGTCTCTATTTCATGGAGACGGCAGGCTCATGATTTCGCCTGTATCACGGGTTCTCGTGGTGCAGACGATGTTGTTGATGTTGATGCAGGTGCAAGGACCATAAATGATGACCCAATGGCAATATATCTAGATTACTGCGACATTTTAGGCTTAGATGCGTCAGATGTATATTTTGTTAAACTAGTTGATAGCCCTCTTTTGTAGAGCATTCATGTATATGCTTAGGCATTGTTGTTTTGTATATGGCTCGTGTCGCATGAGACACTTTTGTATAGCCATTCTTTTGTATGTAAGCTTTAATCACTTAGATGTATTAATTAGCTCTGATGTGATATGTATGTCTAACGTTATTTATTTTTGGCTGTAAAGATATGAATTCTGATGAATCATTGAGTATGCATGTAGCTTTGTGTGGCATATTATGTTGTCAATTAGGTTAATGCATGGGTTCTTGGCATATTATAGTATCGCCATGCCACTGTGACAATCCGCCCGTTGTGGGTAATGCTTCTTTAATATATATATAGTTATGTTTTTATTAAGTGGATCGTCACAAAAATTGGTATCAGAGCGAATAGTATCAAGTTCTTTAGGGAACTTGTTACCATAGCAACTATTATATCATGAGCAGCTAGGTTCATAGAGTTAAGTCTAGTGTTAGTTTAAGAATAACACCAGAGCTATAGGTATCTTAAAAGCTTCAAGAAAATCTAATAAGACAAAGTTTCATGAGATGAGACCATAATTGTTTTGTTGTGTGGGTGTACCATAGATTTGTTTTATGTGCTTTTTTGCAATATGCTGTTGTTTATGTGGTTTCTTCTGCACTGACCTACGCAATCTTACAGAGTGATGCCATCGAGACAACACCCACGTCATCATGGGAGGCCAAGGAATGTAATGGATCATGGTGATAGGTTACTTCCTCCACCATCTCCTCCATCGCCGGGTGTTCCTGAAACGGCACATTCTTTAGCTGAAGCATCACAGTATTTGGCTAAGATTATGGCCAACGGTCAACCCCAAGAACGCCATGATAGAAGAGAAGGGTGTCCTTTTGAGTCCTTCTTTAGGCACAACTCATAGGTGTTTGTAGGGCATGAAGGCCCTAGAAAAGCTAGTTACTGGTTTGAAACAACTTAGAAGTTGATGGTAGCCCTCAAGTGCACTGATGAAGAGATGGTAAACTATGGGGGTTTAAAACTTGTGGGTGAAGCATCCAAATGATGGGGGTCCACAAAGGCCAGCCTAGAAGATGAGTTAGGGGTGGGTGTCCCAGTCACATGGGCACACTTTAAAGAGAAGTTCTATAAGCAATATATTCCTCGTGTCTAACAGCAGTTGTGGGCCAAGGAATTCCTAACCCTTACTTAGGGCAACATGACTGTCGCCCACACCAAGTTCATTGAGTTGTTGAGGTATGCCCCTACTCTTATCCCTAATAATCGAGTCAAAGCCGAAAACTTCCTCGATGGTTTATCGGCACGCATCAAGGAGAGGATCTCTATCCTCAAAATCAAAGAACATTCAAAGGTTGTGCACACCACCATGATAGCTGAGCAAGCTATTAAGGAAGCAACTATAGAGTATGTATAGAAGAAGAGGTCAATGCCTCAAGCTGTGTTCCCACCTAAGAGGCAAGCTGTGGATGGTAGTAATTCAGGGGCACTTATGAAGAGAAGTGTTTCTTAGAGTTACGGAAATCCGAAGAATCCTCTTTGTAGTAAGTATGGTAAGCTTCATCATGAAGTATGTAGGGTAGGGATTGGTAGTTGTTTCCAATGTGGGAAGATTGGCCACTATGTCAAGGATTGTTCTATGGGTACCACAGAGAATCAGAAGGCACTAGCCACCAGTTATCAGCCCAAGCAACCTGCTCAGGCACATGCCTACTCTCTTACTCTAAAAAATGTTGAAACTGAAGGGAACAACGTCAATGTCGTCACAGGTACTATTCCTTTGTATGGTAACCTTGCTTGTGTATTGTTTGACTCGGGTGCTACACATTCATTCATTTCATCCACATATGTGAAGCTATGTAATCTGAGTACAAGACCACTTGAGCAAAACATAAGTGTGTCTACACCTATTGGTAGTGTAGTGACATGTAGGAAATGTGTAGAGAATTGTCCTATTCTTTTAGGAAAGAGGACTTTACCGGCTAAATTAGCAGTGTTTGGAATGCTTGGAATTGATATTATTCTAGGTATGGATTGGCTTTCAAGATATGGAGCCAAGATTGATTGTCGAAAGAAGGAAATAGTGTTCCGTACAAGTAGTAATGAGAAATTCAGATTTTGTGGGTCTAGTGTATGAGCTACTCCGCCACTCTTCTCAAAATTTTTATTGAAATTTGAAGAGCTTTGGAATTCTTTTAGGGTTGTAGAGATAAATGCATATTATGGCATGAGATGGTTCATGAAGAATGAGAATGTGCATAATTAGAGCTTTGGAATTCTTTTGGGTTGTAAAGATAAATGTATATTAGGGCAGAAGATGGTTCATGAAGAATGAGAATGTGCATAATTAGAATTATGGGTGAAATATTGCAGAATTATTTGGTTTTGAGGAAAGAGTTAGGGTTGGTTGGATGAGATTTCAAGAACTAGGATTGTGGGAGGTAAGATTTTGTTGGAGAGTAATTTTGTTTATTGGAGAGGATTAAATTCTTAGTGCCGTTGTTGGTGCAGTGGTTAGATTGAGGAGAAAGTATTTTAATTAAGTAAGAACTACACAAAATTTAAGAATTTTGGTGTTCAGATGAGAGTGCATGGCATTGTCCTTTTGGCTTCCTTTCCAAACTGCATAACAGTAGATCCACTTGTTCTCATTTCCAGGTAAAACAATTCACATCTTCTTTTACTTGTAATTTATAATTGAAACTAAATAGAGGATTTGAAGGTTGTATTTTGAACGAATACCAGCCATTTGTATTTAGTCTTCCTATATATAAACAATTAGAAAGTGTTGAATAATAAACATATGGGGTGGCCGAGGTTTGGGGTAGTTTCGGTCACCCTCATTTGGTCCCCTAGCCGTATATATATAGACAATTACAAAGTATTATTGGTGCTGACGTAACATTTCATCAAATTTTGGACGAAATTTAGATGGATGTACTATCTCTGTCTTTAGGCAAACCAAAGGTACCTCCTATGGGACAAAAAATAAAAAGTAAATCCTATGGGACAAAAAATAAAAAAGCTAAACAATAGGGGAATAAGGTATTTAACCATTTTTTTTTTTAAAAAAATAAAAATAAAAAAATTAGGACATGCGGCATTTTCACGGAGGTACTAAGTTAATCTTTTCCCATAAGTCAGGTACCATTTTATAAACTGCAAACACAAGTACTAATAAAGTATTTAACCATTTTCTTTATAAGGAGAAAGTGAATATTAGGGTATTTCTTTGCTGAAACATAAATGAGAGCCCCTTAGGTCCGGACCATCTGCAAAAGGTGACTTTTGCAGACTCCAATCTCATCTTGACATATCACCAATTGCAAAAAATTAAAGTGAGACAAAAATAGCAAATCAGCCCACATGAAAAGACCAAAACGCCCCTACCTCCAAACCGGGTTTGGCAAGACCCACGCGACCCACACCGGAGTCTAGAGAGACCCATGCTATGGGTCTCGCCAGACCCATGCTGAGTCTGGAGAGACCCACGGTGGGTCTCGCTTGGCTTGCTCTTCTCTTAGGCCAATGAAACCCCACCACCTCCTTCACCATTGCAGCCAATTCCCTAATGGTCACCTCCTTCCCACTCCCTACATTCATATGCCCCAATCCACTGTATCCCTCCATAAAAAACACCACTGCATCGGCCAAATCGTCAACATGTAAGAACTCCCCGAGCGAACTCCCAGTCCCCCACACCACCACCTCCTTCGCATTTTTCACCTTCGCCTCGTGGAACCTCCGCATCAACGCTGGTAGCACGTGCGAGTTCTCAGGGTGAAAATTGTCATTTGGGCCGTATAAATTCGTGGGCATACCTGAAATTGCGTTGAAACCGAATTGGATTCTATAGACTTCGCACATCTTGATCTCAGCGATCTTGGCCACGGCGTACCATTCGTTGGTGGGCTCTAAGGGACCAGTGAGGAGAGCGTCTTCAAGGATGGGTTGAGGGCAAATTTGGGGTAGATGCAGGAGGAGCCGAGGAAGAGGAGCTTCTGGATGCAGTGGCAGTGAGAGGAGTCGATGACGTTGGTCTGGATCTGGAGGTTGACGACGATGAAGCTTGCCAGGTAGGTGCCGTTGGCTTGCTCTTCTCTTCCACGATTTTCTCTCTCTTCCGCCGGAGATCCGGCCACCCAGCACCACATCTGGTGGAAAATCCAAAAAACCCACAAAACCCAGCCAAAAAAACTCATTTCTAATGCCTAAAATCCGTTTCTAATGCCATAAAAATCATTTCTAATGCCACAAAAATTGTTTTTGGATTCAAATCTAAAACTTAGAAGGGGAAAGGTTAACCCTTAGATGATTTTATCACCCTAACGCAGGAAAAAATGGCTCCAGCACCGGAAAAGATGACTCCACGACCAGACCCACGGGTCTGGCCGTGACCTGCCCAATGACCCACCACCCTACTTGAATAAGTTCAAAATATGATGTGTGTGAGTGTATGATATTTTTGTAGAATTATTTTGTGTTTGCTTAAGTGTCAGCTTGTGAGTTGGTGCTATAAAAGTGGTGTTTTGCAGGCATGACCTGATTCAAGGTTTTCTCAACATAAATACAAAACCATTTTGTGTCATCCAATAAAAAGTTCAAAACCTTAGCTTGAAAAGAAAATTACCAAATCACCCATCCAAATCTCACCCTTAATTCCTAAAACAGGGTTCAGATACTCTTTGTTCCAGTAGGGGTGGGTATCGGTTTGGTCAGTGTCGATAGGGGCATTTTTGCCTATCAATTCATAAAAGTCGATTAATTAACTGACTTCATACCGACAATGAATAGTTTCGATCGGTTAATCGGTTAGTTTGTTAATAGGTGACCGGTTAAGTTGGCTAATTGTTGATTACAAGTTTTTATGTTAATATTTATCAATTTCTTTGTAACTACATAATCAGTAAATAATATGTTTTATAAAAGAAAAGGAAAGTCAAATTCATGGAACATGGACTAAAATGACAATCACAAATCAGTTGGACAAACACAATAAGGAAAGTTACTAGATAAAATTCAAAATTTACTAGAAAAATATGCTACGTCAGTTAACTGATAATTTTTTTTTCTATCGCCTATAGAACTGATCTGATGTCGAAACAATATTTTTATTTCGCATACCAACCGCCGAAAGTCGGTTGTCGGTCAATGATAGTTCGCTAGCGATAGATAAACAGTTGGTAGGCGGTAAACGGTTAATCTACCCATCCCTATGTTCCAAAACCACTGCCACTGAGAAAAACCCACCACAGCCTTCCAGGCCAGACCACACCACCACCACCAACTGGTATGAATCTCCCTCCCTTCCTATTTTCTTTCTCTCACTCTCTTCGGTTTCTCTCCCTTCTGCTCGCCCTCTCCTATTTTCTCTCTCTGTGCCTTTCTGAATTTCTATGAGGAAAGTCGTAGATTAATGCATCTTCCATGTTTGTTTGAACTCTCCAACTCTTTTGGGATAATGTGGCTAAACCTAATATATTGTTGAAAGCAAAGTGATTTCAAATGGATACAACAGGACATCAAATCTCATAATTGTTCATTTCTCCTCTGTATGGTTGTGAAGAATATGAGCAATTTATCAATTTTCATCTTCGTATTCATCTGCCCTGAGATTGTTTGTCAAGAATATGAGAAATTTTTTTTTTTTGCTACTTCCGGCTTCTTCTTCTCAGTGCCGGTGGGTTTTTTTCGGTGTCGGTGGTTTTAGAACAAAGAAAATCTGAACTTCTGTTTGGTTGCATTTCTTTCTATAGAAGTTATTCTCCATACAAAATAAATCCCCCCAAATTTTCAAATTAATTATGCCTGTCAACTCGTTATTGGTCCCGTGATGCAAGAAAGATGAAAAAATAAAAGTGCATTGATCTGCACGTGCTACAACCCAATTCTTTCCCATTCTTTTAAATTTTTTCTTTCTATTTTTCTTGATTCATCACTTTCATCATCTCTTAGTTTCACTGCGACTTTACGTGGACAAATAGAACCCATCATTGGAACCCCGCCGAAGCTTAGATCTTCTTTACGGAAAAACTTGCCGAAATTCCACTGATATGCTTGTATATCTCTCTTTGCATAAATACTTATATGTATGCGTCTAAGTATGTATATGTATGTATCTAAATATGTATTTTAATTTTAATTTTTTGTTGCTTATGTTTGCGTTTGGATTCAAAGATCCATGTGAGTTTTCCTAAAATTACTTGAATCAGATATTCGATTTGTTTTGCGGAGCTCTTCATTTCATGCTTGAATCTAGTGTCTGGATTTATTCTATTAAATTTGGAGATTAATGGATGGGGCTAAATAATTTGGCTCGGAAATGAACGTATCTTTGGATTTGATTGCTTAGTTTCTTAATTCATTAGTGCAGGCGTGCTTGGACTGTAATTTTTAGATTGGATATCGTAATTGTAATCGTTGACAAAATCAATTGCTTAGTGCTGAAAAAGATGTTGGGGAAATTTATGTAAGGGTAACTTTTTGGGCACTTTTTTTGTCAATTTTTTTGTTTTGGGTGGTGTCAAGGAGTTTGAATTTTTATTGAAATTTAAAGAGCCCTGGAATTCTTTTAGGGTTGTAAAGATAAATGCATAATAGGGCAGGAGATGGTTCATGAATATGGGTGTAAGCGAGCTAATGCAACTCGACAACTCGCTCGATACACGCTTGGTTAAGTTTGACCCGAACTCAAGCTTGACACTGTACAAGCCCGCTCATTACTATTGAAACATGCTCGATTAGTTAGTGATACATACTCGACTCGCTTGATCAAACTTGACTCGTTTTGACTCGAACTGGCTCGTTAGCACGACTAATTAGCTTGTCCATATATCTTTTATATATATATATATAAATATGTATGTTTGTAATTAAATAATATATGTTATAGGAATTATTGAATATTTATGTGTAAGTATTAGTTGACATATTAACTAGTTCGTTCATAAATGAACATATTATCTAGTTAATTAATATTTATTAAGTAAATATAATTAAGTACATGTTACTTAATACTTCTATGTATATTACTTATTTTATTATACATGTGTGTTATATATTAATATTAACATTGTGACGCCCTGCCCAATGAGAATATCAATTAACTAGTAATTGATCCCATGGCATGCCATCCCAGTCATATCCCTCCAGGACACGACCTCCGGGAAATCACTTTCCTCGTCATAACGAGAAAACTGCAGCGGAAGACTTTACCAAGACTATGAGATTAAGAGATAGTAAATGAAACATCACACAACAATACCAAAGATAAAGTACTACATCCATAATATGATAAATAGTCGCCAAATGTATCGGTTATCGGACCGTCAACAAGAGAATAGATACATCCCCAAAATAAGATACTACAACATTGTTCACAAAAAATCAACAGATCAAAGCCTAGACTTAAGCTTCAACAAAGCTAGGGAAATCAAAATCTCTATCATATCTGCACGGGCAGATCCTCCATCTTCCCACATCGTCCTAAGCCAAACGTGATCCATATCTTCAAAGATCACTCGTATCAGGTCCTGAGCAATCACCTAAGTAGTCTCCGACGGCATCTTTGTCTAGTGCAGCTAAACCGCGCAATTATTCGTAATGATGGGGAAATACATAAAATAAAGGGGGTAAGTCTAAGACTTAGTGACTTTTAACGCAGATAATACCCATGCCAGTTTTTAGTAATGAACTCAGGTGTTTAATAAGCAAAAACAGTTCCATCATGACAGTTTATTAATGCGTGATATATGTATAGTAATGATATATGCATATGATGTAAACAATAGTCATAGTTCAATAGTATGGTCTACCCGAGATATTACCCATTCTCAGCATGGTTGATGCTGTCCCGAGGGACCTATAATACAATTAATCAAATGATCAATTGATAATTAAATCATATGATTATATAATAACAAAATATACATATATAATATGACATAAGTCATAAGTATACAAACTCATACTAATACAATAATTAAGTACCTAGAGGCCAAAGACTTAGTAACTAGTTAGTTAATAAACTAACAAATTAACTAAGTTAATATATTAAATTACTATCCTAGTATATTTTACTATAGGTTATTTTGACAAAAACAAATTATATGTTACTTAATATTTGTATGTGTATTATATATATATGAATATAACAAGTATATTATACATACTTGTTAGTTAATATATACTAACTTTTAGTATTACTAAGTAAGTTAGCTATTTTCAAAAAACAAAAACAATGATATGATGATATGTATTATCATTCTAATTACACTAGATCATACTTAATTAAGTATGATCTAGTGTAATTAGAATGATAATACATATGAACATGATCTAACAATAAGATATATGATATAAAAATTCACATGATTATTTATGATATAAGATTAAAAGCACATAATTTTGATAGTATTTAATTGTAGATTCGTATCATAAGTATTTATTATCATAAAAATTTATATCAAATGATCATATGAGAATTTTTGTTGTTGTTTTATTTATTTATTTATTTTTTACGTTTAAGAGAAATTTTTTTAATTTTTTTTTAATAAAACTTTGTCTTATCCTTCATGAATAATTGTTCGTCTCATTTCTTAAATGAATAACTATTATTCTGTGTAAAGAAACTATTCATAAGAATATGATCTATCAAACAAAATAATAAGACCTATTTAGTTTGTCAAATTGGTATTCCATTAGAAAAATGAATAGTTATTACTTATTACTATGAAATAATTATTCATTATTACTTAGTTTGGTAACAAAAATAAGTTGAATTGAATCAAAATTACTAAAAAAATTCAATAGCAATTTTTCTTTAATTTTTTTTTTTCTAAGTTTGAAAAAAAAGAGAACATTATTTTGAAATCCAATCTAGACAGTTGGATTATCAAGTTGGAAGCAACTGGCATTTTTATTGGGAAGTGGGAACATCACTTTCTTTTCCTTTTCCCAAAATACACTACATAGCCAGCCATGCTTTTTTTTTTTTTTAATTAATTAATTAATTTCCTATGTTATTTTTTTAATTTTAATATTTTTTGCGAATTTTTTTTTTTTTTTAGGTTTAGTAACTTAATTAACCTAACGTAAGAAAACATCATTCGACCTATTCTCTCTCCTTGCGCCGTTTCTCTCTAGGTTTCCTTTGGAGAGTACATAAAAGGTTAGAGATTCAAGTCTCCTGTTGCTGGTCTGTTTGGAGGAGGTGTAGCTATTTTCCGGTGGTGCTTATCAGGCCTAGCGTGCTGCTTAGTTTCGGAGGAGTAGATCAAGTCCAGCGTGCTGCTTAGATTCAATGGAGAAGATCGGGTTCGATGTTCGCTGTTCAGATTTTGGTGGAGTAGAACAGGTTTTGGTCGTGGAGTTTGGGTCTTGACAATGCAGTTCTATTCCGGTGGGGCAGACCAAGTCCGGCCGTGCTATTTCTAGGTACAACGTTTTGCTGTTCAGGTGGGTTTACGTTTTCCATCGGCAGCCTCCATCCTAAACACCTTTAACCTCCCTCTCCCTTATGTCAGAATGTAAATTCACCCTTCGGAGATGAAGAGCACGACGCTAGAGAGCATTTTTTCCTTTGGGGATGATTTTTTCTCCATTTTCAATTTTTGTTTTTAAAATTATAAACTAGCGAAACGAGCTGAGTGCCGAATCATGAAGAATGAGAATGTGTATAATTAGAGCTCTGGAATTCCTTAGGGTTGTAGAAATAAATGCATATTGGGGCAGAAGATGGTTCATGAAGAATGAGAATGTGCATAATTAGAGGAAACTTCAGTTTGCCTCCCCAAACTTCCAGCCGATTGTACAAATCCCCCCTAAACTTTCAAAACTTTCACTTAAGCCCCCTGAACTTTAATTTGCTCTCATTTAGAACCCCTCATATTAAAACTACCTAGTTTTGGGCCCCAAATTTCAGCACCCACCCAACTCAAAACGACACCATTTTGGGCATTAAAACTAACATAAGGGTCCAAAGTGAGAGCACATCAAAGTTCATAGGGCCTAAATGAGAGTTTTGAAAGTTCAGGGGGGGTTTGTACAATTGGCTGGAAGTTCGNNCTGAAGTTTTCCCTTAGAATTATGTTGGAATTATTTAGAATTATTTGGTTTTGAGGAAAGAGTTAGGGTTGGTTGGATGAGATTTCAAGAACTAGGATTGTGGGAGGTAATGTTTTGTTGGGGAGTAATTTTGTTTATTGGAGAGGACTAAATTCTTAGTGTCATTGTTGGTGCAGTGGTTAGATTGAGGAGAAAGTATTTTAATCAAGTCAGAACTAGACAAGATTTAAAAAATTATGGTGTTCAGATGAGAATGCATGGCATTGTCTTTTTGGCTTCCTTTCCAAACTGCATAACCCTTGAGATATCATATTTTCGGAACATGGTTGTTTGTTATGAACAACGGTCTTTCATTTGGAAATTATTAACTGAGGGAACCACAAGAGGGGGGGGGGGGGGGGGGGGGGG
>CM017326.1:21078246-21145640 GCA_006937295.1 Carpinus fangiana
GGGGGAGGATGAGTGTCACCAAATGCATATTGAAATAAATAAGGAGAGCTTTATATATCCTATGACATTGTTATGTAAGGATGGTATTGCTGGTTAGTCACTCTGTGGAGCTGAATAGTGCAAAATATCATATAGAGATCATTAATTTTCTTTGATATGTTAATTTTTATAATACTAAAGAATAGATATCCTATTTGTTTTGAGTTTGAATTGACACCCTAGCTCAGATGTTAGGAGCATTTGGAATTTTTATGAGCCTAAGTGTTAATCACTCATTGGTTTGTAACTAGTGAAGTTATAAGGGATGCAAAACAAATTAAAATTGCTGAAATTGATCAATTATGAAGAGTCCATATAGGGATAAATAGTGTATCTTCTGTTATGGAAAGCTAGTGCATGGATAGGTTGACCAACAAAAGGCCGAGCAATAGGAGACATTGAGATTTCAATCAGGCAATTTGCTTGTAGTCATTCTATAAGTAAATGAATTATTTTCCATCCTAATTTATTAGAAAATGAACTTTAATGAGGATAATTATTTTATTTATGGTTTTTTTTGAGTTACAAGTGAACATGCCTGAACTAGAGAAAGATCACTGTGTTTCACATGCAGCTTTAGTGATTTACATAGCCTTTTAGTATAAAATTTTGTGAGAGGTATAAAGTAGGTGTTATATTTTCGCCTTAACATAATAGGAGACTTACACTCAAAAGAAAAATATCAGTGTTGTAGGTTTAATTTTTTTTTTGTTTTTTGAACAATCTAAGAACACAGATCAACCCCAGCTTTTTTGTTCTCTTTCTCTTTGTTTTTATAGATTTTTGTTTAACAAATAAAATATGGAATACCTCTCTGGTTGCGACACCTGGGTTAAGAAGCTTTTAGTCTTCATGCTTGATTTTTTTTATCTGACACTGTACAGACTATTAATTGGCATACAAAAAAAACTGACTAAAAGTTCGCAATATGGCCTCTTTAGATGACTCAAATAAGAATCTTATGGCCAAACAGCGCTTCTTCTTGATCTATCCTTTTGGATGCCAGTTACAGAAATGTACAACAATGTAGGAAGCCAGGCTGGGGTGACAATACCGCCAACAAATTCTCAGCCTAATCCATTTGGAAAGGCATTTTATGGAGCTGGTTCAGGGCTTATCCGAGGTGGATTGGGTGCATATGGAGAAAAAAATCTTAGGATCGAGCTCTGAATATGTGCAAAGAAATGTAAGTAGTGCATATGTTTATGATCTAAGATACCGTTCTTGTTTACGCTTGAAAGAAAATAATATTCATGATAACTTGGATGTTGTCATGTATGTGCTCCAAGATCTTAATTGATTTTGGGATCTGCAGAATTAGCAAAATTTGAAGTTTATTTTCAAAACTGTTCATTCAAGGGTAGCATGATGCTCTGAATTTGAAGTTTATTTGTATAAAAGTCATAAAAATCCTAGAGTCAGTCCCTTAAATTTCTGGGCTGTCTCGTGCAAAAGCATTTTTTTGGTTGCATTCTTGATCCTATTTGTTCTTTATCTTTGATATTTTTTGCACACAAATGAAACCGATAAGTCGGTACTTCTCAGATCCCCAATATTATTTCCAAGTGAATGACCCCTATGTGAGGAACAAATTCAAGGTTGTTCTGTTTCCATTCCTGCACAGGGTAAGCACTATTCACATTCTGTTTTTCCCTCTATGGTAGTTACATCTTCCTCTCTTATTTTCCTTGACTTGAGGGCCATTGGACACGGATAACTGAGCCAGTAGGGGGCAGGCTCTCTTATAAACCCCCAATTTATGACATAAATGCACCAGACCTCTACATTCCATTTATGGCATTCGGTACCTATGTTGTTCTTGCTGGCTTCTCGTTGGGTATTCAAGGAAAGTAAGTGAATATTGTTTCTAATATTCATGTAATTGTAGTCATCTTCCTCTCTTTTTTTTCAGATCACATGAAACTGATTATTCAGCCTTAACAAAAGCTAGAAAAGTGGTTCACAGGTTCTCTAAATATGTATGGATTTATCTTCTTTCTGTTAATGAATGGCCTATGGGAGAGAGGTTCTGGGACTGTGAATTTGGGGTACCACATGTTTACAAGACCCTTTTCCAAATGGGGTATGATGCAGCTTTGGGCCTTGTCCGCTGGCCAGACCACCTTGTTTTACTGGTTGGTCATTATTCTTTCAAGACCTGCATGTTATTGGGGCAGAATCTTGCCTTTGCAATCAATCATAAAGCTTGGATAGGTTTGATAAAAGTTTTTGAGGCACCCTTGCTGGACATTGTGGCTTATGCAGGATATACTTTCACAGGAATGTGTTTGGCGGTCCTCGGGAAGATAATATGGGGACACTCGTACTACGCACTTTTCACATGGCTTGGCAACGTTGGTGTTAATTGGCTTATATAACTTGCTTTCTTTTATGCTGTAGTTAGAAACAGTTTGTGTTCATAGCAAATTTTCTCCATCTTATATCAACTGGCTGCTCTTTGTTCCTAGAAGATTCAACAATTATGAACTTTTCTCTTTTTGGCATGTTTGCCGTTTGTGGTGTTATCTGAAATGTAAGATGTAAACATTCGAAGAAGCAGTGAATACATGGAAGTAGGAAGACATACCTAAGCAGAAATTCATCGATGAATAGAAGATGGGTACATGGTTTTCAAATTCATTGCGATTTTATTCTATTTATTCAGAGTTAAAAGAAGTTCTATATTTTTTGTGATGATTCTACTATAGCATGTTGATGTGATGCATCTCTCATTTGCTGCCATTGGTCTGCCTAAGGCATTCCGAAAATGGCCTTTGCCCTCCGTGGCACAACGGTATGATGGTCGGACACCTAAGGCAATTCCTTGAGAGGTTGCCTCTAACCCTCCTTGTGTGAGTAACGAATTCCGGTGGAAGATGTCCTGAGAGAAAGTTGTTATTCAAGTAGAGGATTCTCCACATTCGCTCTAGTCTTTCCCCATATTCCCTCGGTATGGGACCAGTGAACTGATTATGTGCGAAGTTAATCTGGGTTAAGTTCTGAATTGTGACCAGCTTGGGAGGCAAGCGACCGTGGAATTGGTTATTTTCTGCGTCAAGCACTTGAAGCTGTGTCTCTTCTTCAGAAAGGTTGGTCGTCTCTATTCCCTCGAAGCGGTTATTCGAAACATTTAGGTAAACCAGCCGTGTTAATGAAAGGATGTCGTCACTAATCAGACCCGAAAACCTGTTGTCACTTACATCCAGCCGAATAAGGTTTTTGAGCTTTTTCACCGGTGAAACATGGCCTGAAAGTATGTTATGGTTTACGGAGAGTGTTGTCAATCTCACAGGAAGATCAGGCAGATATCCATAGAACTGGTTGGCGCTGAGGTCTAAAGTCTTGAGTTGCCATAGCCCTGTTAGGTCAGGGATGGTGCCTGTGAGCGCGTTGCTTGCCAAGCTTAAATAAGTCAAGCCTCGTAACCCAGATATATTGACTGGAACTGAGCCAGAGATCCTGTTTCCCGAAAGGTCGAGATGTTCAATATTCTTGAGCAAAGTGATTGAGTCAGGAATAGTGCCGGTGAGATAGTTGTCCGCCATCGAAAGCGTGGTGAGCTTTTTAAGGTTGGAGATGGTTTCCGGTATTGTTCTTCGGAACTTGTTCTTGCTTAGGTTGAGGGTGGTGAGCTCCGATAGGTTCCCGATTGACGGTGTCAAAAACCCGTCATATTGAACGCCATCAAGATCAATTGCGATAACCCTGCTAGATACATTGTCTAGAGGATTACTGCATAAAATTCCCAGAAACTGCTCTCCAGTACTTTCGCATGGATCCACCATGAAGTCCCAACTACTAAGGAAAGTTGTTGGGGAGATTGAGGTGGGATCAATGGCATGCTTCAAGCTGCGGAGTGCTTGAATATCAGAGTCCAGGGTTGATGAATGGATAACCGTTGCAACAAAACTTAAAACAATGATGAAATGGAAACAAAGGGGGAAGATGGAAGGCACTTTTGTGGCCATTATTTCAGGGGTAGCTGCGTTTTTTGTGGGAGAGTGTTGGTATGCTTGGTTTTCTCAAATGCTCTTTATATTGGCCTAAAAACCAGGGGAGATGGATAAACTAAGTGCATAGAATATGTATTTTTTTATTAAGGAAATAGTTATCATGGAAATTCCATGGCCATGCCAAGAATGTGAGCTACTTGCATTGAAATTTTCTGGTTGAGAGATGGATGGTGTTTTGGTTTTGTTTTTAACCAATTCAACCAACATTCTTTCCTCCTTAATCAATCTTTAGTGATCTTCTTGTTGTTTTTACCAGTCCATGGCTGCCACAGATCATAAGGAAAGGATGGATCAACTAAGTCTATTACTTTGTAGGCATGAGATTGAGAAGATTAGGCACTCTTACTCAACAAAATTTGTTGGTAAATTCATCTTCTCCAACCCAACTCTCCAATGGGAGTTTAGAGGAAAGGAGAGGAGAAGATTGGGGGAGAGAAGGGATAAACTTTTACATTATAACAACCATAGGAATTGTTCACTCATGTAAAAGATCACCTAACTCTAATAACCTTTAGGGCCCATTTGTTTTGTGGAATAGACCACCAGAATGTAATGACTATTCATATTCTCTTGTATGGCAGTGATTATTCATGTGAACAGTTATTCTCATGGGAATGAATAATCTCATACACAAGAATATCTATTCATCTAAAAAAATGAGAAGAATAGTTATTCCTTATGTAATGGAATACATTTTTCAAAAACACCCATATTATTTTTTATTTTATTTTATTTTATACTTAAAAAAAAAAACTAAAAACTAAAAAAACATAAAAATAAAGTGGGTGGCTGCACCACCCTTAGACATCTTGGGGGACCACCCCCGTTTCATTTTAGGTTGGCTACAGCCACCCTGGCTGTTTTTGTGGGTGGTCGGCCACTCACTTAATTTTAAGGTTTATTTTTTATAAAAAGCTAGCAATCAATGTAAGGTCCGGATTTTCTTTTCAATGCTAAAGTATTAAATGAAAGTGATCTCTCTTATAAATTTTTTGATAAAGCACGATCAGTGTGTAGCAAATAGGTGTGTACTGCATTGAGATCATTTCACATCGTCTACTTAATTATTTGTTTGGAAATTTACATGTGTTATCATTTTATTGGTACTAACGTGGCACACTAAGAAAATTAGTTAAGTGTTTTGATGGAATTTAACTACAAGAACTAAATTGTTATTTTGGCTTACCTTGAAAACCTTCAAATTATTTTTTAGGATTAATTACCTTTTTAGTACCTAGGTTTTTACTTTTTTATTTTTTCTTACCTATGTTTCAAATTTTATCACCGATGGTACATGAGTTATGGGAAAATACCAACTTAATACTTCCGTCACACATATTGTCACTTACAAATGCCACGTGTCCTAAAAAAAAATGAAAATTATGGGGTGATCGGCCACCCCCATTTTGGCCATTAGCCACCCCCCAAGGCTAGTATGGGGCTGGCCACATTAATATTAGTTTTTAATATGTTTTTAAATATTTAATAATTTTTTAATTTTTAATATTACTCATTGCCACATGTTAGCTTTTTAATGGGAAACGATTTTTTTTTTCTAGGTTTAACTTCGGAGATTTTTCTAGTTATCCTCTTTAAGAATATAAAGCAAAAGAGCCACAATCGATTGACGGAATTTCGTTGCAATTTTCTCACTAGTGAAAATAAACCACCCCACCCCCCCACAAAAAAAAAAAAAAAAAAAAAAAAAAAAAAAAAAAAAAAAAAAAAAAAAAAAAAAAAAAAAAAAAAAAAAAAAAAAAAAAANAGAAAAAGAAAAAGAAAAAGAAAAATATTAAGCAATCCACTTTTTTTTGTTCCTTGAAGTTCATCAACTAGCGGTTCGCATAAAAGAAATAGGCTTTCAACTTAAATCTTTCCAAACAGAAACGTAATAAACAGATTTCAAATTTGAATATAATTTATCTAAAATTTTATTTTGCAGCTCTCTAGACTGTTCAACTCAGAATAGTTCACCGGCCATCAATATGATCAATAAATTAAAATATCCTCACACTCGTATAGAAAGTAAGCCATTAATGATGATTTCTTTCACCGGCCATTAATGATGATTTCTTTTGGGGGAGGAAGATCATAACTCTCCATAAACTTTTAGTTCAATGGGACCAATTAAGAAACAGAAGAAGCCAGTTGACTGATTTGGCTCAACATCCCCAACAAAGCATAAATGAATTATGAAAGTAGAAGCATAAATGATCAGACTATCAATTATAAATGATTAGTAATTACAATAAAAGAAGTTAACAAATAAGCAGCCTCAAACTGTTACTATATGTACAAGAAAATCATTAAAAAAAAAAAAAAAGATTGCACAAAAGGCAAATTGTGTAGTGGAAGAAATGTTGCAAGCATATTATATTATATAGTGAAAGAATGCATACAATGTACAGAACATAATCCGATTTACAAGTACCCTCTCTCAGAAATGAGGTGTTATATGCTATTGTTGTTGCCTATACAAAATTTGATCAAAACTAATTTCAATCCCTAAGCCCCTGCACAAGCTGTGAAAGTAAAGGGATGTTGCCAATGAGCTAAAGGCCTTGAGCTGATTAGTGGTTTTGGGAAAGCTGCACTCCAGCTAATTTGCTCAGCAGAAGAATCAGCAGGCTCTTGGATCACCTCCTCCTCTCCCTCTTTTGATGAAGAATCTGGTAGGGGTATGAAACTACACCCGTAAGGGAAAGATGTGACCATGTTTGTATTTTCAGCTTGAATCTTTGTAACCTCTGCCTCCGATAAGGGTATGAACCTACTCCCAAAAGGAAAATATGAGGGACTGCGCTTAATCCTCTTAGCATTTGAAGCTTCTTCTTTTGATAGTTGAACATGTGAAGAAGAATCTGTCTCATCTAATCCCACCAGAAACGGATGATCTAACAGCGCATCAGCCGTCATCCTATCCATGTGATTTATTTCGAAACAGCACCTCAAGAAATCCTGCGCTGCTTTTGATATCTTGTCCGGAATGTTTGGCACAGATCCAGACCCAATTTGGGAGATAAGATTGTCATACTCCTCAGAACCAGATACGGTAGGCCACGGTAGTTCTCCAGTCAGCATTTCAAGCACAGTGCATCCAAGAGCCCATATATCAGAGAAGGCCTCTTGTACCCCGTAAATTACACATTCTGGTGCTATATACCATGGAGTTCCTCTCCAAGATGGCGTCTCACAACTAGTGTAAGCTCTCTTTGCCAATCCAAAATCAGCAATTTTCACCTCAAACCCATCAGCAGTAGGCACTAAAAGAACATTATCAGGCTTCAAGTCACAGTGAACGAAGCCACGATCATGAATGTGTTTCAACCCCACAAGCATAGACTTGGTGTGCTTTCTGACATCGCTCTCAGACAACCCACCACCTGATTTTACGATTAAATCGAAAAGGCTTCCTCCCGAAGCAAATTCCAACAGGACGTTGTAAAGCACAATATTATTCCTGGGTTTTGTGGTGTCTGCTCCAAATGTCTGAATAACATGAGGACAGCCTTGGAGTGCATCAAGAACCGTCTTTTCCCACATAAGCGAATCCCCTTTCAACGGATCTGCCGACTTCACAGCCATAACCGACCCAAAATCTCTGGGTTTCTTCAGATCTGCTCTGTATACGGACCCAAAAGTTCCTCGGCCGATCATCGGTCCCCTAGACCACGACAGAGCTCCACAGAGGAGCGAGTACTCATCATCCTCCTCTTCTCTAGCTCTCTTCATTATTCCTTGTCAATCTCATAGAAATTTCTTGAATGGATTCCAAGAGGATACCAGAAAACGATCCAAGGAATTTAGAGACGCATCGGAAATGATACAAACCCTAGCGGTGAAAAAGGAATAGAAACCCTAGGACTAGGGGGGAGGGAGGAAGGATAGGGTGCGTACTAGAGGGATAGAAGCAGTTGGATCTCTGGGCTCCGAGATGATATGGAGGCCGCTGATTCCGCTGTCGAAGAACGCAGCGGAGGGAGATGAATCGTTGGCTCTTGCGATTGAAGAGAAATGGCTTAGGGTTTCACGCAGAGAGATAACGGCTAGTCTGAGAATTTTGTGAGCGAATTTTGGCTTGAGACCTTTATATAGCGCTCACAAAAATAAAAAGACATTTATATCCCACTTGCGTAAATTTACGTTTTAACCCTCGGCTCTAGCCGGTCCCTACTCTAACTTTTTTTTTTTTATTTTTTTTTTATTATTTTTGTTTTTGGGTCTCTGAAATTGTGTTAAAAGAATTTTAATTTTAATTTATTTTGTCTTTGTCCCATATTATTCTTCTCTGCTTTTTAACCCTTCTTTCTAAGATGATTTCACTCAATATATAGTTTTTTTTGTTAAAAAAAATTAAAATAGTTTCTGAGCAAAATTAAAATAATTAAATAGTTTATGAGCATGTGCTTCAAATTTTTGATGATAATTTGTTTTTGGTTATTGAAGGATTAAATTAAACATATGACTTCAAATCAAAACATATTTATTATTATTATTATTATTATTTTGGTTAGTTCAAAACATTATTATCAAACGAAAATAATGGAATAATAGACAATAAAAACATAAAAAATAAAATGGGTGGCCGACTACTTACTTTATTTTAAGATTTTTTTTACAAAAAGCTAATAGTCAATGTAAGGTCGGGATTTTCTTTTCAATGTTGAAGTATTGAATGAAAGTGATCTCTCTTATAAATTTTTTTGATAAAACATGATCAGCGTGTAGCGAATGGGTGTGCATTGTATTGAGATCATTTCACATCGTCTGCTCATTTGTTTGGGAAATTTTTCACGTGTTATCATTTTATTGGTACTAACGTGGCACACTAATAGAATTCGTTAAGTGTTTAGATAGAATTTGACTACAGGGACTAAATTGTTATTTTGACTTACCTTGAAAACCATCTAATTATTTTTAGGGTTAATTACCTTTTTAGTACCTAGGTTTTCATTTTTTATTTTTTCTCACATAGATTTCAAATTCTATCATAGATGGTATCTAAGTTATAGGAAAATACCAACTTAATACCTCCGTCACACATATTGTCACATACAAATGTCATGTGTCCTAATAATTTTTTTTTTTTTTTTTTCAAAAAAAAGTGAATTATGGGGTGGCTGGCCACCCCCATTTTGGCCATTGGGGGCCGCTAAGCCACCCCTCAAGGCCGGTCTAGAGGTGGCCACAATCATATTAGTTTTTAATATTTAATAATTTAATAATTTTTAATATTACTTATTGCTACATGTCAGCTTTTTAATGGGGAATGAATTTTTTTTTTTTTAAAGCAAAAGAGCCACAATCAAATGACGGAATTTCGTTGCAATTTTCTCACTAGTGAAAATAAATGAAGTTCTGCAAATTGCAATGGCCATCCCTAACCCCCAACCCCAAACAAAAATAAAAAAATAAAGAATAAGCAATCCACTTTTTGTGGTTCCTTGAAGTTCATCAACTAGCAATTCACATAAGAGAAACAGGCTTTCAACCTAAATCTTTCCAAACAGAAAGGTAATAAACAGATTTCAAATTTGAATATAATTTATCACAATAGTTCACCGGCCATCAATATGATCAATAAATTTTATTATGCAGCTCTCATATAGAAATTAACCCATTAATGATGATTTCTTTTTCTTGGTTAAGGCTCAACATCCCCAACAAAGCATAAATTAATTATGAAAGTAGAAGCATAAATGATCAGACTATCAATTATAAATATTTCCTCATGCACTTATTGTTTACTGACTAGTAATTACAATAAAATAAGTTAACAAATGGACTTCAGATTAGTATCCATATCTGCTACCTTAAAAGTTTAAGACATGATCACGAATAATCTTTAATGAAGTACCAAAAAAGTAGAGATTGGTGGAAAATCTATGCAACCTATGGCAGTTAAAGAAAGATGAGTAGCATGAACAATGCAGGAAGAGATGAGAGAAATTGATCATTCTTGACCAAAGTGTGTCATATACAAGACAAGCAATTAGAAAAATGCACAACTAAAACTTTATTTACTATCTCGACCCATAAAGGTCATTCATTTACAACGTGTAAATTTATATACCCCATAATCCTCAACTAAAACCTATAAAGAATCACTTATATAGCGAAACAAAAAAAAAAGGTTAAATCCCCAATCTAAAACCCTATAAAGAATCACTTACAAAGAAAAAAAAGACAGTTAAATTCCCCAATCTAAAACCTTTAGAGAATCACTTAGAAAGAAATTAAAAAATATAAAGAATCAACTATAAAAATCAGCATGTCAAACAAAATTGACATGATTCAGACCTATCATCCCTCTTATACTACTCCATTAATCAACTCTGGAAGGTGCGTACCCATATGATTCAGACCCCTACCAACTTGTCATTTGGATTTTCCAGCTGTCTGTTAGATCTGATAGCTTTCCGCATTGGTCATCACCAAGAAATCCCAAATGACCTGCATCAAAATCAAAGTTAAATAGCGATTCGATGCTGCTAAAGAAATCATCATCAAAATGCTCAGGAATGTCATCCAAATCAAATATTTCATCCTCTTGTATCGTACTGCAGGCCGTGTTAGTTTCAGCAACTACAGAATGCTGAGTATTAGCTCTCAATTCACCTTTCCCAGCCTCATTCTTCACATTAGGAGAAATATGAGTGATCTCCTCAACAGATGCAGCTTCATTGTCAGCAAATGCAACGTTTCCTACATCCTCATTCCCCAAGTTGGGGGAAACGGGTGTACTCTCGTGAACAGCAATGACGGCAGGGTTGTTTGATATATTCGTTGAATCCAACCCTGCTGGAAAGTTGAGGCGAGCACAAGAAGTGAACAAAGCCGTCGCGGCTTTATCATACGCAAGGGCCGCTTCTAGAGCATTTTCGAAAGTACCAAGCCATAGCCTATTCCCCCCATTTGGCTGCCGAATTTCTGCAACCCATTTACCCCACTTCCTCTGTCTAACTCCTCTGTATTGGCATTTTGAATTCTCAGGCCCTCCCTTACCCTTCATGCATCCTTTCTTTGACCCAATGCCTTGAATTTTACGAATTGGTTTAGAGTCAAGCTGGATCTGATTCTCTTTCCACTTGGCAAGAGTCTCATCAACGGCTCTACTACGTGACTTCCTCTTCCTGGAAAAGCAAAAGAACAGATTTAGCTCACAAGTAGCCACCTTTGAAAACCCTAACCAACAACACGGAGATAAACAAGACAAAAATGGTATTTCCCAGAAACCCTGAGAAAAAAACGTCAAAATATCACTCACAGACTCGCCACTCCTCCGCAAAACCCTAGAAAAAACATCGCAAAAATAGCACTCAGTCTCACAGACAGAATCACTACTCCTCCGCAAACCCCCATAAAAACATCACCAAAATATCACTCACAGACCCACCACTCCTCCGCAAAACCCCAGAAAACCCAACCCACAAGAAAGGGAAAAGAAAAGGTACCTCGTAGTGGTGGTCTCCGAAGACATGGCAGTGGAAGAAAAGTTTGGTTGGTGAGAGGCTGAGAACAAAGAGTGAGACTGAAATTCAGATCTGTGCGTTCTGAGAGCGCTTCTTGCAAAAGACCCAGAAAACCAAGAAACAGAGTTGGCGGTGATCAGAAAAATAAAAGGAAACAGAGTTAGCAGTATTCAGAGCAGTGAGCTCTGAGATCGCTCGTTGCAAAAGACCCAGAAAACCAAGAGACGACGGAGTTGGCGGAGATCAGAAAAGGAAACAAGAGTTTGAAGTGATCAGAGAAGAAAATAGAGTGAAGAGATTGTTCTTGTTCCTATCCTATATAACCGTCTCCTCATCTTCCATGACGTGGCGCGTTTCTATTCGACGCTATGGCCCTTTGGGAAACCCTAGATTGCGGCCCACCCATCCACGAACCTTCTATATGGGCGCCATATATTCAAAATAAATTGACTCTTATATCCTGATATGTTGCTCATATCTTTATTTATACCACTTAACACAGGATTTTCAATTCGCCTTGAGTCCCTCGGCAGTAAATGATTGCATCTTTGAGGAACAATTCGTTGCTACTCATGTCTGAAGGATTAGCAACCAATGGCAGTTAGATAAGACCAAGAAAGGGCTTTTTTTAAAAAAAAAATTTTTATGTTCATTTCGGACAACGTTAATTATCTTTATTTATTATTATTATTATTTTTTTATATATTTCAGTTAAGGAATTATCATATTTTGTGTTACCTTTTGCTTTTATTTTTTTGAAAAAAAAAAAAAAAGGTAAAATCAGTCTAGCTAGTTGGTTCCATTAAGTTGCAAATTATTTTAATTTTTTTAAAAAATTGTAAAAGATACGTGTCACAATATTATTGGTGCTAATATAGCGCATTAATGGATACTGTCTAATTTGCTAATGAAAATGCCCACATAAACCTATTTATGTTTTCTGCTTACTTTAATGGGGTTTTAATGACTTTTAATGCTTTAAAAAATTATTTGTAACTCGGTGAAATCATAGTCAATAATAAGAATAACTTCTATAAGGATCTTGCATAAACCAGGTTGTTTGTGCCCTCAAATAAAAATGGTACACATCAGCTTGTTGCACAAAATGAGAAGAAGACAAAAACACACGATTTATGCTTTCATCTCTCTCACAGAACACTCTCTTTTAGTCGCAGAAGGATCCTCTCCATTTCCCTTGAAATGGAGAGGAGCCGGTTAGTGTATTTTTAGGGGCATTAGAGTAATTTTGATTTAAATGTTAACGTAAAATTACTATACTACCCTTATGAAATCACTAACTGACTCCTCTCCATTTCCCTTGAAATGGAGAGGATCCTGGTCTCTTTTAGTCTCTGTCGTAAATGTCAGCTTCCAAAGGCAAATATTGTGGTAGTTTTTCTTTTTTCTCGTATATGTATCGTTTGACTTGGTTTGCATAGATCTGAAAATTCTGATAGGTGCTATGGGTTTTTATTTTTTATTTTTTATTTTTTTATCATTCCAGTAATTGATACATATGCAATACTTTGTGTGGTTTAGTAATCACCATTAAACTATTCTTAATTAAAATCCATTTTCTGGCTGATTAATCTAGATTTGTCGTCGTCTTCCTCATTTGGTGTGTTTGGAGAAGGCACATAGATTTCTTGGAGGGGTGTGATGGGGATGAAGATATAAGGGAGGCTATGAAGCTACATGTGGTTGCTGATTAAACTTTGATGGAGCAGCAATGGATGAGAGGGCGGTGGGGTTGGCGGTTTTTGGCGGTGGCATGGGTGGGCCGGCGATGGGTCAATGGGAAAGAGAAGAGTTTTGCGATACAAGAAGATTTAATTGTGTGCAATATGCTGATGTGTTTATTCTTTATCGGAAGGCACAAAGGACCTAGTTTATGTCAGGTCCTTATAGAAGTTATTCTTAAAATGATATCCGTAAGGATTAACAAAACTATAAGTAGATTTTGAATGTTGTTTTTGGTTCGGCCACCCTAAAAAGGCAAAAACAAAAACACAAAAACAAAAAAAATTAGGGAGCCACCCCCATTTGGCTTGAGGGTGGTTTCAGCCCAAGGGCCACCTCCTTGCTCGCCATGGGATGGCTCCAACCACCTCTTTCTTCTTCTTTCTTTTCTTTTCTTTTCTTTTTTTTTTTTTTTTTTTCATTTTTCATTTTTATGTATTTTTTTTTAAAAAAATTTAATACTACGCATTGCCACGTGTTAATTTTTTATTAGGTTAACGTGGACTTCTATCAATTTTTTAGACGAAAGTTAAAGAGGAGTAACTATGTTTTAATCAATAAACGGTGTACCATTTATGATAAGAATTATAACTCATATAGATAGAATTAATATCGTTAACATTAAAATAAATTTCCTATTTATCCACAATAAAGATTTACGTACAGAAAATCGCGTCGAACAAAAGCCAAACCTAGAGAAGTGCGTCGAACAAAAGCCAAGCCTATGTAAAGCGTATCCTATTTTTCCACGGTAAAGATTGAAGTTAGTAATAGCACTGTAGTGGGCGTGGACGACTGAAAATATAAATTAAAGCAGAAACTCAATCCAACGGTGCAAAAAATCACGAGCCTACAGCTGGCATGGATGACTGAAAATGATGTGTAAAATTAAAGCAACCACTTGATCCAGCGGTGTAGAAAATTGTGTCAACAAGAGCCTAGACTACAGTTGGGTGTCCAGGCAATCCCTCCCTCCAAACCATACCTATATAAACCTTTACCACTCTATTTTCTCTACTCATTGTACACTCTCTCTCTGTTTCTTTCTCTCTGTCTCTCTGTGATTAAACCAATCTTGTTCTATATCTCTCTACGATCCAAGGGATGTGGATGCCGAGATCTAATGGTTCCTCTCTTCGTTCCGTTATCCTTGCTGCAGGATCTACAGATTCTCTGGAACAATACTTTCAAAAAATTAATTCTCGGGAAAATGTAAGAAATTTGATTTTTTTTATTTTTTTTTTCTGGGTTTTGTTTTGAAATTAGGGTTTCACAGAAATTTTGATAATTTGCTCTATTTTATGAATCATGTTTATGTTGGGTTTCTTATCCAAATTTTTTGTTATTGACAATAGTTCGATAGGTTCATCCCTAATCGGTTTGCCACGGACTTTGACATGCTCACCCAAAGGAAGAGAACCATGCCACCATCTCTCCCTCCAGAGAGGCCTATCGGAACAAACTTGTTGAGGCCTGCAACATGAACAGAAGGATATTGGCATTCAAGAACAAGTCCTCCACACCAGTCGACTCATTCCCGCAGGACTTGCTTTCATCGCCTGCCAAGCCCTTGTGACGCATTCCTTAGGTATAATTGCTTAAAATTGGTCTTCAGATTTGGACTTGAATTGATATGTTAAACAATATAGTGTTTGGAAGAATTGGACGGTTTGGATTTTCAAATATGAAAATTGCTCTTTTGGTTTTGTTTTCTATTTTTTATTTTGGGTATTTGTACTTCTCATTGTGGTGTTTAGCTTGTGAATTTATGGTCGATTTTCAAGGCCAAAATGAAATGATAAGTATTTCATTGGGGTATGCTTCATCCATCAGAACTAGAAATACTTGTTTTGGTTATGAATTTCTTGCACACCATTATTTCAGTATAAATAAGTTGTTAACTTCTTATATGTCTACATGGTAACTATGTATCTAAAAGATGGGTACCTGATAAGACCTAGACTTATTGCTCTTTGGTTTTCTTTTTTGCTTTGTTCTTTTAGGTCTTGTGAATCTATGGCCCATTTTTGGGTCCCATTTTTTCAAATTTCCAATTGTTGGTTGACTTTGGAGTATGTGAGTTTTTAATTTAAACCTTTTAGTCACGAACAAAATTCAATTAAATTTCTACTAAATTTCCATATCATTTCATTTAAACTCAATTGAATTTCTTTAATGAGAAATAGGAACTTTCCAAATTTTTACCTGCCAAAATTGTCCTATTATGAGTTAGGGTCTGGCTAAAGTTATAATCTTTCCAAATAGTTTGATAGGCCTGAGGGAATGGCTCTTGTTTATGCCATAATATTTGTATTCTATGTTTGGTTGTGTGTATGTATAAATCATGGGTTTTCCCATTGATGGAATGGGTCAATTTCGTTTTCGTTTTGTTTGCTTGAGTACGACCTTATCCAAATTGCTATGATGTTAACTTTTTTTTAAAACATTGGAGAAATATTTTGAATGACTTAATCTTGTGTGTTTTCCAAATCATCTTGTGTACTAACTTTTCCAATCTAATTGGACAGATACCAAAGAGGATATTAGATGCGGTTGAAATTGTGGATGACTTCAACTTGAATTTATTAGACTGGGGTAGCAATAATGTCCTTGTCATTGCTCTTGGAAACACTATATGGCTCTGGGATGCATCTAATTTCACTTACTCAGAACTTGTGACAATTGACGATGAAGACGGCCCTGTAACAAGTGTCAATTGGGCTTCTGATGGCCGCCAAATCACCATTGACTTAAATAATTTTCATGTCTAGCTGTTGATTCTTTTGCTAAGAGATAGGTCCTCACCTTAAAAAATAAAAGCCTAATTAATTGTTCTTCAATTTCTTTCGAATATGTAGAATTTATCATTTATTTTTACTTTTTGTTAATGCAGATAAGAACATTCAAAGACGATCACAAACAAAGAGTTGGTTCACTGGCTTGGAACAATCACATCCTTACATAAGGGGAATGGATGGTAAAATCATCAACATGGATGTGAGGGCGAAATCCCTCACCGTTAAAACCTACATGGGACACCAACAGGAGGTCTATGGATTAAAATGGTTTGACTGAGGCTGGCGATTGGCTAGTGGAGGGAGCAATAATCTTGTCTATTTATGGGATAGGTCTTTGGCCTCTTCTAGTGCTCGAAGAGAATTGTAGTGATCCAAATTATTAACTAGGCGTAAGTAGCTTAGTTGGGGGAATTAATTTGGGCTTTGGGTCACTAAGGATACTAGAGAGGTAATTTGGACCTTTGAGCGGACGTACGCTAGGTCTGGTAGACGTATGCTGCTGTTTATAGTGCGGACATACGTGGGAGGACCATCGGACGTATGCTCTGCAAATCATACAGCGGACGTACGCCAAAAGTACCGGACGTATGCTACTTTTTTGAATACCCTCTGGATAATACATGGACGTACGAAATAGTCTTTGGACCGCTAGGCAAGAACCACCGGACGTACGTCCCTTGGCTGGACGTCCACTGCTTTTCTGGGCCTATAAATAGCACCCTACCCCTTTCGTGTTTCTCACAAATTCAAAATGCCCCCAGGCTGCCAGAGTGTTTCCAGAGTATTTTCCAAGTGTTTGTGAGTGTGTTGTGAGCGTGTGTGTGAGGCGTTGCGAGTTTCGGAACGTTCTTGAGGCGGAACTCTTGAGATTTTGTTTCAAGGAGGTAACGTTCGATCTTTAGCTTTTAATTACGCCGTATGCTGCTTGTTTTATGTTTAGTTGTAGTTGTTAGCTTAGTTGTGCCTTAAAACTCGTTTGGGTTAGCGTTTTCGTTAGCTTAGCGTTGTTACGTTGCATGAAGGCTATTAACTAGACTATAAGGCTTTAGGTTGTTCCTAGTAGTCCTAGGAGTCGGAGAATAGGCGGACTGTGGAGAGAAAATGAGGTTCTCCCAAAGGACCCATACAGTGGACGTACGGTGTTGTGTCGGACGTACGGCTTGTCGTTGCACGGTGGACGTACACTCCCGAGCCGGACGTACGGTCAGTGTGTGACAGAAAAACTCTATTTTCACCAACCGTCCCGTAGTTCCTGTTTTCCTTACTTTAGAGTTGTTTTAGTGGAATTAGGACTAATAGAAGGTTTTCCATAGATTTGGAGAACCTGGATCTTTTGGAGTTTTCGGAGACGTGTATCAATCCAAGTGAGTTTTAACTCACATAATGCGCATTGTTATTTTCCACGCACTGCACGTCTATTTTGTGTACCGAGCAAACATGCATATTTTACAACTCACATTTTGTACGTATTGGACATGAACTCCGTCTTTTGAGAAAAACGTTGTGCTGAATATGTTAACCAAGTGGGACTTGTAAAATGACATGCATGTAAAATACAGACAAGATAATTACGTCGTATGACATGGTACATCGGTACGTACGGTAGTAATGGTCATGGACTTACTATACATGTTAGCTTTATGGTCAAATGTGTGCGTTATGTGAGGGCTGTAGATCCATTGGTTTCGTGACCTTGATGCAACCATTCTCAATAGTTCGGTCACTACAGGACTGACGTCATTAGTTGGTGTGGACCACTCGGGGTCGAACCCGATCGTGCCACTAATGTTACGTACGGTATGTTGTACAATGGCTAGGGCACTGGCATTGTATTATAGGTCCCTCGGGATAGCATCAACCCTGTTGAGAATGGGTAATATCTCGGGTAGATCATACTATTAAACTATGATTATTGTTTACATCATATGCATATATCATTACTATATATATATCACGCATAATTAAACTATCATGATGGAACTGCTTTTACTCATTAAACACTTGAGTTCATTACTAAAAACTAGCATGGATATTATTTGCGTTAAAAATCAGTCTTAGACTTACCTCCTTTATTTTATGTCTTTCCCCATCATTACGAATAATTGCACGGTTTAGCTGCAGTAGACGAAGATGCCGTCGGAGACTACTTGGGTGATTGCTCAGGACCTGATATGGGTAATCTTTGAGGATGTGGATCCTGTTTGGCTTAGGACGGTGTGGGAAGATGGAGGATCTGCCCATGCAGATATAATAGAGATTTTGATTTTCCTAGCTCTGTTGAAGCTTAAGTCTAGGCTTTGATCTGTTAATCTTTTGTGAACAATGTTGATGTATCTTATTTTGGGTTGTATCTATTTCTTGATGATGTTCTGATGACCAGTATTCTTGGCGACTATTTGTTATATTATGGATGTAGTACTTTATCTCTGGTATTACTGTGTGATGTTTCAATTACTGTCTCTTAATCCCATAATCTTGGTAAAGTCTTCCGCTGCAATTTTCTTGTTACGACGAAGAAAATATTTTTTTCCCGGAGGTCGTCTCTTGGAGGGACATGGCTGGGATGGCACGCCGTGGGGTCAATTACTAGTTAATTGATATTCCCATCTGGTGGGGCGTCACAAGAATGGCTTCACAGGCTTGAGGATCACACAGCTCCAATCAGGGCCCTTGCTTGGTGTTCATTCCAGAGTAGAGGTTAGGGTGATGAGTGCAACAAATTCTAGGACACTTCCACGGGAGTGTGTGAGAACTCAGTTGACACTAGGTCAGAGGTGTGTGCTTTTCTATGGAACACGAATGAGGAAGAATTACTCAGCTCTCATGGTTATAATGAGTATCAGCTCACTCTTTGTAAATAGCCATCGATGAAGAAGTTGGAAAAACTCACTGGACATTCTTCCAGCGTCCATTACATGGCACAAGTACTAAGTCCACCATGTAATTGGTTTTTATATAGAGAATGCTTGTGGTTGTGTTGTTGATTTGGATTATTTCTAACTTGGTTTGGATTATATATGTTTAGAGTCCTAATGGTTGCACAGTGGCATCTGCGGCTGGGGATGAACTTTTGGTACTTTGGAATATGTTTGGGACCGCAGGGTTGAGCAAACCTTCAACAGAGCTATTTGCTTTGGCAAGTTGCATCCGATGAAGATCCTTAGGAGGAAGTAGTCAAAATATTTTTGACTTGCTTTGAAGAAGAGAAAATAGCAGTACGATGAATATGAATATGAATATACGTAGAGTAGAGCAGATAGATGATACAAATTTATAGTCACACTCACACGGATGTATAATTTATAGGGTCAATTCTTTTGCATTTTGTATTCATTCAAATTTTGTAGTATTACTTTCTTTGAAATGTAAATTCTATCTATTTCTCATCATGTAGTAACATTGTAGTTCGTGTTAACATCTCTTCCAATTCGCATACTCTCTATAACTATCATCCTTCATTTTTATGCGTCAAAATGGTGGTGTTTCATCTAGGAAATTCAAGCATTTTTCATTTGGTATTCAAAAGACCACAATTATGATAAATAATACAAAAAAATAATAAATAAGAACACAAAATTTTCGTGATTCTCTCTCGATGTAAAATAAGGAATTATGATACGTGTTTTTTTTTTTTCTAAANACACTAAATTTTCGTGATTCTCTCTCGATGTAAAATAAGGAATTATGATACGTGTTTTTTTTTTTTCTAAAAAAAAAAAAAAAAATTCTGATAGCTAAGATGTAAATAAGAAACTGAAAATGCTGCATTCATATCATATTGTTCAAAAAAGAGGGGTCAAATCACTGTTAGGTTACTAGGCATGTTAAAAT
This sequence comes from Carpinus fangiana, assembly GCA_006937295.1. NCBI lineage: Eukaryota > Viridiplantae > Streptophyta > Magnoliopsida > Fagales > Betulaceae > Carpinus > Carpinus fangiana. The sequence continues at coordinate 21,098,140 of CM017326.1, forward strand.
TACCAAAATATCCTTATTATCCAATTTTCATATGTGTACTTTCATAACTAAATTCATGCAATCCTACAAGTATAAATACATTCGGCATTATTTCATGTGAAAAAATAATTACCAAGCCTTTTGCATCAAAATTTTCCAATTAATTTTTAACAACCAACTATCGGTAAGGGTGGCAATTCGTGTTCATGTGATAGGTTCAGGTCGTGTCAATGTATGAGTATAAGATTATATAGGTCAACATTAACTTGACCTATTTAATTAAATGGGTTAAACCCTTTAACCCTACCCCTCTAATTTTGTATTGGGTTCGTTTCGGTTTAGCGGATCATGTCAAAAATTGCTAGCTAATATGTCACATGTCGAGTTCGAGTCGGATCGATGCATAAATATAAGACTATGTTAGTCAACTCTTACCCGGTTTATTTAATTAAATGGGTTAGACTCTTAAGCTCTAATCCTTTAATTTTGTGTTTGGTTTGCGGGTTGTCCATCAGGCTATTTCAAAATCTTTTAAAATTTTTAGATCCTCCTTCAAATAACATTCAACCAACCCAAAAACAAGATACTAAAAAACATAAATAAAATCATCTCCGTTATTCAGTTATATCATGAAACCAAAAAAACAAAAACAAAAGATAACAACTTGAATCTAAAACCGAATGGGCCTGTGGGGCTGTCTCTCTATTTATAGGTCATGAAAAAGCGTGATTTTTTAATCAATTAGATCTCCATTCTCATTGGCTCGCTCCCCGTCGCCGCCTCACGTGCCTTCCACTGGCCTTCATGTGCTTGTGCATGGACCTCACGCGTCCTAATTTGAACAAACATCATTTTTAATCCATCTTTCGTAGAAGTTGGAAATTTTTTTCATTTTACAAAACATAAAAGCTAATCTAAAGGAGGGGAAGACAGAACCGTCGAATGATTCTCTTGCTTGCTGCTCTAATTTTTATTTAGGGGAAATTAGCTTTACCCCCCATGAACTACCACTCTCTCTCCATTTGCCCCCATGAACTACCAAGGTTACCTAAGACTCCCCATGAACTACCATTTCGTTACCAAAGACCCCTTACCATTAGTCAAAGACGTTAAATCAAACAGTCAATTGTACTGTTTGCGACACTATTCCGTCAGTCAACGACACTGTTCACGGTACTGTTCATATAGACTGTTATGTTTAACGTCCTTGACTAACGGTAGGGGGTCGTTGGTAAAGAAATGGTAGTTCATGGGGGGTTTTAGGTAACCTTGATAGTTCATGGGGGCAAATGGAGAGAGAATGGTAGTTCATGGGGGGTAAAGCTAATTTCCCCTTTTATTTATAGACAAGCAGCTTGTACTATTTATTATTATTATTATTATTATTATTATTATTATTTTGGTTTAGTAAAATCTAAATTCATCTTTAGGGTGAGTAAGGCTAGCAATGCATAAGCATTAAGCTCATTACGAGTAGAAACTATTTATGGTATGATAGAAATAAATGAAACCATATTTAAATAATTCACATTTTAATCAAGATCTTGTTCTGGCCATAAGATAATCATTTTGCTTTTATATTGAAGTGAAACAAATTAGTGTAAAATCAAGAATCAATGTGGCTGCATTATAATATGTGTTAAGCTATCTGATGATCCTTATCCTCCAAAACATATTGCTGATGATCCTGTTGCAGAATCGATCCTCCATAAGACATCTGTTTCATCTTTAACCACTTCTCTATCGTTGAATACAGATAGATTGTTATCTGTTTGTATTCAAACTCTTCTATTGTAATTATCTCTGACTAAATCTTTTTCTGTACTAAGACTTCTATTGTAATTCTTCTTCTTAGATAGTTATCTCATCAAACTTATCATGTTAAGTTTATCAAACTTATCTTAGTAAGTTTTGATGTTTGATTATAATTGTAACTCTTTCATTATATAAGATCAATAAAAAGGCTGATGATATTATTCCGCCAAATTACATTCTTCACAAGCTCTTTTAATATGTGTGTGTACTTGCAGTAGAATACGTGACACAAAAAGGTTTTGTGAAGGGATCAAACATTAAAGAAACATATATAGGACTATTGTCTATTAATATAAGGGGTTTGCTGGGGTTCTCCCTGTAGTGTTCTCCTGGCGTTCTCCCAGTCTTACATAAAACATGATTTAAGAAAAAATAAAATTACAGTACCAATTTTTTGCTAACAGATTAATTTTTATGAGTTAATAGTTAGGTTCTAACGCTTTAAAACTTGTTTTAGGATTCAAAACTAAAACCTAAAGGTGAAAGGTTAAGCCTTTAGGGATGATATCACTAAAAATGGATTTGATCATCCTAAATTTGATGCTAATGCCTTAAATTTGGTGCTAATGTCTAAAAAAATCGGTGGTAGAAGACACTACAATTTTATTTTTTCTTAAATCATGTTTTACGTAAGACTAGGAGAACGCCATGAGAACCTACGGAGAGAACCCATAGCATTTTCCTTAATATAACTAACTAGATATGCATCTCATTGAACTGACAGATATACCAAAAAACCTTTTCCTTTTCCCTTCTTAGAGAGCATTAAAATTCAAACCCAAAACATGAACAATGTAGGAAGAGAAGAGAGAAATGAATCATTCTTCATTCTTGAATAAACTAAAACTTTGTTTATGTTTTATGTGTAAATTTATATACCGTCAAATCCACAATCTAAAACCTATAAAGAATCACTTACAAAGAATGAAACATGTTAAATTCCCCATTCTAAAACCTATAGAGAATCACTTTTAAAAAATAAAAAATATAAAGAATAAGAATGTTAAACAAAATTGAAATACCCTCTAATATGAAATAGAATAATCCCAATTCAAAGTATCCACTCATCCTTCTTATATTCCATTAATTAACTTTGGAAGGTGCCCAGTAACCTATCATTTGGATTTTACAACTACTATATTGGTCGATAGTCAACACCAATAAACCCCAATTGACTAGCATCAAAATCCAAAGGAAATTGTGATTCAATGTCGCGAAAGAAACCATCATTAAAAAGCTCCAAAATGTTATCCAAATCAAACATTTCTTCATCATCCATGGTGTCAATTGTTATTTGGCATAACAAACGTCTGAATTATGAAAATCTCATTTCACAAATATTTGTAGCATTTTGTGTTAGCTTTCCAATACTACTGATTTCATCCCAATCCCATTCTTGGACTGAAAGTTATAGTCCAAATACTGAAACATGATGAAATGCTTGTTGAATGCAAATTTTGATGTTTGAAATTATGGTAAGGTTTAAGAAACTTGGTTCCTTGAACCTAAATAGTTGCAGAAAATGTTAATCTGTGGCATTTCAGAATAGTGAGCCAATCTTTGAGTTTGTGGGGACTTTAGATCAGGCAATATTTGCCTTGAATTGAGGCAACACGTACTTAGTGAAATATTATTTCTAAAGTAGACAAGTTCTCATTTCACTTTCAAATTTGAACAAACATCATTTCAAAGAAATTTTACAAAAAGTTAATCTAAAAGTGGGGAACACATAATCTAACAACTTGTAACAGATCATTAATTTGTTTATGAATTATGAAAGAAAATGGACGATTGCAAACATAAAATGGGATGAAATCTATTAAAAAATATAGGCATTCGAGGTGTCTAGCCTCCATGAGTGTTTCAAGGTACTCCACCTCCTTTATGGTGTGTGTAAAACTAAATACTACTCTAACCTCAATGGACTATATTTCTAATCCATTTACAACTCAAGCCCAATCTGGTACAACAGCCCTCACTAATTACAACTTGCTCTATCCTTTACACAACTTGTTCCTTCTCTTTTACCCCTTCCCATATTTGATTTGAAAAAAAAAAGAAAAAGAAAAACTTTTTCCTTTCGTGATATCCTGGGTGGAGGCATTGTCTTAACTTTCTATGCCTGCTGTAACTTTGTCTATCAGCTTTGTTGCCCTGGGATATCTGTTGATAATGTCTTCCTAAATGGTAGTAACATGAATCTCTCTTAATTGTGAAGAAGGATCTGCCAAATTTGTCATAACCTGAAAAAGGTTGTTACACTGCACCCGGAAAACAAGAAACGAAAAATCCCAGCACTTGATCCAGCTATTACAAAACCCAGCTTTTGCTCCTTTCTAGTGGATTTCAGGCATGGATGCATATGAGTTGAGAACATCCACTTGGAATAAATTCAGCATTGTTCATTAATTAAATGAAAAATGAAATTTAACACGTGTAGATATTTCTCAACTACCTAAGACACTCTATTCACTTCCTCCAGGGTTACATCGTTTCCTGAAGCTAATTGAATTGAGGATCCAATCAAGGAATATGCAAAGTCTTTTGCGACTGCCTTTACATTTGCAAAATCCATATTTACCATCCAGGAATCTGCAAAAGAAGTTCCAATATTCAAATTATCTAGGATAAGTAAAATGATAATGTTTATTAGCAAATTCCTTATAGATTCCTTGGCGTAGAACATCATCAGTAAGAAGGAAAGCATCCTGAGAAGTATATGCTCATTAGCAATATCCAGCAGATAATCATTTGGAAGACTTAAGAGTGTCAACATTCTTTTGCAACCTTTCAATAGCCTTTGATGCCTAAAGTGAAGTATATATAATGTAACTTGAAATTCCAAAAGCTATAGGAATTTATGTGATAAGGAATAATAAATTTAATTATTAGTGGAAAGTTTTACTATTCAACTAATGTAATATTTTTTTTCTTGTAGTCCAGTATAGTTGAGCTGAAGCCAAGTCGATCATATGCTAGAGCAACTTGAGTTATGGTACTATTGGTTGGGGACTACAGACAAGATGAAAATAACACTTTATTGTATCATATAAAGTGTTATTTTCAAAATGTTTGCAAATATTGACAAAAAAAAAAAAAAAACTAGAGAATTAGTCATGGAATAAACGAGAGTTACCATTCACAAGAAGAACCTAATTGTAGCAGAACCTTCTCCATCGTCTTTGGCATGAACTTTTGTCCACCAAATCGTCGTTTGACAGTCATTACAAGACAGGGTTTTCACTTTCAATCAATGGATCAAGGGAAAAACTATCATCTTATCAATTTAGAAGTCTCTAAAAAAGTATTTACAATTATACATAGAATACCAAAAGCCATAGGCCATTTTGGTAAAGATTGAATATCATTATGATTTTGCTTATTCCACACAATACAAAACCTAGTTGAACAATCTGAGAACATGTGAATCAAAGGATAAACTTCTTCAATGGGCGTCCCAGGCTTTAATGCCATCCCAGGCCTCATGCCCTTCTACTTAATTTGTTGGACTAGTTCTTGCCAATTTTCTGCAAGAAGCACCATGAGACTCCTTTTTCATAAAATAAAAAAGTAATCAAATTGAACAAGATAAGAAATACTTGTTGAATGCAATTTGAAGACTCATCTATGCACTGCAGGATTGAGAAGTCCATGCCCATGGTGATGAGTTAATTGAAAAGATGCAAACTCAATAGTCATTTTCTATTAGGACAAAACCAACCTTCTAAATATTGTCCCTCTAAATAATTCACCTTGAGACCAGCACAATAGATGACATGAAATTTAAATGACCCTTTAACCATCATAGATTAGTACAAACACATACATACAGAGGGGAGAGGTTGACTGCATAATGGCGACAAACATTATCCAAACCATAATGTAAACAGATGTTAGGCATAGGAAGGGCGAAAATTGGCTATGTTGTTCTAGAGACAACCCCATGGTAAATCATGAAGATGACAGCTCTACCACCATGTTCCTACATCTTAATGATTTAGTTAATTTAAATTGCATTAGCAATTGAATGATTGTCCATATCATTGATGTACAAATTTAATTGTACTCGTAAGTGCACAAGTCGTTGACAGTAAAGTGTTGTGCAAGTGCGAGGTCGAATCCACATGGAGTCGTGTTTACAAAAATCAATTCTTACATAAATTAATCCTATTTCAACCTAGTTCGGTAGTTTGTAGTTGTGTCGTGCAAAAATATAAACTAAACTAAATGCTTTGAAAACAATTAAATGAAAATCATTAAGGTTTTAGAATCCACCTCACCAAATTAAGGCACAATTCTCACGCTTAGTTCATACGTCTGACAAACAATTAAAAACAATGCATGTTCTATTGTTCTTATTGAAAGATTCAAAAAATTCATCCATTTGACAAAAGACAGTGCATATCCAATTTAGTTCAAAAGATCCAATGTATCCATGCTTTGCACAAAAGACAATGGATATCCAAAGTAAATTAAAAGTTGCAATGTATTCATCGGACAAAACACAATGAATATCCAACTACGGCACAATCAATCACAATTTTTTTCACACAATTGAATTGAAACAAACATACATTACGTTAAATGACGGATTTAGTACAAACTAATCATGAAAACATATAAACAAATCAATGGTGAGGCTTCATCTTCACCCTTAGTTGAAGACTTAGCCTTTAATCATAATGAAATGAAAGCTTATAAATAAATGATGTTTGAAGGCCAAAGAATGATAAGAAAATGGAGTTTTTGATCTCAAATGTGCCTTCCAAAACGTAGGGTTTTACAAAATATAAGAGTCCTATTTATAACAAAATAAAACTAGGATAGTGTGCTGCCAGGCCATGTGTAAGTGCGCTCGATCGCACTTAGTGCGCTTGAGCGCACTCAACCGCTTCAATATTCCCACGCCGAAGTCGAGTAAGTGATGGGCTCAATCGTGTCATGCTTAGGCTTCAATTTGTGTGCTCGATCGCTGCCTCTTGGGCTCGAGCGCAGATGCGCTCGATCGTGTCATGCTTAGGCTCGATCGCACTTATAGGGACCCCAAACCGCATTTTTTGTTAAATGACATACTGCACACTAAAACACTAAAACTAACAAAAACATTATAAAATAACAAAGCTAATAGCTTAACAAACATAAGTTAAGGAGGCCCAAATATACAATATTTGGCACTCATCAAATACCCCCAAACTTACATTTTGCTAGTCCCTTAGCAAAATAAAAATGAAAACACATTCAAAATAAGAAACATAAGTTCACTTTCGTGGGGGAAATGATTGCATTTAGCATATGCAACAAGCCTTTTAAACCCCTAGGCATCCCTAGAGGATGAGTGAAGTCTCATGAGGGTTTACCTGCAGTGACACCTACAAACAATTTTCTTTGGCACTACGTTATTGACTGACAAAGCCTTTCACAAAAACACATAGTTCATACATTATTAGCAGATTTAACAAGTTGAACATACAAACCATATCATCCACGCATCCAAACACCATTCAACTCACGGCTGAAAAATTGAGACAACACATGCTCCAAAAAGTGCAAAGTAGACTAACACAGGCTCATGGGGTTTCAATTATTCTCAAAACATGTGTACCCCAAAATTCATAGGAATGCAATATGATTAAAACAACCAAGGCTAGAATCGAAAAGTGAAATTTTTTTTTTGTGTAGGCTGTGCAATGCTTGACTCCCCTAAACTTCTAATCGACTTATGTAACGAGTGTTGATCTAATGATTCCCAAACTAGGTGGTTTTAAGGCACTAGATGTAGAGACATCCCTAAGGGCTTAATTACTCAAGTCAAAAAGAGCTACGAAGTCTAACTAGCCATACAATCACTCAGCTGGAATTTCTCATCTTTTTACGCAAACATTCATTGCTTGGTGAGGCAAGAGGTCCGGTTACTCAATGAAAAGCTCAACTTATGATTTTTTTTTTGTTTTATTTTTTAACAGCCAAGGATTTGATCATCACATCACATCAACCTAAAAATCTCAAGAAACACATTCTTTAAGTCAAATCTCATACCTTACAGACCCTATGCTAGTGTTCATGTGAAAAAAAAATCAAACAAGTAAAGTCTCTCTAATCCAACACATGAGTTAAATACTGGGATTTCTAATGATATGCAGTGTTCAAACAAGTTAAACACACCAATGGCAAGCAAACCATAATTATGATGTAAGTCATGCCCAATCAACAACATAGTAAGAATATTTTTTTTTTACAAAGACAAACAACACAATTAATCAAATAGAAAGATAGAAATGTCTACCCCACCCCTAAACTAAAACGACACATTGTCCCCAATGTGGCCAGAAATATAATACAAACTGGGTGGTACCAGTCTCGTGTGACGTAGGAGAGTGCTCCTCCAAACTTGAATGGCAGATAAATTTCCTGAAATCCACAACAAAAACAAAAAGAAAATAGGAAAAACCAAATCAAATGACAACAAAAACTAAAAGGAACAATGGGTTGCCTCCCACAAGCGCTAAGTTTACAGTCTTTAGCCAGACTATCTACAACAGGTGTGTTGCATGATTCAAACGACCTATTACAATAGGCAAACACATCAAATGCTACTGGGGTCAAAAGGGTAATGGTCATAGCTGGAATAACTACCAAGCACACAGAAGTAAGGATATCTAGCTAACCATTTCATAAACAGATCAAAGAATGGGGGAGGGAAATGATCTTTCCTTGTAAGGGCTTTGATCTTGCTGTAATCGATACACCCTTGCCATCCTGTCTAAACTCCAATGGAGAACCACTCTTTATCCTTATTCCTCCCCACAATCACACTTGGCCACCTAGGCCACCTAGGCCACAAATGAATGGGTCCAACCCATATGCTCTCAGAAATCCAGTCGGGAGGCTGTACTGTTGATGAATAAGGTTTGAGGAATGATAACTCAGTGATTTCCCCATACTTCGGCTACATCTCAGGAATGGGATCCAAAATGGCCTCAGCTTGCTCAACTAATTCATCAAAGTTCACATCATAGGCTAATTGAGCAAAACTTTCTAGCACAGTGTCCTCTATACTTGGCTCACCTACACCCCTAGTTGGCTCAAGTAACCTATCAAAGTTTATGTCTCTTCCACATTGAGCAAAACACTTTATCTCAGGATCCTCAATACTCAGCTCATGCATAGTTTCAGCCTGCTAAAGTAACTTACTAAAATCAAGATCATCTCCGGATGGTGCAAAACACTCTATCTCAGGATCCTCGATACTCGGTTCATGCATAGTTTCAGCCTGCTGAAGTAACTTACTAAAATCAAGATCATCTTCAGATGGTGCAAAACACTCTATCTCAGGGTCCTCCAAGCTAGGCTTATACAAAACACCATCTTGCCCAATTAGTATGTCAAGGTCCAGGTCATCTTCATCTTGAGCAAAGTACTCCACCTCAGGATCCTCTAAGTTAAACTCACTTACAATCTCATCAATGATATCTTCAATTAAGCACACAGGACAGACCTCATCATAATCGAGCGGCTGGTTATTGATGTTAAATATGTTGAGCTCCACTGTTATATTCCTAAATGAGATTTTCATCACCCCTGTCCTATAGTTGATTAGGGCGTTAGCCGTAGCTAAGAAAGGTCGCCCTAAAATCACTGGAATCTGGCTCCTAATATTATGCACCGACTTTGTGTCTATCACTATGAAGTCCACATGGAAATAAAACTTGTCAACCTTGATCAATACGTCCTCAATTATTCCCCTTGGTCTCTTCACTAACCTATCAGCCAATTGGAGCGTCATAGAAGTAAGCTTCAATTCTCCCAACCCCAGCTGTAGATAAACTGAATAGGGCAAGAGATTCACACTTGCTCCCAGATCCAACAACGCCCTTTCAATCTGATTGGCTCCTATCATGCAAGAAATGGTTGGACACCCAGGGTCCTTATACTTGATTGGCAACTTGCACAAGAGGATGGAGCTCACTTGCTTGGTCATATATGCTTTCTTGGGACATTTGTTTTCCTCTTGATCGTGACCAAATCCTTCAAGAATTTAGCATATGATGGCACTTGCTGAATTTCATACAAAAACGGGATGTTTATTTGAACTTGTTTAAACACCTCCAAAATTTCAACAAACTGTGCATTCTTCTTTGGAGATTTCAATCTCTCAGGATATGGAGCTTTCGGGATAAACGACCTCGGGGGATCCTCAACAGTGGGTATGGCTTTAGAAGGCTCAACTTTTCCCTCCTTATCTCTGCCACTCTCTTTACCTTGCAGCACAATCGGGTCTTCTTCTTCTTGAACTACTTTACTGTCCACTTGTATTCCAGACCTAAGTGTGACAATGGATTGCACTGGTTCATGCCCATGCACCTAACTTGTAGAATTTCCAATTGTAAATGCCTTAGGATTGGTCACAGGCTGGCTTGAGAGCTTTCCCTTATCTCTCTCACCCAGGTGATTAGCTAACTGACCCATCTACATCTCCAACTTGGCAATCGCCTGGGTGTTCACCATGGTGGTACTCCTCACGTCATTAATTGATTGGCCAGTCATTTTTATAAAATCTCTAAGGGTCTCTTCCAATGACTGTGACATCGACGCTGGGGCTTGATTGAAGGCTTGGTAAGCAAATGTTAATGCTAGCTGAGTCAAGCGACCATGATTGTAGTGACCTAAATTATTAACTAGGCGTAAGTAGCTTAGTTGGGGGAGTTAATTTGAGCTTTGGGTCACTAAGGACACTAGAGGGGCAATTTGGACTTTTGGGTGGATGTACGCTAGGTCTGACGGATATACACTGCTGTCTGTAGTGCGGACATACGTAGGGGGACCATCGAACATACGCTTTGCAAATCATACAGGAAGATGTACATGGGACCATAGGGCGTACGCTACTTTTTGAAATACCCTCTGGTTAATACCTGGACGTACGAGGCAGCCTTTGAACCGCTAGGCAAAAACCATTGGACGTACACCCCTTGGCCAGATGTCCGCTGCTTTTTAGGCCTATAAATACCCCTACCCTCTTCGTGTTTTGCACAAGTTTTAGATGCCCACAGGCTGCCAGAGTGTTCCCCAGGTGTTTTGTGAGTGTTTTGGGTGTGCTTTGTGAGTGTGTGTGAGGTGTTCGTGTGTTTCGGAACGTTCATGAGGCGGAACTCTTGCGGTTATGTTTCAAGAAAGTAACGTGATCGTACCAAAAATAGTACTCGTCAATTGCACGAATCGTTTTGCAATAAAGTGGTTGTGCAAGTGCGAGTGTCGAACCCATAAAGAATCGGGTTTCGTGTAAAACTAATTTAAATGCCTAAACTAACCTTATCCTAACTTAGTTCCAAATAGCAAACAGGTAGCGTGCATAAAATATAAACTAAATAAAATGCAATAAAAACTAAGAAATAAAAAATACTAAGGTCTAAGATTCCACCTCACCACAATTAATCAACATATAATCATGCTAATTCATACTTCCATCAAACAGTTAGGCTAAATGCATGTCCTATTCTCACGATAGTACATACACCCGTCGTACGGCCTATCTCTATGCATGTTCTTTTGCCTTTACAAAATCTAGTCAAATCATTCGATGTATTAACCCATAAACGGTCACAACGGATGTTGAACCGAAATCGAATCATCCGATGTATCGTTGATGACAACGGATATTGGACTCGATTGAACCATCCGATATAACCCGGATAAATCACAACGAATATTGGACGAAAAACGATCCATAAACAAAAACCGATCACAATCTTGTCATGAGATTGTGATTGAAACCAACATACATTAAATTAAATGACAGTAAATACAAACTAAACATGAACATATATAAACAAATCCATGGTAAAGGACATAAGAGACTAAAGTAAAACAAATAAAAGCATTAAATAAATAAATGACGTTTAGAGGGTTTTATAGTGATGAACAGGGAGGATTTAGGCCACTGAGGTCGCCTCCAAGCGTCTTCAAAAGTAAAAATAAAAACTATACAAAATGTTCTATTTATAGGCAAAATTAGGGTTGTTGCCAGGTCAGGTGCGCTCGATCGCATCGGTTGCTCTCGATCACTAGATGTGTGATCGATCGAGCATAACCATTCTAGAATTTCACGGCGCAGCAGGTTAACGATGGCGGCTAGGGCGACACGCACTTCACGGGCTAACGAGGCATGTGCTCGATCGCGGCCTATGCGCTCGATCACAAGCACGTTCGATCGCTGGGTCTGGTGCTTGAGCGCAGGCGCGCTCGATCTTTGGCTCTGCTGGGCTTGAGCGCACTGGCAGGGACTCCAAATGTGCATTTTGGCCAATTCCACGCTTTTAACTGCAATTCGGATGCAAGGACCTGTAACACCATAAAACACTAAAACTAAACTAAAATATTAGATATTAACAAGGCTAAAGGCTTAACAAACATAAATTAAGGGGTCTGAATAAGCACTAAATGGCACTCATCAAATACCCCCAAACTTACATTTTAGTGGTCCCTTAGTAAAACAAAAATGAAAAAACACAATAAAAAGAACATAAGTCTGCTTTCGTGGGAGAACGATTGCATTTAGCATATACAACAAGCCTTTTAAACCCCTAAGGATTCCCTAGGGGACGAGTGAAGTCTCGTGAGGGTTTTCCATGAATGATAGCCACAAACATTGTACAATCATTTTATTCTCAACAATGCAACAATATAAAAATCATGGTTCTTATTCTTGAGCAAGCTTAACCAAACAAACATCATCTTCACAATTTTCATGGAATTATCAATCAAGCTACTAACATGGCATTATGAGACATTGCATGAATCAATTCTGGTGAAAGTGAAATTAGCACATAATTATGGGACTTCAAAACTAAACTTAATCATGCATGCTTCGACACTCAGAATTCATTAGACCACCCATCAGACACAATAACCAAGGTTTATTTATTTCAGGTTTTTTGTTTTTTGGTAGGCTGTACAATGCTTGACTCCCTTAACCTTCTAAATAACCTATGTAACGAGCGTTGGGCCAGTAACTCCCAAACCAGGCGGTTTTATGGCACTAGATGTAGAGATATCCCTAGGGCTTAATTACTTAAGTCAAAAAGAGCTACGAAGCCTAACTAGCCATACAATAAATTAGCTAGAATTTCTCATCTTTTTACGCGAACACTCATTGCTTGGCCAGGCAAGAAGTCCGGTTACTCAATGAAAAACTCAACTTATTATGATTTTTTTTTTATTAAAACAACCAAGGTTATCTTTCCAATGGGTCACCCAACTGCATCCAAACTTACAAAACCAACATGACTAAACTCAGAATTTATATTCCACAAACTAGGTGCCAATGTGCTCGTGAAAATCAAATTGAATATGTAATATCTCATGCTAACAAAGAAAATAACACAATTTAAATTCCCTTAACAAAGTGATCATATGTTCATCAAGTTAAGCACACAAAAGAAAATAAAACCATAATTAAAATAAACTGCATAATTGAAAACAAAATGTGCACAAATACCCCCAAACTTAAAATTTAGAATGTCCACAGTGTGTGGATATAGAAAATACAAAAGTAATGCAATGGGGTAAAGTACTCGACACGTCATGGAGCTGGTGCTGATGAATCCCCTGAAGCTGGTGGCAACCTATCTAAGATGGCTTGCAGCATGGCTTGGGTCTCGAGCCTATCCTGGCGTGCATCTCTCTGTATCTCGGTGATTTGAAATCACATGTCATCCAGGGTATCTTGCAAGGCTAGAAAATCTGAGGCTCTGATCGTGATTGTCTCTTCATACTCTTCTTCTTCTTGCTGATCTTCTACCTCTTCTTCTGGCTCTACTGGCTCTGGCTTTGCTGGCTCATCCATGTACATCATCTCTGGCTTTGGCTCTGGTGTGACTCGGGGCATGTGGGAACAACTTTGATTCCACTGAATTCGGCTGAACCGTGGATGCTCAATGATTGGCCCGTCTGTCGAATGGCCTTTAATCTCCTTCTTTTGAAGCATGTGAGTGATGAGAAAAAGGAATGGCAAACCCCAAGTTCTGGTCGTCTCAGCAGCTCGCTGGTGCACTCCCTCTCAGAATTTATAAATCTACCTCCAGATGATCTTAGGAATGGAGCACCAATAGCCCTTATGGAATGAATACAGGGCACTGAGAAACAGGTCCCGTCTCTGCGTCTTGTGTCCCAAGGGACACACATTCTTTTGCAGTACGACATCCACAAACCAGAGCTTGGGAGGTATCTTCACCTTGCTGGCAGCATTCTTGTGTCTGTCTGCATATTGCCCCTCACACATGTCGGAGACGATGTCCTATGTAGTGAGCATGGAGGGGCAGACAATCCATGGTTCATCAGCTTTAGGAGGATCATCATGGCATTTCAAAGCAGCCGCTATGTCAGCTATGGTCTCCTTGACGTCTCTATCGTCGATGGAAGAGACAATGACGTCTGGTCGGTTGCAGTCGTACTTCAGATTTTCATAAAAAGACCAGACCAGATGTTCATATGTGGTGGAGGCGACCAGTTTGAATAGCCGCTTCAAACCACGGCGCTTCAATTCTTGAACCGCCCACTTCGTAGCATCATTCTTGGAGAAGTCTTCTTTGATGGCGAATATGGTCTCCAAGATGAGCTTCCAAGTCTCAAAAGGGGGCCTGACTACCATGGCTTAGGTCCCAGAGGACCGAGAAGCTGAAGCTTGCCCTCTAGGCATGCTAGAGACTGGATGGGGAATTATGTCGAACACGTTGTGGGCACCTCTAAAAAACAAGGGTTTGAAAACCCCTCTAAAATCTACCCTAACCCCCTACAAAAGTACAACAATCCAACATAGAAAGACACGCACAATCCGTTCCCAAGGTTTGTGCATGTAAATGACAATGAATGGGGACAAAATGTGAATTTTTTTTTGGAAAAATTGGGTTTTATGAACAACGGGGAAGAAATGGGGAAATGGGGCCGGCGGAGGCGACGCAACAGCGGCACTGATGACTGGAGGATGGGCGGAGGTGATGGCCATGTGTTTGGGCGGTGAAATGGGTTGTTTGGTGGTTTGGGTGTGTTGGGTATGAGAGAAAAATGGAGAAGATGGGTGGAGGGAGCTGTACAGCACACAGGGGAATGAAATGGGGATGGAAGAAAATGACCTAAAAAGAGGTCACGTGAGGGTTTTGAACGAGTGCGCTTGATCGCACTCGAGTAGAACCGTGCACAGTGTGTGGTGCGTGCGCTGTGTGCACTGTGGGCCTCTGTGCTCGATCACACGTGAGTGAGATCAAACGCAAACCCGTGTATGCGATCGAGCGTAAAGTGGTGCGCTCGATCGCATGGTACAAAAAATAAAACCAAAATAAACAAAACAAAAAACAACACAAATTTTATACAGACAAACACAATATATACAGACAAAAACAACAGTAAACAAATAAACAAACAATGTAAGAAAAATAAAACACAATGACAAGAAAAATAAAGAGGAAAGAAAAATGACTTAAAAATAAGGTACGAAAAATAAAAATGAAAAAAATACCGCACCTTCCCCGTTCATATGGGTGTCCAACGAATCACTTCCATCCTTTTTTCATAAACATTATATACCCCTCTTGAAGGATGTTTCGCCATCTTATGTTGAAAAATTTCTACATAAGATGACTCTTCGAGACATTGAAAAGGTGAAACGTGTGGTGCATGATATGTCTCGAGAGGGATTGTGACAAAGGAGTGAGCTTCAGTACTCACTTCCTTGTCGTTGGAACAATTTGAAATTGGCGGGGGCTCAATTTGCTTCTCCTTCTCTTCCACCTTGCTGACAGCTTTTTCCACACTAACAAGTGTGGTGGTGGTTTGTTCATTTTCATGTGGAGACTTGTTAATTTGACTTACGTAATGAATATAGAATGGGCAATCATCAGACCCGTGAGAAGGATGACCGATAAGGTGCATGAGTGTGAGGAAACTGGGTGTGGGCATGCCTAGCTGCTATGAGTTGGTTCGCCCTCTCCTCTAAGTCATCAATATGAGCAGTTAGAAAATGCTACACTAATGACTCTTGAGGAGGAGGACTATACGCTGAAGGCATGAAAGAATGGGTATTGAACTGCAGATATTCTGGATGGTGCAGTTCATCGGGTTGGAGAGCATAGTTTCCCGAGGCATGAGCATACCATGAGATATTAGAATGGTTATCTTGGTTGGGGTGTAAGAATTAGAATGTGATTCAAACCCCTGACCGAAAAAATTGGCGTTTAGCTGCCCATATGAGAAATTGGTAAATTGTCCCCAATGTGGACAATCACCGGAATTATGGTAAGGGCTAGAGCAGCCTAAACACAGTTCATGTGGGTGCAAATTGCTAGAATTTGACGTCCTACGACTAGGGGAAACATCAAAATAATTGAACGGAAGACTCATGCTTCACCCAAACAGTTCAAAATATCTCACAAGAAACAATAACCATTTTTACAAAAATAAAATAAACAAAAACTGAATAAAAATAAACCAAACAAATAACTAGACAAAAAACTAACAAAACAATAAACTAATTAAACAAATAATAATAATAATAATAACTAATTAAAACTAACAACAGCAAGTAAATAAATAAAAACAGGCAGCATAAAATAAATAATTAAAAGAAAAAACTGACAATTAAACAAAAACAAAAAATTAAAACTTAGCTATCTCGGGTCTGCTGGTGCTGATTGCAGAGATGCGCTCAAGCGTAGGTACCGTGCAATCGAGCGTGAACATATAAATGTGGCAGTCTGTTGCAAGTGCGATTAATCTCAACAAGGTACGATCGATCGCACAAGCGCACTGCGCTCGAGCGACTAAGGATACGCTCGAGCGTCTGTCTGGGTCTGATGAAATATATGGCAGTCTGCTAATGCGTTCGATCGCAACAGAGGTGCGATCGATCGCAAAGCCGCACTGTGGAACTGTCCTTCAAAGCGTGCTCGCGCACTATCGAAACTGATGTGTGCAGGTGCGATAGTGCGCTCGAGCACAATATACTATGCTCGATCGCACTAACAGAATCCGATTTTCCAGAAACTTAAACAAACACCCAAAACAGCCAAATAAACCTATTCTAATTTTTTTTTTTTTTTAAGAAATTTTTTTTCTATACAAAAGCACGAAATAAATAAAATAATTGCTGAAATAAAAATAACTAGTAGAAAGATAAAATTAATCTAAGTATAAAATCAATTCCAACAAAACAACCGATTCCCCGACAACGGCGCCAAAATTTGATTGTACCAAAAATAGTACTCATCAATTGCACGAATCGTTTTGCAATAAAATGGTTGTGCAAGTGCGAGTGTCAAACCCACAGAGAATCAGGTTTCGTGTAAAACTAATTTAAATGCCTAAACTAACCTTATCCTAACCTAGTTCCAAATAGCAAACAGGTAGCGTGCATAAAATATAAACTAAATAAAATGCAATAAAAACTAAGAAATAAAAAATACTAAGGTCTAAGATTCCACCTCACCACAATTAATCAACATATGATCATGCTAATTCATACTTCCATCAAACAATTAGGCTAAATGCATGTCCTATTCTCACGATAGTACATACACCCGTCGTACGGCCTAGCTCTACGCATGTTCTTTTGCCTTTACAAAATCTAGTCAAATCATTTGATGTATTAACCCATAAACGGTCACAATGGATGTTGAACCGAAATTGAATCATCCGATGTATCGTTGAGGACAACGGATATTGGACTCGATTGAACCATCTGATATAACCTGGATAAATCACAACGAATATTGGAAGAAAAACGATCCATAAACAACAACCAATCACAATCTTGTCACGAGATTGTGATTGAATTGAACATACATTAAATTAAATTACAGTAAATACAAACTAAACATGAACATATATAAACAAATCCATGGTAAGGGACATAAGAGACTAAAGTAAACAAATAAAAGCATTAAATAAATAAATGATGTTTAGAGTCTTTTACAGTGATGAACAGGGAGGATTTAGGCCACTGAGGGCGCCTCCAAGTGTCTCCAAACGTAAAAATAAAAACTATACAAAATGTTATATTTATAGGCAAAATTAGGGTTACTGCCAGGTCAGGTGCGCTCAATCGTATGGGCTACGCTTGATCGCAAGGTGTGCGATCGATCGCACGTAACCGCTCTAGAATTCCACGGCCCAGTAGGTTAGTGATGGCGGCTAGGGTGACGCACACTTCGCGGGTTGACGAGGCATGCCCTCGATCGCGACCTATGCGCTCAATCGCAAGTGCGTTCGATCGCTGGGTCTGGTGCTCGAGCGTAGGCACACTCAATCTTTGGCTTTGCTGGGCTCGAGCGCAGTGCGCTCAATCGCACCTAGTGCACTCGAGCGCACTGGCAGGGACTCCAAATGTGCATTTTGGCCAATTCACGCTTTTAACCGCAATTCGAATGCAAGGACCTGCAACACCATAAAACACTAAAACTAAACTAAAATATTAGATATTAACAAGGCTAAAGGCTTAACAAACATAAATTAAGGGGTCCGAATAAGCACTAAATGGCACTCATCGTAACGTTCGACCCTTAGCTTTTTAATACGTTGTTATGCTGCTCGTTTTGTGCTAGTTGTAGTTGTTAGCTTAGTTACGCTTTGAATCTTGTTTGGGTTATCATTTTTGTTAGCTTAGTGTTGTTACTTTGCATGGAGGTTGTAAACTAGATTAGAATGTTTTAGGGTGTTCCTAGTAACCCTAGGAATCAGAGAATATGAGGGCAGTGGAGAGAAAATGAGGCTCTTCCTGAAAACCCACATAGCGGACGTACGGTATCATGACCTAACGTACGGCCCATTGTGACACGGTGGACATTCTGCCCCGAGCCCGGATGTACGGTCAATGTGTGATAGAAAAACCCTATTTTCACCAGCCGTCTCATAGCTCATGTTTTCCTTACTTTAGAGTCGTTTTAGTGGAATTAGGACTAATATAAGGTTTTTCACAGATTTGGAAAACCCAGATCTTTTGGAGTATTCAGAGACACTTTTCGATCTAGGTGAGTTTTAACTCACATAATGCTCATTGCTATTTTCCATGATGCACGTCTATTTTGTGTATCGAGAAAACATGCAGATTTTACAACTCTCACAGTTTATACTTATTGCACATGAACTCTGACATTTTGAGAAAAACATTGTGCTGAACATATTAACCCAGTGAGACTTGTAAAACGACATGCATATAAAATACAGATAAGATAATTTGCATCGTATGACATGTTACACTAGTAAGTGCAGTAGTAATGGCCATGGGCTTACTATACATGTTAGCTTTATGGTCAAATGTGTGTATTATACGGGGCTTTGGATCCATTGGTTTCGTGACCCTGGTGCAACCATTCCCAATGGTTCGGTTACTATCGAACGGACGTCATTATTTGGTGTGGGCCACTCGAGGTCAGACTCGATTGTGCCATTAATGTTACGTACGGTATGTTATGCAATGGCTGAGGCACTGGCATTGTATTATTGGTCCCTCGGGACAGCATCAACCCTACTGAGAATGGGTAATATCTCGGGTAGACCATACTGTTAAACTATGACTATTGTTTACATCATATGCATATATCATTTATTATATATATATGTCACGTATAAAATAAGCTATCATGATGGAATTACTTTTGCATATTAAACACCTAAGTTCATTACTAAATTGGCATGGATATTATCTGTGTTAAAAATCACTAAGTCTTAGACTTACCCTTTTCCTTTATGTTTCATCTCCCATTGCGATTGTTATACGGCTTAGCCACTTTAGAAGAGAATGCCGTCGGAGCAAACTTGGGTGCTAGCTCAGGACTTTCCGTGTGATCTTTGAAGAGATGGACCTTATTTGGTTACGTTCGATGTGGGAGACTAGAGGATCTGCTCATGTAGACATGATAGAGATTTGATTTCATTAGCTCTACTTAAGCTTAAGTCTAGGCTTTGATCTGTTGATCTTTTGTGTACTATGTTGATATTTTGTTATTCTGGGTTGTATTTGTTTTCCTAATAATGGTCTGATGACCAGTACATCTGATGACTATTTATGACATTATGGTGAAGTAGTACTTTATCTCTAGTAATTGCTGTGTGATGTTTTATTTATTGTCTCTTAATCCCATAGTCTTAGTAAAGTCTTTCACTGCAGTTTTCTTGTTATGACGAGGAAAGTGAATTCTCGGAGGTCTTGTTCTGCGAGGGACAAGGCTGGGATGGCGCACCATGGGATCAATTACTAGTTAATTGATTTGCCCATTGGGGTCGTCACAATGATTGGGAAACATCAGAGGGAACCTTGAGGGTATTAATTGTGAGCATGATGCGAAGCTCCTCCCTGATCCGTTGATTGGTTCTGCTTCCACAAAAAAATTAAAGTTGTTACGCCACCCTGGGTTGTAGGTCTCTGAATAAGGTCCATTTGACTGCTTTCGATAATCATTGAAAGCATTCACTTGCTCCATTGGGTACTCGAAAAAGACCTATACAGATGGACAATTATGTGCTAAGAGCATAGGACCAGCACAAATGGAATAGCTATCAACAGTGAAAGTGTTGGCAACATTGATGGACTAACCTACGTTGAGATTGTCAAACCTTTTGGTGAGCGCATCTATCTTTATTTTCAATTCAGCTTCTCCTTTTAACTCATAGATGCCTCCTTTCTTGGGGTTACGAGCAGATTTATCCCGACTACTCGAAAAATTGCACTGTTGTGAATTGTCGAATAGCTTGTCCATTGCCTTATATGCGAAATCTCCCGTCAAACTTAAGAATACCCCCCCTGTTCATTGATTCGATCATGCTACGGTTGGGCTGAGTCAACCCTTGGTAGAAGAATTGAACGAGTCTTCACTTCTAATATCCATGTGGAGGGCATTTGATTAGCAACTCTTTGAAACACTCCCAACTCTCAGAAAACTTCTCATCCTCCTCCTAAGTGAAAGAACTAATCTCCTTTTAGCACTCATTCACTTTAGACATTGGAAAAAACTTATTGTAGAATTTACTTAACAAGCTTTCCCAAGATGTAATAGACCCGGGCGTGTTGGAATCCAACCATGCCCTGGCTCTATCGTGAAGAGAAAAAGGGAAAAGTCTAAGATGGATCGACTCCTCAGAAAAGTTCTGGAACTTGAATGTGGCACACATATCTTTGAACTTCTTCACATGGCCGTAAGGGCTTTCATGATCCAGGCCATGAAATGAAGGTTGGAGTTGGATGACATATTGTTTTAAGTCAAAATGGGTGGCATTGGTTGGTGGCAACACTATACACTAGATCATGAAAGGCAACACTATACGCACCGTCGAGCGCAGGTGCACAGATAGTGCAGCAAAAGGCTTGAATGCGCTCGAGCGCAAGTAATCTGCGCTCGATCGCTCTAATAGAGATAAAAAATCCCAAAAACTTCAACAAAATCAAAAACACCCAAACACTTTTAGAACAACACATAAACAAATTAAAAAAAAAATTAAATAAAATTGCATAAAGTAAATAACTAGTAGAAAAATAAAATTAATCTACACAAAAAAATCTATTGTTTTCACAAAAACAAACGACTCCCCGGCAACGGCGCCAAAATTTGATGTACAAATTTAATTGTACTCGCAAGCGCACGAGTTGTTGACAGTAAAGTGTTGTGCAAGTGCGAGGTTGAATCCATAGGGAGTCATGTTTGCAAAAATCAATTCTTATCTAAATTAATCCTATTTCAACATAGTTTCACAGTTTGTAGTTGTGTCGTGCAAAAATATAAACTAAACTAAATGCTTTGAAAACAATTAAATGAAAATCATTAAGGTTTTAGAATCCACCACACCAAATCAAGGCACACATTCTCACGCTTAGTTCATACATCCGACAAACAATTAAAAACAATGCATGTTCTATTGTTCCTATTGAAATATTCAAAGAATCCATTCATTTGACAAAAGACAATGCATATCCAATTTAGTTCAAAAGATCAAATGTATCCATGCTTTGCACAAAATACAATGGATATCCAAAGTAAATCAAAAGATGCAATGTATCCATTGGACAAAACACAATGAATATCCAACTACGGCACAATCAATTACAATTTTTGTCACACAATTGAATTGAAACAAACATACATTACGTTAAACGACGGATTTAGTATAAACTAATCATGAAAACATGTAAACAAATCAATGGTGAGGCTTCATTTTCAACCTTAGTTGAAGATTTAGTCTCTAATCATAATGAAATGAAAGCTTACAAATAAATGACGTTTGAAAGGCTAAATAATGATACGAAAATGAAGTTTCTGCTCTCAAAGGTGCCACCCAAAACGTAGGGTTTTACAAAATATAGGAGTTCTATTTATAACAAAATAAAACTAGGGTAATGTGCTGCTAGGTCATGCGTAAGTCCGCTCAAGCGCACTCAACCGCTTCAATATTCCCACGGCACAGTCAAGTAAGCGATGGGCTAGGGCTACGTGAGTATCTCGGGTGTACGTGTTTGTGTGCTCGATCGCGGCCTCTTGGGCTCGAGCGCATGCGCTCGATCGTGTCATGCTTAGGCTCGATCACAAATGCGCTTCATCACAGCTCCGTGCGCTCGATCGCACTGACAGGGACCTCAAACAACATTTTCTGTTAAATGACCTGCTGCATACTAAAACACTAAAACTAACAAAACATTAGAAAATAACAAAGTTAAGAGCTTAACAAACATAAGTTAAGGGGGCCCAAATATACAATATTTGGCATTCATCAATCATCTTGAGCGACCCAACTTCAAACCTCATTTTGGTGAATACAAATTTAAATGGTATTGCCTCAACTACATATAGGAATATAGTGTAAGAGAAGCCCAACGCTTCAAAGAATTTTTTTTTCTATAATAAGGAACTCAATTTTCCAATTTTCTCACCACTTGAACTGGAAAAGAATTCTGGAATGTAGAGATTACATCTTTTATCAATGGGGTTTCTATAAAAAAATTTGGAGGGAACAGCTTAATACACTCTTCATTGATAGTTAGGTTAAAGACTGGCATTTTGAACTATAGTGAGCTATTGATCATATAAAGCGAAAGGGGCTTTAGGCTATTATTGTTGTGTTTGGTTCGAGAGAGATTTTGAAAATCATCCCTCAACTGTTAGAAGTGATGAAATCATTTTGTAAACTGTATAGGAGTTGATTGAGGACAAGTTGTCCTCAAACAGATATTTCAATGATTCATTTCAAGCTAGAAGGATTTCTAGCAAGTGCATCTCAAATTCTGTATTTTCTCATAGCTAACCACTGTAAAATCTCTGTTTTTTATGCAGTTTATATACTTCCAGCTTGTATTGTTATTAGTTTGTTGGTTTTGTAAAATTCTGCATTCATCTTAGGGGGAAAAAAAAAAAAAAAAAAAAGGCAAAAGAAGAGGAATGCAGCAACAATTAGTAAGCATCAAGCTCATTAGGAGTACAAAACATTTATGGTCTGATAGAAATAAATGAACCATATTTAAAATAATTCAATAATTAATCAAGATATTGTTCTAGCCATAAGATAATCACTTTGCTGCTATA
This sequence comes from Carpinus fangiana, assembly GCA_006937295.1. Taxonomy (NCBI): domain Eukaryota; kingdom Viridiplantae; phylum Streptophyta; class Magnoliopsida; order Fagales; family Betulaceae; genus Carpinus; species Carpinus fangiana. The sequence continues at coordinate 21,121,488 of CM017326.1, forward strand.
TTCAAGTGATACAAATTAGTGTAAAATCACAAATCAATGGGCCTGCATCACAATTCAAAGTGAAGTTGCTAAATAAAATGACAAACAATGTGTAGATGCAGTAGATTATGTGACACTAAGGTTTTGTCTTTGTGGAAAGATTGTTGTGTGCTGCAAATTAGTGATTTTGGTGAAGGGATCAAACATTAAAGAATCTATACCAAGCCAAGAGATGGCAATCAAATAGACAACTTCTAATATAACTTTGTATCTCATTGATCAAACAGATATATCACACAACTTTTTCCTTTTTCCTTCTTAGAGAGCATTAAACTTCAAACCCAAAAGATGAACAATGCAGGAAGAGAAGAGAGAAATTGATAATTCTTGAACAAAGTGTGTCGTATACAAGACTTTGTTTATCATTCCAACCCATAAAAGCCATTCATTTATAACGTGTAAATTTATATACCCCCAAATCCCCAACTAAAACCTATAAAGAATCACTTACATAGGGGAAAAAAAAAACAAAAAAACCCAGTTAAATTCCCCAATCTAAAACCTTTAGAGAATCACTTATAAAAAATTAAAGGGGAAAATACGCTTTACCCCCTGAACTATCCACCAATTTGCAATTTGACCTCTAATGTTTAAAATGTGATACTTGACCCCCCAAAACTTCCAAATTGTTGCAATTCGACCATTCTGACTTTTTTTTTTTTCTTCAAAATGCCTCCATAAAATTTTTTTTAAAACAAATTTAAAAATTAAGGGGTGGCCAGTGTGGGGTGGCCGAAGCCACCCCCAGGCCCAACTAGGGTGGACGGCCAACCCTTAATTTTTAAATTTTTAATATATATTTTTTAACTTGGGATAAGGGCATTTTGGAAAAAAAAAAAAAAGAATTCAGAATAGTCGAATTGCAACAATTTGGAAGTTTAGGGGTGTAACGCCCCCAAAATCAGCCTCGGATAATTCGGTGGTGTCATTGGCAATTCACCCAGTTAAGCCAACTTGTGACCAAATGGGTAATCGCCCTTGTAAAAATGTCAGAGTAAATGCAGGGAAAGGCGAATAAATCTGAGCTACTACAACCATCAAATCAAGAACATGGAGCAGCTACGTAAAAGGACAAACCTGTGTGATAAGTAAAGCACAACCAAACAAACAGTAGCGTCTCATGCCACTTTTACAGCAATAAGCCAGATCACCTAAAGAATAATAACCGCGTAAGTCTAACAATTTAGTAAGTAAACTCTACACTTAGTTATGACATGAGCCCAATTTATGAAAATAAACGTGCAATTTGAGTAATAACCAAAAGAGGGCATTACCTCCGCTAATACACCATTTAATGGGGTTTTTAGGGTTTTCAAAGTATCATGGTGTAAAACCGGCGATAACTACCTAAGTGTTTTAATGCAAAAAAGTTAATGTATTATAAGTCATAACTCCCATACATTGTCTACCCGATATATTACCCCTTCTCAGCAGGGTTGATGCTGTCCCGAGGGACCTATAATACAATGTCAGTGCCCCAGCCATTGTACAACATACCGTACGTAACATTAGTAGCACGATCGGGTCCGACCCTGAGTGGCCCACATCAACTAATGACGTTTGTCCTGTAGTGACCGAACCATTGGGAATGGTTGCATCAAGGTCACAAAACCAATGGATCCATAGCCCTCATATAACACACACACTTGACCATAATATGCAGTTTATATAGTAAGCCCATGGCCGTTACTACCGCACGTACTGGCATACCATATCTTACGGTGCATCTTAGTAGTTTATTTAATATCACAGTTACCGAATATTTACAGAAAATAAACATGCTCATATCATATGCGTGGTCAGTCAGCTGACATATCCCACGTTTTACAAAAAATGGTGTAAGTGTCTACTTACCTTGCGCACTCGAGCGAATCCTTCGACCAAGCTAATTCCTGCTATAACGGATACAAGTCACCGTTATTCTATGCCTTATGAATCCTAGAAATATGGCTAAGCCTAGGCATACACGTGTGAACTTAAGAACAGATACTCTGCCCACTGACCTTACGTCTGGCCTCGATGGCGTACGTCCGCTCAGTGTGTTAAGCACACCGTTTCAAGATTCGGATAGTGCATATTTTTAATGGCTTTCAAAGGCCTCTAAACCTCTTTTAAGCTAGTAAAACAGGACATGCAACGCAGGAAATCATAGAACCATGATCTTTTGAGAAAACTCTTTGAAAACGTTGACATTTTAAAAGGATGCTCAATAAACATTGGAAATTCTCATTTAAGCAGAAACACGAGATAACGATAATCACAGGAAGGAATAGAGCTTACCCCGAAGCTAAACACGGACATAGTTTCCTCTCCTCGGAAACTCTTCGTCGAAGCTCTCTCTCACTTATGGATTTCTCATTCAAACACTAAGGAAGGATTCCGGCAGCCTAGGGGCATACCAGAGGAAGAAGAAGGCGTGAGAAATGAAAAGGAGGGGTGGGCTATTTATAGGGAAAGTTCACCACAAACTCCCTGACAGAGGAGTGGACGTCCAGCAACCCTAGCGTACGTCCGGTGGTCTTTGCACATTGGTCCAAAGGGTATCTTGTACGTTCAGGTATTACCCAAAGGGTATTCCAAAAAGTAACGTACGTCCGGTGGTCCCACTTACGTCTGGTGTACTATTTACAAAGGGTACATCCGGTGGTCCCCCATCGTACGTCCGCAGTACAGACAGTAGCGTACGTCTGTCAAACCTAGCGTACGTCCGCCACCTAAGGATCAGGTATTTGGCTTCTATTTTCTAAAGGCTCCAAACGTGTTTAGGTTAACTCTAAGGGTCTTAGGCCTTTGTCTAAGCGGCTTCATTAAAGGCTCGGGTTAAATGCTTTAGTGGAAAGGATCTCTTAACTAAAAGGTTATTATTTTATCGGGGTATTACAAGGGGGAGGGGGTCAAGTGTCACATTTTAAACATTGGAGGTCAAAGTGTAAATGAGTGGATAGTTAAGGGGGTAAAGTGTATTTTTCCAAAAATTATATATATATATATAGAAAGAATCAACTATAAAAATCAGCATGTCAAACGAAATTGATATGATTCAGACCTATCATCCTTCCTATACTACTAAAGGTGCCTACCCATATGATTCAGACCTCTACCAACTTGTCATTTGGATTTTCCAGCTGTCTGTAAGATCTGATGGCTTTTCGCATTGGTCATCACCAAGAAATCCCAAATGACCAGCATCAAAATCAAATTTAACTAGCGTAATAGCAAAATCAAAATCAAACCTATTTTTCCACGATAAAGATTGAAGTTAGTATTAGCATTGTAGTGGGCGTGGACAGATGAAAATGAAAATTAAAGCGGAAACTCGATCCAACGGTGCAAAAAATCACATCGAACAAAAGCCGAGCCTACAGTTGGCATGGATAGCTAAAAACGAAGCATAAAATTAAAGCAACCACTTGATCCAACGGCGTAGAAAATTGCGCCGAACAAGAGCCTAGACTATAGTTGGGCGTCCAGGCGATCCCTCCCTCCAAACCATACCTATATAAACTTTTTTTGCCACTCTATTTTCTCTACTGTACACTCTCTCTCCTTTTCTCGCTCTCTCTCCAATCAAACCAATCTCGCTCCATGTCTCTATGTGATCCAAGGGATGTGGATGTCGAGATCTAGAGGTTCCTCTCTCCATTCTGTTATCCTTGCTGCAGGATCTATGGATTCTCTAGAAAAATACTTTCAAAAAATTAATTCTCGGGAAAATGTAAGAAATTTGAATTTTTTTTTTTTTTTTTTTGGTTTTGTTTTGAAATTAGGGTTTCACATAAATTTTGATAATTTGCTCTAGTGTCTGAATCATGTTTTTGTTGGGTTTCTTATCCAAATTTTTTGTTACTGACAACAGTTGGATAGGTTCGTCCTAATCGGTCGACCACAGACTTTGACATGCTCACCTAGAGGAAGAGAAAGGACAAATGCAAAGGGAACCACGCTGCCATCTCTCCCTCCAGAGAGGCCTATCGGGACAAACTTTCTGAGGCCTGCAATATGAACAGAAGGATATTGGCATTCAAGAACAAGTCCTCCACACCAGTCAACCTATTCCCGCAAGACTAGCTTTCATTGCCTGCCAAGCCCTTGAGACGCATTCCTCAAGTATAATTGCTTAAAACTGGTCTTCAGATTTGGACTTGAATTGATATGTTAAACAATATAGTGTTTGGAAGAATTGGACGGTTTGGATTTTCAAATATGAAAAATATTTCAACATTAGGCCATATGAAAAGTTAACTCATTAGGGAAGCCTTTGCTCTTTTGGTTTTGTTTTCTGTTTGTTATTGTTGGTATCTGTACTTCTCATCGTGGTCTTTAGCTTGTGAATTTATGGTTGGTTTTCAAGGCCAAATTGTATTGTTTTTTTTTTTTTTTTTTTTTTTTGGGTTAAGTTAAACAAATAAATGATAAGTATTGCATTGGTATGCTTGATCCATCAGAACTAGAAATACTTGTTTTGGTTATGAATTCTTGCACAATATTAATTATGTATAAATGAACTGTTAACTTGTTGTATGTCTGCATGCTAACTATGTATCTAAAAGATAGGGTACCTAAAAAGACCTAGACTTATTGCTCTTTTGGTTTTCTTTTTGCTTTGATCTTCTGGGTCTTGTGAATCTATGACTCATTTTCAAATCCCATTTTCTAAAATTTCCAATTGTTGGTTGACTTTGGAGTATGTGAGTTTTTAATTTAAACCTTTTAGTCAAGAACAAATTCAATTAAATTTCTTCTGAATTTCCATATCATTTCATTTGAACTCAGCTTAATTTCGTTAATGACAAATAATAACTTTCCAAATTTTTATGTGCCAAATTGTCCTATTACGAGTCAGGGTCTAGCTAAAGTTATAATCTTTCCAAATAGTTTGATAGGCTCGAGGCAATGGCTCTTGTTTATGCCATAATATTTGTATTCAATGTTTGGTTGTGTGTACGTGTAAAGCATGGGTTTTCCTGTTGATGGAATGGGTCAATTTCGTTTTGTTTTCTTGAGTACAACCTTGTTCAAATTGCTATGATGTTAACTTTTTTTTAGAACATTGGAGAAATATTTTGAAGGATTTAATCTTGTAATCATCTTGTGTACTAACTTTTCCAATCTAATTGGACAGACACCGAAAAGGATATTAGACGCGGTTGAAATTATGGATGACTTCAACTTAAATTTATTAGATTGGGGTAGTAGTAATGTCCTTGCCATTGCTCTTGGAAACACTGTATGGCCCTGGGATGCATCTAATTTCACTTACTCAAAATTTATGACAATTGACGATGAAGACGGCCTTGTAACAAGTGTCAATTGGGCTCCCGATGACCACCAAATCACCATTGGCTTAAATAATTTTCATGTCCAGCTGTGGATTCTTTTGCTAAGAGATAGGTCCTCACCTTAAAAAATAAAAACCTAATTAATTGTTCTTCGATTTCTTTCGAATATGTAGAATTGATCATTTATTTTTATTTTTTGTTAATGTAGATAAGAACATTCAAAGCCGATCACACACAAAGAGTTGGCTCGCTGGCTTAGAAGAATCACATCCTTACATCAGGGGGAATGGATAGTAAAATCATCGTCAGGGAAGTAAGGGCGAAATCCCCCACCATTAAAACCTACATGGGATACCAATAGGAGGTCTATGGACTAAAATGGTCTGATTCAGGCTGGCGATTGGGTAGTGGGGGGAGTGGTAATCTTTTCCATATATGGGATTGGTCTTTGGCCTCTTCTAATGCTCAAAGTCAATGGCTTCACAAGCTCGAGGATCACACAGCTCCAGTCAGGGCCCTTGCTTGGTGTCCATTCCCGAGTAATTTACTAGTCTCCAGTGGAAGTTGGGGTGATGAGTGCATCAAATCATGGGACACCTCCACGGGAGCGTGCAAGAGCTCAATTGACACTAGGTCAGAGGTGTGTGCTTTTCTATGAAACACGAATGAGGAAGAATTACTCAACTCTCATGGTTCTAATGAGTATCAGCTCACTCTTTGGAAATACCCATCGATGAAGAAGTTGGTAAAGCTCAATGGACATTCCTCCAGCGTCCTTTACATGGCACAGGTACCAAGTCCACCTTGTAATTGGTTTTTATATAAAGAATGCTTGTGGTTGTGTTGTTGATTTGGATTATATATGTTTAGAGTCCTAATGGTTGCACAGTAGCATTTGTGGTAGGGGATGAACTTCTGGTACTTTGGAATCTGTTTGGGACCTCTTGGGTGTGGAAATCTGCAGCAGAGTCGTTTGCTCTAGCGAGTTGCATCTGATGAAGATCCTTAGCAAGTGGTCAAAGTATTTTTGACTTGCTTTGAAGAAAAGAAAATGGCAGCATAATGAATATAAATATACGTAGAGTAGAGTAGAGTAGATAGATGATACAAATTTATAGTCATACTCACACCGATGTATAGTTTATAGGGTCAATTCTTTTGCATTTTGTATTCATTAATTCATTGCTTCATTCAAATTTAGTAGTATTAATTTCTTTGAAATGTAAATTCTGTCTATTTCTCATCATGTAGTTTGTGTTATTATCTCTTCCAATTCACATACTCTCTATAACTATCATCCTTCATTTTTATGTGTCAAATGGCATTTTGTCTAAGAATTCAAGTATTTTATATTTGTTGTGCAAAAGACCACATTTATGATAAATAATACAAAATTATAAAAAAAATAAGAACACTAAAACTTTCATGATTCTCTCAATATAAAATAAGGAATTGTGGTATGTGTTTATGTATATATATCAGGAGTGTCAATCCAGTCCGGTTTCTCGATTTTTGGACAAAACCGGGACCCCGGTTTATCCGATAACTGGTTTTTTAAGAAAATTAATTTTTGGGCTTATTTTATGTATTGGGCCTAAAATAAGCCCATTTTTTTGCATAGAGTTTGCCCATTTTTAAAAAAAATCTATTAGCCTTTTAGTTTAAATTAAAAGGGCTTTGTTGTAATTATTCCAAATAATTTTAAAATACAACCTAAAAAAGCCCAAAAATCCTTAAAAAAAAATAATGTTTTTACCTATATTGGCTTTCGAAAACATTAAAACAATAAAAATAAGTATTTAAATAAACCATGATACCAACATGTACAAGAAATACCCCTTAGTCCCTTACTACAAAAGAAAATAAGTATTTAAATAATCTACCAACCAAAACAAATATCCCTAACAATAAAAATAGTTCATAAACATATTACAAGCACAATATTACGTAAGCTTCAAAAATCATCAAATCATCCAGATAAATGAAATTAAGAACTGAGGAAGAGATGAGAAAATCAAAAATTCCAAAATGGAGAAGGAAGGAGGAGGCGGCGTGTGTGAGTGAGAGCTGGGTTTGGGAGAACTAAAGTAAAAAAACATAAACCTAAGTGCCTAAAATAATAATATATAATTTTAATAAAATATAAATATTATTAAATAGTATGGGTACCCCGGTTCCTAGTTTCCCGGTAAAAACCGGGTACCAGAACTGGGGTACCCAGTTTTTGAATTTTTCAAACCGGGTCCCTAGTTTTCTGGTTTTCCGATTTCCCGGTTCCGATTTCCCAGTAATTTTTGACACTATATATATATATATATATTAATCTAATAGATAAGATATAAATAAGAAACTGAAATATATTGTATTGTTCAAAAAAAAGGGGGGCAAATCATTGTTAGGTTGCTAGGCAGTTTAAAATTACCAAAATATCCTTATTATCTAATTTTCACCTGTGTATTTTCAAAACTAAATTCGTGTAATCCTATAAGTATAAATACATTCAGCATCAAAAAATTTCAATTTTTTTTTAACAACCAACTATCGGTAAGGGTAGCAATTCATATTCATGTGTTAGGTTCGGGTCGTATCAATATATGAGTAGAAGATTATATAGGTCAACACTAACCAGACCCATTTGATTAAATGAGTTAAACCCTTTAACCCTAACCTTCTAATTTTGTATTGAGTTCGTTTCGGATTAGCGGGTTATGTCAAAAAAAAAATTCTAGCCATTATGTCAGGTGTCGAATCGATGAATGAATATAAGACTATGTTAGTCAACCCTTACCCGATTCATTTAATTAAACGGGTCAGATTCTTCATCTTTAATCCTTTAATTTCGTGATATGTTTGTGGGTTGTCCATCAAGCTATTTCAAAATCTTTAAAAATTTTGAATCCTCCTTCAAATAACATTTGACCAACCCAAAAACAAGATATTAAGAAACATAAATCAAATCATCTCCATTATTCGGTTATATCATGAAACCAAAAAAGAAAGAGAGAACAACTTGAATTGAAAAATCATGATTTTTCAATCAATTATCTCCTTTTTTATTAGCTAGCTTGTTTCGTCCAATCAAAATCTTTCATCTCACAATCTTGAGCAAGGCTCTAGAATCTCTATGACCGAATGGACCTTGCTTTGGGCCTATTAATTATTCATGGCCTTTTTAAGTACACTCATTCATCTCTTGGCCCAAACTTTATACATCCAAAAACCATTTAAAGCCCAAAACAAGTTCGTTTGGTCGTTTACTTGAAAAATTAATTTTGTATTTTCTCAAATTCTCATAGCTAGCCACCGTAACAACTCTGTTTTTTTATGCAGTTTACATAATACCAGCTTGTACTGTTATTAGTTTGTTGGTTTAGTGAAATTCCGCATTCATCTTGGGGGGAAGCAAAAGAAGAGGAATGCAACAACAATTAGTAAGCATTAAGCTCGTTAGGAGTACAAAACATTTATGGTTCGATAGAAATAAATGAACCATATTTAAAATAATTCAAAAATTAATCAAGATTCAAGATCTTGTTCTGGCCATAAGAGAATCATTTTGCTGCTATATTTAAATGATACAAATTAGTGCAAAATCACGAATTAATGAGCCTGCATCACAATTCGAAGCGAAGTTGCTAAATAAAATGACAAACTATGTGTACAAGCAGTAGATTATGTGACACTAAGGTTTTGTCTTTGCGGAAAGGTTGTTGTGTGCTGCACGTGCTTGGTTCCTTGTACTATGTATCTCTATAATTGTGATAGAAAAATATTAGGGAAAAGTCCACAAACCCCCCTCAAACTACCACCAAACTGATAATGTCCTCCCTAAACTTTCAATTGTGACAATGTCCCCCCCTAAACTACCAAAACATTATCAATGTTCCCCCCAATGACAAAAATACCCTTAGTAAAAAAAAATACTAAAATTTCTAGAAAAAAACATAAAATTAAAAAAAAAATCCAAATGGTGGAAAATTAAAAATTAAAAAACAAATTCTTGTATAAGAAAAAAATGAAAAAAATTCAATTTTTTTTTATAAAAATTTAATTTTTTTTTTAAAAAAAATAACAATTTCCGTGTAAGAAAGTAAAAATTTTCGTTTTCTAAAAAAAAAAAAAAGAAAAAAAATTCTTTTAAATAAAAATTTCTGTTAAAAAAATCATTTAAAAAAAATTGTTTAAAAAAATTCGCTTAAAAAATAATTTTCATTTAAAAATTAATAGTTTTTTTTTTAAATTAAAATTTTTCATTTTATAAATAATTTTTTTTTGAGTTTATAGGGGTATTTTTGTCATATTGAGAAATATATAGGGGCATTTTAATCTTTTTACTAGCTTTAGATGAGACATTGACAACGTTTTGGTAGTTTGGAAGGGATATTGTTACAATTGAAAGTTTGGGGGGAGACATTGTCAATTGGATGGTAGTTTGAGGGGGGAATATGGACTTTATCCAAAATATTATAATAAATCAAAGTAAGAAAGTGATTTAGATATATTGTACAACAAAGTAAGAAATCAAAGTATATTTTTTTGAATCAAGAAATCAAAGTAAGGCTTTCACAGTAGGGAAAAATGAGCAAAACCTACAAAAAGATTGAACAAAACGCAAAATCATATCTTTAGAGCTTGCTGAGGGGGTGGTAGAGGATATTTGATTTGGGCTGTGCTGTTTTGCATTTTTCTGACACTTTTGCTGTGCTGTTTTTGCATTTGAAAATCGCAAACACAGACATACAGAGGGGAGAGCTTGACTGCATAATGGTGACAAAACATTCATCCAAACAAACCATAATGTAAATAGATGTTAGGAATAGGAAGGGTAAGAATTGGCCTATGTTGTTCCATTGAATGCCCCATAGTAAATCTTGAAGATGACAGCTCTACCACCACGTTCATACCTCTTAATGGTCTAGTTCATCTAAATTCCATTAACAATCGAATAATTGTCCATATCATCTTGAATAACCTAACTTCAGATCTCATTTTGGTGAATACAAATTTAAATGGTATTGCCACAACAACATATAGGAATATAGTGTAAGAGAAGCCAAAGGATTCAAAGAATGGTTTTTTTTTTTCCAATTTGCTCACCACTTGAACTGCAAAAGAACTATGGAATGTAGAGATTACATCTTTTATCAATGGGGTTTCTATAAAAGAATTTGGAGGGAACTGCTTAATACACTCTTCATTGATAGTCNAGATGTTAGGAATAGGAAGGGTAAAAATTGGCCTATGTTGTTCCATTGAATGCCCCATAGTAAATCTTGAAGATGACAGCTCTACCACCACGTTCTTACCTCTTAATGGTCTAGTTCATCTAAATTTCATTAACAATCGAATAATTGTCCATATCATCTTGAATAACCTAACTTCAGATCTCATTTTGGTGAATACAAATTTAAATGGTATTGCCACAACAACATATAGGAATATAGTGTAAGAGAAGCCAAAGGATTCAAAGAATGGTTTTTTTTTTTCCAATTTGCTCACCACTTGAACTGCAAAAGAACTATGGAATGTAGAGATTACATCTTTTATCAATGGGGTTTCTATAAAAGAATTTGGAGGGAACTGCTTAATACACTCTTCATTGATAGTCAGGTTAAAGAATGACATTTTCAACTATATTGAGCTATTGATCATATAAAGTGAAAGGGGCATTAGGCTATTATTGTCGTGTTTGGCTGGAGAGAGATTCTGAAAATCATCCCTCAACTGTTAGAAATGATGAAACCATTTTGTAAACTGTAGAGGAGTTGATTGAGGACAAGTTGTCTTCAAACAAATATCTCAATGATTCATTTCAAGCTAGAAGGATTTCTAGCAAGTGCATCTCAAATTCTATATTTTCTCATAGCTAGACACTGTAAAAAACTCTGTTTTTTATGCAGTTTATGTACTACCAGCTTGTCTGTTATTAGTTTGCTGGTCTAGTAAAATTTTGCACTAATCTTAGGGAATAAAAAAAAAAAAAAAAGCGCAAAAGAAGAGGAATGCAGCAACAATTAGTAAGCATTAAGCTCATTAGGAGTACAAAACATTTATGGTCTAATAGAAATAAATGAACCATATTTAAAATAATTCAAAAATTAATTAGGATCTTGTTATGGCCATAAGAAAATCATTTTGCTGCTATATTTAAGTGATACAAATTAGTGCAAAATCACGAATCAATGAGCCTGCATCACAATTCAAAGCGAAGTCGCTAAATAAAATGACAAACTATGTGTACAGGCAGTAAATTATGTGACACTAAGGTTTTGTCTTTGCGGAAAGGTTGTTGTGTGCTGCACGTGCTTGATTCCTTGTATTATGTATCTCTATAATTGTGATAGAAAAATATTACAATAAATCAAAGTAAGAAAGTGATTTAGATATAATGTACAACAAAGTAAGAAATCAAAGTATATTTTTTTGAATAAAGAAATCAAAGTAGGGCTCTCACAGTGGGGAAAAATGAGCAAAACCTACAAAAAGATTAAACAAAACGCAAAATCATATCTAAGACTAAAGTTACCAACTTCAAATGAAATTCTCTTCTGAGCTTGCTGAGGGGGTGGTGGAGGATATNAGCAACAATTAGTAAGCATTAAGCTCATTAGGAGTACAAAACATTTATGGTCTGGCAGAAATAAATGAACCATATTTAAAATAATTCAAAAATTAATTAGGATCTTGTTATGGCCATAAGATAATCATTTTGCTGTAACCGATCAAAAAAAAAAAAGATAATCATTTTGCTGCTATATTTAAGTCATACAAATTAGTGCAAAATCACGAATCAATGAGCCTGCATCACAATTCAAAGCGAAGTTGCGAAATAAAATGACAAACTATGTGTACAGGCAGTAAATTATGTGACACTAAGGTTTTGTCTTTGCGGAAAGGTTGTTGTGTGCTGCACGTGCTTGATTCCTTGTATTATGTATCTCTATAATTGTGATAGAAAAATATTACAATAAATCAAAGTAAGAAAGTGATTTAGATATAATGTACAACAAAGTAAGAAATCAAAGTATATTTTTTTGAATAAAGAAATCAAAGTAGGGCTCTCACAGTGGGGAAAAATGAGCAAAACCTACAAAAAGATTAAACAAAACGCAAAATCATATCTAAGACTAAAGTTACCAACTTCAAATGAAATTCTCTTCTGAGCTTGCTGAGGGGGTGGTGGAGGATATTTGATCTGGGTTGTGCTGTTTTGCATTTGTCTGACACTTTTTCTGCCTCAACTTTCTCAAGCAAAGCTTGTTGATGCATAGCTTTCATTGTCTAATTTATCCTCTCCTTCAAGTTGCATTTTCATTACAATCTCAGCTTCTTTGTCAATTGGCTTGAAGTAATCCTCAATAGCAGCCTCATGAAAATATCACATTTTTGTTAAGCAATAGACTTAGGCTTACATGGGAAATAAACAAAAAGAACAGAGATATAAGCCAAATGAAATAATTGAGCATCTCCAATAGTAGGTACAAGTCTCATTCAAAAACGACTAGAAGGCATATGCTCTGGCACCAGCAAAATTTAGCAAATCATAGATACAAATTATCCAAATCATAGATAAATGTTTTCTATATACGTGCTACTGTTAAGGCCTTTTTCTTTGGCTAATAGCATGGCCTAGAGCTATCAAAATCAGGTGAGTTTGATGCTCTGTTTCATGCTTAGTATTGATGAATGGAGACTCCAAAAAACAATCCAAATGAAATCAACTACTGCTTGTAAAGTAGAGTCTCAAATAATCAAACAATCATCTGTCAAGTCTTCTAGGCTTGGCCCTAGAAGGTTGTACTCGCCCTCAACACCAAACCATTTCAGATGGGGGATACCCGCTTCATACAGATAAATAAGTATATACATAAATTGATTTTAACTAAATCCCTTCATATCAACCCACTATAGAGTAAAGGACTAACTAAATCCCTTGATAGTTGAACATGTGAATAAGAATCTGTCTCATCTAATCCCACCAGAAATGGGTGATCTAACAGTGCATCAGCAGTCATTCTATCCATCAGATTTTTTCCAAAACAGCACCTCAAGAAATCCGGCGCTGCTTTTGATATCTCGTCCGGAATGTCAGGCACCGATCCAGACCCAATTTGAGACATAAGACTTTCATACTCCTTCGAACCAGTTATGGTAGTCCACGGTACAGTTCCCGTGAGCATGATAAGCACGGTGCATCCAAGAGCCCATACATCAGAGAAGGCCTCTTGTACCCCATAAATATACACATTCTGGTGCTATATACCATGGAGTTCCTCTCCAAGATGGCGTCTCACAACTAGTGTAAGCTCTCCTTGCCAATCCAAAATCAGCAATTTTCACCTAAAACCCATCAGCAATAGGCACTAAAAGAACATTATCAGGCTTCAAGTCACAGTGAACGAAGCCATGAGCATGAATGTGTTTCAACCCCAAAAGTAAAGACTTGGTGTGCTTTCTGACAACACCCTCAGACAACCCATGAAAGCCTGATTTTACGATTAAATCGGCCAGGCTTCCTCCCAAAGAAAATTCCAAGAGGACGTTATAAAGCACAACCCCATTGGTCGTTTCTGTTGTGTCTGCTCCAAATGTCTGAATAACATGAGGACAGCCTTGGAGAGCATCAAGAACCTTCGTTTCCCACATAAGTGAATTCGCTTTTAACGGATCTGCCAATTTCACAGCCACAACGGACCCAAAAGCCCTAGGTTTCTTCAGTTCCGCTCTGTATACGGACCCAAATGCTCCCTGGCCGATCATCGGTCCCCTACACCACGACAGCTCTCCCCAGAGGAGCGAGTACTCCTCATCCTCCTCCTTTATAGATCTCTTCATTATTCCGTGTCAATCAACTTCCAAGAGGATACCTGAAAACGATCCACACATCAGACATGATACTAACCCTAGCGGTGAAAAAGGAATAGAAACCCTAGGGGAGGGGGGAGGGAGGAAGGATAGGGTGCGTACAAACCCTAGTGGTGAAAAAGGAATAGAAACCCTAGGGGAGGAGGGAGGGGAAGGAAGGATAGGGTGCGTACAAACCCTAGCGGTGAAAAAGGAATAGAAACCCTAGAAGATGCAGGAGCGAGGAAGGATAGGGTGTGCACCAGAGGGATGGAAGCAATTGTGTCTCTGGGCTCCGCGATGATACGGAGGCCGCCGATTCCGCCGTCGACGAACGGAGATGAATCGTTGGCTCTTGCGATGGAAGACAACAGAGAATGGCGTAAGGTTCACGGGTAGTGGTAACGGCTAGTATGAGAATTGAGGAATGTGAAGAAAAAAGAAAAAGACTTCTATATCCCTCTTGCGTAAGGTTCATGCTGTTATAGACTAGTATTTACCTTGTATATATATGTCATGACATCTTGTTCTCTCTACGGATTTAGTGTAAATTTTCACAAACCCACATTCTTTTTGACACAGTTTTAGTGAGTCACTTGGTTTTATAAATTAAATAAAATATTTTTTTTAAAAAAAAAAGTATTAGAAAGACCGCTTAAATTAGATAAATACTAATAATTTCATTTTAGATAAATTATATTCAAATTTGCAGCGACTAGCTAGGATATTACTGTTTAGAAATGTGCAAGAAGCTGCTGCTGTGCAAAACCATGACCACAATTGCCAGTGCATTGAAAGAAAAGACCGTTAGGAGGGAATTTTACCTAAAGATCACAAAGAAGCCTACCACCAGAAGCAGTTGGGCTTGAGGTATTTCATACATCTAGAGAAGGCTGTTGGCGGATCTGCTCGTCGATGGAGGGCTCCGCTACAAGGCGAAGGAAGTCATGTGTGCTTGTAACTTGGGATGGGGGGCATTTTGGGGAACAAAATGCCAACAATGATCACGTGCGAGTCAAGTGATCACTGTTCCATCAGTCAAAACGGCTTTAATTGATGAATTGGTCGAATTGCAAAAATTTAAAAGTTTGGGGGATACATTGCAAAAGTTGGAACATTATAAGTCGAACTGAAAATCGCCCCAAACTTTGGGGGAAAAGTGTAATTTTTCCTCTTTTTTTTTTTTTTTTTGTTTTACTATTGCTGATGTTTAGAAACAAAATAAAAACAAAAATTCATTTAGAAGCAAAAATGAAACAAAAAACCTAAAATGGGTAATGCTCTTTTTATTTTTTTTTTTCAAAGAAAAAAAATTAGCAATGTTGGGCTACATGGAGACATGCACAACATATTTTTGGCAGATTAACTATAAGAGTGGCATTTTTCCCACATATTAAGCATAATATCGTTTCTTTACCTAAAAAAAAAAAAAGAGAAGGTGATTGAAGCTTGTTGGCTCCCTAGACTACAAGTCTACAAAAGGCACTATTTTCTCCATATGCAGCCACCTCAATTCCACCTATCTCTTATCAATCTGACACCTTACCCACCTACTCAAGAAACTTAAACAATTCCCTATAAATCGGTCCTCTAGATACTTCTATGCCACAAACCAACAACTCTTCAAAAACTTCAAAAGAGGTGAGGGAAAATAGGGGCGAGCCAGAAAGAGGAGGAATACAAGAGGAAAGCCAAGAAGAAGAGGAAAACAGGGGCGAGCCAAGAGGAGCAAGATAGAAATAAGAGTAGGGCGAGGGCTTCAAAAATTTAAAAACTATCTTATAATTTTGAGGAAATTATTATTTCCCCTCATGAATTATCACGCGATGACTATTTCTCCCATGAACTACCATTTCGTTATCAAAACCTCCATTTCGTCAATCAAAATTATTAAGTCGGTGAATAGTACCTATGAACCGTGTCGTAAATAATACGGTTGACCATCCAACTTAACGACCTCTGCCCACCAGTATGTATCTTCGTCATTGCTTATTCTAATAGTTTACTAAATGATTCATGTGTAGTATTCTTTATTCTTTATGTGCGAGAGCACTTCATGAAAAAAATTAGAATAAATAAATTTATGATCATTATTAAAGTACCTAATACTATATAAAAAAAAGATTATGCGTCATAAGAGTCAAATGAGAGAATGCAAATCACATAATAATTAAAAGTCTGACCCTCCAAATAAAGAATTATTTGTAGAATCATAATTGAAATTGATTTTATTTATTTATTTATTTTGTTTGAATAAATATGATTATTATTATTATTATTATTATTATTATTATTTTATGTGTGAACTAGCTCCAGGTCTAGCACATGACTGTTGAAGCTTTTGTGGCCCTCTGGTCTAGTCTCCTCTGGTTAAAAGTTTTATTAAAAAAATAAAAAAATAAATAAAGATGTTAAGTTCTCTTCCAGAATCATTTTGTAGAAACCCGTACTAAAATTGATAAAAGTTTTATACAGTATGTTTTTGTGTCCATGTACTATTAAAAAATTCTCCTGTAGTACCCCATTTATATTCTTTCTATTTTTCTAGTTGCTCTAGAGGGGAAAAACATGCACTTCTACTGCTCAGTTGCCACCAATCTCATACCTAGCTAGTCGTCAAGCATAATTCTTTCTATTTTTGTTTTTTATTTGTACATTTCTATATCAAAAAATAGATGCAAACTTTAGCCACTCTAATTTTATGATTTCTTGTTGAATTTAACTATATTAATTGAATATGTTTTTCAAATTTATTCCTTATTGTGATGGCGTTAATTTTTGTTTCTTTCACTTGATTAAGATGAACTGAATAAAGATTAAAGATTAAGGTTAGGATTTTGGAGATGTATGAATTGAGATTTTGTTGGTCTAACTGTGATTTCTTCCAATGGATTATTTTGTTATGAAATTCATGTCCTTAATTAAATGTTTAATATCTCTAGTTGGTATTGATTGAAAATGGGATCCCAAATGACGTAGAAAAATAGTAGAATAACGAATAATGCAATCACACAAGACACTAAGATTTAAGTGGTTCGGCTTAGCAAGCCTACATCCACTGACGGAAACAACCCGAAAAAAATTCACTATCAAAATGATGAAAAGGATGAAGTACAAAATATAGTAGTGTAGAAAAAACCACTCAAACCTAAAAGCCCTAATACACCAAAATCTACATGAAAGAGAGTTAAATACTCTAAATCCATCACATGACAATAAATCTTATATATAAACAAAAGTCGGCCAAGGCTTCATGGTGATGGAATGAAAAGAATACTTTTCCATGAAGTATTCTACGGGTGAGACAAAATGTATGAGAACTTGGACGAAGGGGTAAAGATGATGAAACAATTGATCACAAGAGTACAAAGAGACACTAACCAGTAAATATATCCTGAACCACTAGCTGAAACACATGCAGGGAAGAGCTAGCCAACCCTTGAAGCACAATAGAATGTTATTCTGGAGGATACGCCAAGATTATCCTTAAGCAATAGAAACAAAAATGTAAAGAACTAGGGTATTCAGTTAGCAGTTGAATATATTTTGTACTTGAAGTCCAAATAATTAGTTGTACTACAAATTATCCATCTTAAACTTGCACTAGGCCATTGGTGTACAAATTTACTTGTACTCGCAATAACACGAATCGTTTTGCAATAAAGTGATTGTGCAAGTGCGGGGTCAAACCCAAAGATAATCGAGTTTTGTGAAAAACCAATTTAAATGCCTAAATTAACCATATCTTAACCTAGTTCTAAATATCAAACAAGTGGCGTGCATAAAATGTAAACTAACCTAAATGCTTAAAAACAAATAGATAAAAACACTAAGGTCTAGAATCCATCTCACCACATTAAATTGCATATAATCATGCTTAGACATCCGCCTATCGATTAAGTACTATGCATGTTCTATTGCTATATAAAATCTAGACGAATCATCCAATGTATTTACCGTTAAACGGTCACAACGGATATTGAACCGAAATTGAATCATCCGATGTATCGTTGATCACAACGGATATTAGACTCGATAGAATCATCCGTTGTATCCCGGACAATCACAATGGATATTGGCCGTTTAATGATTCGCAAACAAGAATCAACACAATTTTGTTACGAAACTAAATTGAAACGAACACACAAAACTAAACACAAAAACATGAAGACAATTAAATAAATTTATGATGTGGCTTCATCTTCAACCTTAGTTGAAAATTTAGCCTCTCATGGAAACAAGAGACAAATTAAAAGTAAAATAAAACATTAAATAATTAAATGACGTTTAGAGGATTTACAATGAAGAACAGGGAGGTTTCTGACCTCTGAGGGCGCCTCCAAAATGTAAGTCTCAAAATATTACAAGAGGTCTTATTTATAGACAAAATAATGTGCTGCCAGATCACGTGGGTGCACTCGATTGCAGGCAGTGCGCTCGAGCGCATCCATATGTGTGCTCGATCGCATGAAGTGCGCTCGAGCGCATACTTGTGTGAGATCAATCATAGGACATGCGGTTGATCGCAAGGTGTGCGCTCGATCGTACGTAACTGCTCCAGAATTCTCACAGCGCAAGCAAGTTAGCGATGGTAGCTAGGACGACGCGGACTTCTTGGGCTGACGAGACATGTGCTCGATCACGCCCCCTTGGGCTAGAGCGCACTGGCAGGGGCCAGATCTTCACTTTTTACCATTTTTCACCCTTTTAACCGCAGATTGCTGCCAACGTCCTGTAACACATTAAAACACTAAGACAACTAAAAACATTAGATATTAACAATGCTAAGAGCTTAACAAAACATAAGTTAAGGGGGGGTCAAATATACAATATTTAGCACTGATCAACCATCACAACTAATCTTTCCTTTTTTTATCCAAATTAAAAACAATAGAACACCAAACTCTAAAGATCAAGATGGGTGTCGAGTCAAGCTTGTTTACGCAAGTCCAAGCTCGAGCTTGCACAAGGATTATTCCTTGGCCAGTCGAGGTCAAACACATTTTTCAGCTCATCCTTGAGCTCGAATAAAATTTAAATGAGCTGAGCTTGGACAAACAGAACTCGTTTACACCCCTATCTAAATATGCTAAAGAATCACATTTCAACAAGTTTTGCATCCCTCATTCTACAAAATCACTTTCTTTCAAGTTTCATATTTTTTAGTTGTTTGTATCATTGGTTATACTACTCCCTTTAACTACCACCACATTACAAATAACACTCTCCATTAGCATTTGGTGTTAAAATGAATAAAAAAAGCCCTCACATGCACCCATGTGACTTCTTCCCAAAATGCCCTTAAAATTTTTTTTTTTTTTGAAAAAAAAAAAAGACCAAGGGGAGGCCGTGGCCACCCCCTTCAGTATTTTCGGGGTAGCTGAAACACCCCCACAGCCTGCAGGGATGGTTCAGCCCTCCCCCTGTTCTATTACAGCAAATACTGATTCCAACAATCTACTGTGACAACACCGTATTTTGGGGTTGCCATCTTGGCGAATGGAAAGCCAATCATGTGCAAATGTCCACCCTTTCCGAGTGGACATTTTTGGGTGTATCTAATTTCTTCTTCAGCCAAGTGAAGCAGCAAAAGATGTGAGAGAACAAAGAAAACAAACAAAAAGACAGAAGCCATTCGAACATTCCCAATTCACCAGCAAAAACAAAGAACACCACCAAGAACTTCTTGCTCTAGCATCTGGCCAACATTCGTCTTAAATGACTGTAGAAGAGACAAACCACCAAACCATTTTGTGCAAGAACTTAATTTGTTTTCATTTCCTAGATGACCTTATGAGCCACTGACTTTAATACTTTTCAATGGGACTTCAGTAATTAAGCCGAATGCAGTAAATTGAACGATACTGGCAGATCCCATCATTCAAACCATCTTGAACAACTTCACAAATAATGAGAATTTAACAATGAACACCCCCCCACCTCCCGGCATGCAGCAACCAAAAACATAACAGAGGGAAAAGAAAAGAAAAGGAAAAAAAAATATATAATAAAATAAAATCTGACGTCATTCTTATCATGAACAATAAACTGAGAAAGGAATCACCTTCATAAAAGAGAGGTTTATCAACTTGTGAAATGATTCGCCGGTATACCACATTCGCCACTCAAATAGACTTGCTTTGTTTACTATAAAACAGCATCAGCTTGAGGATAATACGCTTAATGCCCTCATAGTTTGGTTCTTCAACTCTCAAAGGAGAGTCCCAAAGCCAATGAGGAGGGCTTAGACCAAAACATTTTATTTAAGTTAATCTGTTGAATAGAGATATAATTTGACTTTCAGTATCAAGCTAAGTAGGTAGAATGACATTACAAATAGGGATAGATATGGCTAGTAGCAGTACATATTAGCAATGATAGTTGATACAAAATAACATCTTTATGGAAGTAACTTCAAGCGGTCTGCATAGATTTATCAAGTCGTATGACTTTCAATAGTAACAAATCCAAAAAGAAAATGGAGAAGGAAAAAAAAAATTATATATATATATATGAGTTACGACAAACAAAACGCAACGACAGCAACTTATGGCATCACTGCTGGTTCATCAAATGAATAGAAAATAACAATATGATTTATAATTATTAAATTTTAAAAAAAAATAAAAAAATAAAAATAAACTCTTTATAGTGATTACAGCAGTTCTAGTGTAGTAGTGTTATTCAAGCCGCACTTAAGCACTGAAGTTTCAAACAGCCAAAGTTGGCTTTGCGTCAAGGTTACTTTTGTGATCACCATACACCTCAACTAAGAAATAATTAACTAGAGGCTAGGAAAATGAAGCCCATGCAAAGCTCCTGACAAAGTCAGAACAAATATACAGCCGCTAAGAGTAGTACACTACATACAACACCACATTCCAAATTCTCAACAAAATAGGTCTCAAACATCCATGAGTTCCATAGGCGACATAGATCGCCCCAAAACCCGTGTATCCCGTGATCATTGGGAGCTCATCTTCCAAACCCAGGAAAAGTAAAACTAAATGGGTAATTATCCTTTCCTCCCAAGAACTACCACGCAATTACCATTTGCCCCCATAAACTATCAATTTTACGTTACACCTCCCATGATCTACCATTTCGTTACCAAAGACCCTCTATCGTCAGTCAAAGACGAAAAACATGACGGTCAACGTATCACATGCGTGTACAGTATTGTGAACGTTAACTAACAAAACAGTGTCATAAACAGTATAGTTGACTGTTCGACTTAATGTCTTTGACTGATAGCAGGGGGTCTTTGGTAATAAAATGGTAGTTCATGGGGGGTGTAATGTAAAATTGGTAGTTCATGGGAGCAAATAGTAATCGCGTGGTAGTTCGTGGGAGGAAAAGATAATTACCCCAAAACTAAACCTAAAAAAAATAACACGTAAAAAGAAAACAAGAAAGATGCACATTTGCATGCAGTCACAAAAACAATCACAAGAGAACAGATTGACAGCAAAAACCAATTTGGGATAATCTATTGAAAAAGTATATTCCTTAAGCCCAGAAAAAATTTCCATAAACCCATTTCAAATTACAACTAATGATTACTGCTGCTACCTAAATCCAATACCCAGTGGATATATTCAAAAAACTTCAAAATGGGTAATTCTAAGTTCATACCGGGGGTGCACTCGGTAGACCTTTTTCCACAGAATCAGTTGCAGCTGCAGCAACCTTGGCATAGCTTCGGCTTGAAACCACAATGAAATCTTTTCCAAATTTCAAGTTGTTCTGCAGCCCAACTCTCGAAAGATTGGTGATAGTTCTGCCCCATCTTGGCAACATTATGAGTTCCTTACAAAGATTCAAACAAACATTGCTTCAAACACATACACGTCAACACAGCAAAATAAAATCCATTTCAAACACATTCACGAGGGTCTCGTTTGCTCTTTTAGGAAATCCATTTCAAAGCTTGTTTGTTTGTTACCGTAAAAATGTGAGAAAAAAAAAAAAGGTAAAAGAATTTCATAACTATTTTGTTCATATTCCCATGAACATAACAAAAGCTGGATGAAAATGAAGCAGAAGATTCACAAATTTATCTCTTCGTAGAAAGAAGAAGCAGTTAAAAACTGGTTTCGAAGGAAGAAATGAAATATTACTTCACCTGGAATCAGAAATAAGAGGGACCAACTTCTCTGCTTATGCTTGGACTGTTCTTCTTCTAAATTGATTTTCCCAAGTGGTGTTGTTGTTGTTGTTGTTTTTTTTTTTTTTTTTTNTTTTCTTCGTCTTCATCTTCATTCAGCTGATCCTTTCTCTCTCTCTCTCTCTCTCTCTCTCTCTCTCTCGCACACTTAACTTAATTCCCACATTTCTCACTTCTCCCCTAATATTACCCACCAAACCACGATTTCTTCTGCAAACTGGCCCGCCATCCCTCCCCGTCAACCGCTCTGCCACCCATGGACCAAATCATCAGTGTCATACGACGATGCTTGCCTCCCTGTTTTCCACTGCCAGAATCCGAAGACCAAAACGAGGCCTTCCAGGTTGTCCGCATCGAAGACCAAATCGTGACCTAACAAATCTGTCTACCTAATAATCTAAAATCAGAAAGAGAGAGTCCTGTCTACCTTATAATCCTTCCAAAATTCATATTTGCAGTACAAAATTCAAGAAGAAAGAATCACACAAATTATCAACCGAGAGAAATTCTCTCCTTATAGCAAAATCAGAAACAGAATTTGGGGGAACAAATTCAGAAACTGTATTTGGCCAGAAAACCTAAATTGTTTACATATAATCAAAGCCACAGCAGCTCCTACTTCAAAAAGAAGAAGAGAGAAAACAAAAAATACTGAGAAAGAGGATTTACCTGAAGAATCTGCCGTAACAGAGTAGTAGCCCACCCACCTCCAGCGTGACCGGAACAACTCCAAGAAGCAATAAAACCTAAGATGAGAAATACCAACCAGAGAGAGATATATTTCCGTGTGAGATGAGAGACTTTTGTGAGAGAGAGAGATTGAGAGATGGGAAATAACTGGGCGCCGGGGAGAAAGAGAGAGAGGGGGGACACTGGCCGGGGGAGGGGAAGAGGGAGATGTGGCTGGCAGCGGGGAAAGAGATCGAGATTAATTTCCCCGGGGGAGAGAGCGAAGATGAGGGAGATTTGGGGGGAGATTAATTTCCTTGTGATGTCCCGCGCGAATTAAAATAAAAAATTTAAGGGCGTCTTGCCAAAAAAGCGCCCTTATTTTGGGGTGCCTTTCAGGCAGACGCCCTGATTCTGGGGCGACTTAAAGGCAGACATCTCGATTTTGTAGGCACTGGCCACTTAAGCGCCCCTATTTCATTAATTGGGGCACTTGTCCCAGTAGAACACTCCCCAGTTAGGGACGTTCGTTTGTACAAGCACCCCTAATTTAAAGTGAGGGCGCTTATACAGTAAAATACCCTTAAAAGAGGGTATTTTATTAGAATGCCTCTGTTTCAAATGTCGTAAAACTTTTTTTTTTTTTTGGTAGTGTAATAAAGTGACATGTGTCTATTAATATAGAAAAAACACATGTTTTTTTTTTTTAATAATTATGAGACACATTTTATTTAATAATTAGATGAATTTGTATGAAATTTGCTACAAAATTATACACATATTTGATGAGGCATATGTATATAGTTGCATAGTTTTCAACCCCCAAAAGATTCTTTGAAGTAAAGTTTGATATATTATAAATCCTACTTAATAATTAATGGGCCAAATTGACGAAGACTTTTTTTTTTTTTTGAGAGAGAATTTGATGAAGACTTCGACCGACTAAGAAGTAAATTTTCCATAGTCCTAATACATCCAAATCTCATTCTCGATCACACAAAAGAGAAAAATACAAAAGAGAAAAAAATTGACAAAGAAAACTCTATTCTTCTTAAAGTGCCTAAGGCACAACAAAGTGAAAAAACCCTAATAAAATGCGGCTTCTAAATTTTTCTCCCCCTTCTTCACGATCTACAGCCTCTCTTTTATAGTTAG
>CM017326.1:21145740-21159820 GCA_006937295.1 Carpinus fangiana
ACGAATATCCAACGTTTAAACAATTCTATAAATAACAATCAATACAAGTTTTGTCACATAACTAGATTGAAACGAAAATACTTCATATTAAATTCACAATTGTACGAACAAAAACATGAGAAATAATGAGTTTATCAATGATGAGGCTTCATCTTCAACCTTAGTTGAAGGTTCTAGCCTTTCATGACGACAACAGACATAAACATATCAATTGAAATCATAAAGAAACAAAAACTTACAAAGAAAAGCGTTCGAAAAGCTCAAGAACGACTCTAGGTTGAAGTTTTGGACTCTATGGCGCCCCTTATCTGTTTACAATGAACAAAATTATATTTATAAGCTAATTCTAGGGTTTTAACGTTGCCAGGTTGGCCTCGAGCATGCATTTCCAGTGCTGATGGGCGCAAGTACGATCGATCGCACTATAAGTGCGATCGTTCGCAGATGCTTCAGAATTGGCTAAAACTTGTGAACTATGAATTTGTAGATCTTCGAGTTAGCTTTCTAATGATGCTAGGATCACTCCAATCGGAGTTCTACAACTCTAGATATGGCCATTTTGCTGGAACTCGTCGGGTGCGAATCATCGCTCAACTTAAATTTGCTTCCAATGCTCCCCGAACTGCCTTAAGTCCCAAAATTAATGTGGTTAGCCCTAGATGTACCTTAGCAACCTGCAAAACACTAAAACACCAAAACTAACCAAAAACATCAAAAAATAACAAAACTAAGGGTTTAACAAATACAAGCTAAGGTGCCCAAATATGCAATATTTGGCACTCATCAGGGATCAGGAAATTGAATTCATAAGACCCGATCTTATCCATCCAATTCAAATGCCAAGCACCTGGAACCACGGAATCAGATACACTATCTGCGAGAATTCGAAATTTGAAGCGCCATAACAACCAAATCCTATCTTGATCTCGTTAGATCTTGATACGGATAACTACTCAAATCCCTGATAACAAACTGCCTTGCAGAAAATCAGGGAAGAGTCAGTCACTGGTTAGGGGACTACCACTCCATGCCTATATAATGCAAGTCACCTCCACACATTCTGGTAAGGCAATTTTGGCACCCTTATGCTTTTGTTGCTATCTATTATTACTCTCTACCACAAACACTGACTTAGGCATTGGAGTGGCCTCGCCGACTCACCCCTGGCCTCTCTTCGATCCTGTTGTCTTCTCCGTTGTGCAGGTAATTCACGTTTGGAGCACTCAAACCAGGAATTCAGCAAGCGTGCCACGTCACCAATCGGAAACTGTGCATCAACAGACGTTAAATTTATAAAATACTTAAATAGTACTTAAATTTAATGTCTTTTAACGTCAATTATAAAAAAAAAAAGACAAAGTTTAAGTTTTAATGTCGTTTATCACCAGAAGATGTAAGTTTTATTTATTTATTTATTTTTTATGTCATTTGTAAGTAAAGGACGTTAAATTTATTGTCATCATTTATATTAAAAGACATCAAGTCCACAAATTGATGTCGGTTAAACCAAATGACACCAAAACAAACGACATTTAAGTGCCGTGTTTTTTGTAGTGTATATTCCAATGAAATATGAGACCTGCCAATTATCATGACACTTTTTATGAATGAACCAAATGCATGCAGTTAGTGTTAAATTACCAGTTATTTCAAAAGCTTAAACTGATAGGAATGGGTAAATTTAATCACTTAATCATTAGTTTAACATTCTCCATCACGTGTGGGCTCAAACTCCCTTTTAATAGGTGAGACCCAACGCGTGGAATATTTAATTTAAATGGAGGGTGAATTGACAGAGCAAAAGTTCTATCTCATGACTTTTGATTCTGATACCATGTTAAATCACCAGTTGTCCCAAAAGCTTAAGCTGATAGGAAGAGGTAAATTTAATCATTTAATCATTAGTTTAACAAGAAATTTGTGGGCCTAACTCATCTCATAAAACTGGCTCAATAAGAGAGGATTGTCCACTCTTTATAAACATGCCCAAGATCTTCTCCACAAGCAATGTGGGATTATTCCTCAACATCCTCCCTCACGTACATGTCAGTATTTGTTTTGGTCCTTGTCACGGGGTAAATAGTGTGGGTCCTATTCGTCTTGTGATAGGCTCTGATACCATGAAAGTTTTAATGAAGAGATGTTTGATCAACTTGATCAAACTGTAGGTATTGCATTAATATAAATAGACTTTTACATTTGAGAGTTTGAGTACATGTATATAACATTTGAAATTTAAACCTATACAATTTTAAATGTCTAGAGAGCTAAGATAATAAAATAATAGAAAATTGATGCGATCCTATCTTGTAGAGGCTGTTATGGAGATGGACTCTTGTATCTTTGAATTGTTGATAGAATAAGAGATATGCTTGAGTTTGAATCTGCCGTAGAGATAGTGTTGTTGATAGAGTGGTTAACAGTTTGTTGTATAAGTCTTTACAAACTTTTCTTGTTCGCAAATGTAAATCAAAATGGTTAGGTTTGATGCTTATTTATCAAGAATTTGCTTAGATGTTATTAAAGGCCAAAACTCAACATCCTTTTTCCTAATGAAATGTTTGTTTCACAAAAATTAGAAAGAACACCAATAACATGACCAACAAAAGACAACCTACTCCCTACCACAAAGCTGTCACACAAATAATGTGTGCTCTACTCTTCTTACCATATGAAATCCTACCGAGCTTGCTAGATAGTTCATCACCATAAGACTCGATCTCTCTTTCTTCAACAAGTATGGGGAAGAAAACCCCACTCAAAGATGAAGCGTTGTTACTGCAACATCCAATCCTTCTTGTTCTTGTTCTGGCCATGGGTGTTGTTATAATGGACCCATTTCACATGGGTCCTGTAGGAGGCCATGACTTTAGGCCTGTGAAGCACACAATTGCTCCTTACAAGCAAGTCATGGAGAACTGGCCAAGAGACAATCAAAGCCGGTTAGGACTTGGAAAGCTGGAGTTTGAAGATGAAGTCTTTGGCCCTGAGTCATTGGAGTTTGATCATTTGGGGCATGGCCCTTACACAGGGTTAGCCGACGGACGCATTGTTAGATGGATGGGTGAACACGTGGGGTGGGAGACCTTTGCACTTGTTACAACCAATTGGTGAGTCTCTTGAGTGTAATATAGTTTAGTCCATATGTGCTATGTAGCATATGGATTTTTTTTTTTTGCTAGCTATATATGTGGCCTTGATATGGTAGGGGGTGGCAATTTGTGTTCAAGTGTCGGGTTCGAAGCATGAGTATAAATCTATATAGATCAACTTAAACCTGGCCAATTTAATTAAACGGGTGAAACCTCTAATCAATAATAACCCGCTAATTTTATGTTAGATTCATGACGAGTTTGCAGATCATGTCAAAAATTGTTATCTTTAGTGTCACTCTTGTTAGGTTTGAGTTGTGTTGAGGCAATAGTATAAGACTATATTATAAATCAGACTTAATTCAATTGATTTAATTAAATGGGTAATACCCCTCGACCTTAAACGGCTAATTTTGTGTTGGGTCCTGTCAAGTTTACGGATTGTGTCAAAAATTGCCAGTCTTAGGATTTGGCAAATCTAGCTATGGAAACTTAATGCATATATACAAGAATATATGTAAAGTATATTTCATTTTCCTTAACACATGCTAATTACATGTGGCTCTTGAAAGGTCAGAGAAGCTCTGTGCTAAAGGCGTCCACTCAACCACACACAAGCAATGGAAGCATGAGAAAGAGTGTGGTCGTCCCCTTGGCTTAAGGTTCAACAAAGAGACTGGAGATTTGTACATAGCTGATGCTTATCATGGCCTTCTGGTTGTTGGGCCCGAAGGAGGAATTGCAAGACCTCTGGCAACCCATGTAGAAGGGAAGCCTATACTATTTGCTAATGATCTTGACATTCATAATAATGGATCCATCTTCTTCACGGACACAAGCAAAAGATATGACAGAGTGTAAGTTTAGCATTTCCTTTTGTTATTATATGATTTCCCACTTTGTGTTATGCATATATAGGTACAAATTAACGAAAATTTCTTTTTGCAGGGACCATTTCTTTATATTGTTGGAAGGAGAAGCCACTGGTAGGCTTCTCAGATATGATCCTTCTACTAAAACAACTTTTGTTATCTTGGAGGGCTTGGCTTTTCCAAATGGAGTACAATTATCGAGGGACCAAAGCTTCATGCTCTTCACTGAAACTACAAACTGCAGGTACTTTCAGCAATTGATTGTCTTGATTATATTACAAAACAAAGTAATGATATCATTCATGGCACTATGCAAGACAGGCTAATGAAGTATTGGTTGGAAGGACCAAGATCCGGAACCACAGAGGTTGTAGCTGACCTGCCAGGTTTCCCAGACAACGTAAGAATAAATGAGAAAGGCCAATTCTGGGTAGCAATTGATTGTTGCCGGACCGCCGCACAAGAGGTTTTGGCACGCAATCCATGGATGCGAAGCATCTACTTCCGATTGCCGATCCCAATGAACTTCTTAGCTCGCTTGATGGGGATGAGGATGTACACAGTAATCACACTCTTCAATGAGAAAGGAGAGATTTTGGAAGTTCTCGAGGATAGGAAGGGTGTGGTGATGAAGCTAGTGAGTGAAGTAAGAGAAGTAAATGGGAAGCTATGGATTGGTACTGTGGCTCATAACCAAATTGCCACCCTCCCTTACCCCTTAGCTAGTTGAGGCCTTAACTTCATTTTCTTATTGGTCTTTGCATTTGTTATTATAATGTATTAGATGGATAACTTGGTTTATGATTTGTGTATCAATATTTGGTAGTTAAATGACTTGGGGCACTTATATTTATTGCTCTTTGGCCTAGTGATAATCACAAGTGAACCCCTAACATCTTGTACGTACTAAATGTTTCGGGGAACTATTATTTATGAACATTACTAACAAATGGACAATTAAATAGAGCTTGAAAAATGAATAAATTAAATTATTTTACAAAAGGAATGGTGACATGACAGTTTCAACTGACTCTAGATAGGCCTCTTGGCTAATTAGCACAAAGATAACTGCATTTAGGGAATGCATCCACTAAGAATGGTCCGATTTTATGGCTTTGTTTGTTATAATTCTTGTTTTTTGATCTTTTGTTTTCTCTTCTCAAAATAAGAACATTTTCAACCAAAACTCACAACAAAACGCCTTTCAAATAATTTAAAAAGAATCTCTCTTTATTATCTATTTATTTATTTTAAACTGCGACCTTCGAACGATCGAAAATTCCAATGAACGTTCAAAATGTCCATAAACTTTTTTTAAAAGGAATGTCAATTTTAAAAACTCTAGCATAGTACTGGATTGTCCTATTTAAAGGCCAAGATGCAACCCTATTACCCTATACCCATTTTGCCCTTATTTTAGAAACCCTAGACCTAGAAAGAGAAGGAGGAGAGAGAAAGGAGGCTACTCCTGAAGATTGGTCTCTCTAAACTTGGAAGACTCTTACCTGAGGGTAACCAATCTCTAACATCTTTGTTTTTATGCATGTTTTATTATTGAAATCATACCTAAAGCATGCTTAGTTGTTTTTAGAAGAAAACATGTAATTTATTAAATGGGTCGCTTTTGTGAAAAATGAATCTTGCATGGAAACTTGAGGATTGTATATTGGGCTTTGTGTTATAGATTAAACATTGGTTAAGTACTTATAATATAATTTTTTTTTTCATCGTTCATGCTTAATGTTTTAATGATGGGTTTAATAAATGTATATTATCACTTTTATGTGTTTTAAGTGACATACAGGATTAAGTCCTATTGATCTATGCACGTATGGTGTATTTTAATATTCCAGGATTTTGTGATGTGTATAAGTTAAGATTATTGCATGGAAATAGGGTTTATGGTTGATTTTAGTTCCGAATCTAGAGGAACAAACATTTGACCCTCGAAGAATGAATGTTCGACTCTCATGAACGATCAATGATACTAGAGAATCAATAATTAGGGTTTTTAATAACGAATTAAGGTTTCAACGTATGATTAGGTTTTTAGTGTTTATTAGTATTTCTAGCATGTGGTGTCTAATATTAGAGTGTGATTTGTAGTAACTTAGTGATTAAGATGTCTGAGAGCGAGAAGGATCACCCGAGGCAACTAAAGTAAATGTTTACGGAACTATTTTCATTCTAACATGCGATGTGTTTATGAGTTGAGCACGCTTTACTTTTCAAATGAATATGTCATCAGCCTACTGATTTTCATAACATGTTTATAAATGCTTCAAGCATATATATTTGCTTATTATATGAACTATAATAATTGAACATATTTTGAGTGAATTGTGTTGTGACAAATACTACCTAAATTAATAGATAATAATTGCTACGTTTTACTTGCAAGTGCACAAGGTCAAAAGATGTAGTTAAGTGTAAGTGCAAGATCGATCCCACAGGGATTGGTAAATTACGCTTAAAATTAGTTTTGCGATAAAAAGTAAGAGAGAAAAATTGAGTTTGATTTAAATAATGCGAAAGAGGTAGGGCTTTGATTTCCACCACTAATCATGCTTATATAATAAAACAATATGCCAATGCTCAAATTACATGATGAATATTTAATGGTTGCCAACCTAAGGGCATGGTGTATACTCCTTAAGCTATTGGTTTCCCTAAGCAACGAATTAGGCATGGTGTATACTCTAACTCTTTTCTTCCCTAAAGGATTTAGCATGGTGTATACTAAGTTGTTCTCTAGGAAAGCATATGAACTGTGAAAACCGACAACCACATGAGACCTAGGGCATGGTGTATACTCCCGGTTTCCCATGTTGATTAACCCAAGAACCCGGTGTGGATTACTTTCGTTACTTATGTTAAACCCAGGACTCGGNTATTTTTGAGATGAAAAGTCTCTAAGGTAGGAAAGGCAATAACCGACATCTTCGAGTTAATAATATGCTTAATCTCGGGATTATTTTGGATATAAAGACGCTTTAGTTGTTGAAAGCCTTCCCTATCTAATTCGTGTAGAACACTCTTAATACCCTTTAACTCATCTAAGTAAAGATTTTCTGTTCTATTCAGTAGCATTTTAATCCCAACCTCCAATTGAAAGCTTGTATTTAGCTTGAGTTTTAATGTTGGTGAGGCTTCTTCTTGCCCATCAGACCAATCCCATTTATCTCCTACAAATATTACGTATCTCTGCAACTTCTCAAACAACAAATCTTTTGGTAGATTGTTCGCATTTGGAATGTGTATATTTAAAGCAGTCAAATGTGACAAATGCTTTAGCTCAGCAAGGCTAGCATTATTAAGTCCTTCAGCTTTCCACTTAACAAAACTGTTTCCCATATACAACTCTTCTAATGCGACCAAGCTTGATAGGACATTAGGTGGAATCACTTCCAGTTTGGAACAACCGCTCAAATTCAACAACCGCAAACGAGTCAAGAACCCCATTTCTCTTGGCAATTGTGAAATTTTGGAAGTATGAAGGCTAAGAATTGCCAAATTCGTTAGCTTTCCAATCAAAGATATGTCTTCCAATACACATTGATCCAGGCACAATGTTTGTAGATTTTCAAGTAATTGAAGTGATGACGGAAGTGATGAAAGTTGCATTTTGGTCAAATCTAAAACTTTGAGCTTTCTCATCCCTTCAAAGAAATTGTCTGAGATTTGCAAAGCATGATCTCTACCCAATAAAGAAAATAATCTTAATTCTGGACATTCCATTTCTTTAAGTTCATGGACATCTCCACCTTCAAAAGAGATTAATGCCTCACATTTTTTGAGTGCATTTGCATCTGGCCATTCTATTAGCCCACCATCAACTCTTGCCACAAACATATTATGATCTCGTGACGCTATTAATTTCATAGCATCACAAACAACATCATGCATACGTAAATGTTTAGAGCTATAAGGACTTTGTAGTAACAGACAAGAGTCTTTCAGAATACGAAGTATTGTTCGAAGTTTGTTTCTTGCATCTTCTATTATATTAATACCATCAAATAAACCCAAACCATAACAATACTGCAACAAGAATATCTCGTGATTAATGTAGTAACCCAGTTGAGAACAAAGCAAAAAGACGTCTTGGACCTCCACGCTTTCAAGATGTTTATAACTCAGCTCTACAGAATAATATATCTTTGACTGCATTATTGTAAGGCCTCCGAGAGCAGGTTTTCTTAGTTGCTGCAAGGCATTCTTCCATTCATATAACTCTTTATTTTTCAGTGCCTTAGAAACCGTTACAAGTGCAAGAGGCAGACCTGCACACTCTTTAGCTACCTCAGTTGCTATGCTTCTCAAATTGGGTTCTCTAACACAATCACCTGCCATCTTCTCAAATAAACTCCATGCTTCTTCTTCAAGTAAAACTTCAAGTCCAAAATCCTTTTGGGTTCCCATTTCACAAACTAATACATCTCGATTTCTGGATGTGAGTAATACTTTGCATTCCTCACAAG
Source organism: Carpinus fangiana (assembly GCA_006937295.1). Taxonomy (NCBI): domain Eukaryota; kingdom Viridiplantae; phylum Streptophyta; class Magnoliopsida; order Fagales; family Betulaceae; genus Carpinus; species Carpinus fangiana. Next base: position 21,154,186 of record CM017326.1, read on the forward strand.
GAATTCCTATTGCCTCCAAATCAAGATTCTGCCATATGTCATCAAGGATAACATGTATCTTCTTCTTTTCATTGGTTCCTGTTAACCTCTGCCGTAGAAGAATTGCTCTCCCAATTACAGTACTCTCCACATCAAACTTTAGACCAAGCATCTCTGCGATTTCTCCTTGAATTCGTCTAAGGTCAGGGCTCTGGGTAACAATTGCAATAGCCACCTCATCCGATAACTGTTTTTTCATTGCTTCCTTAGCAACTTCTCTCACCAGCGTAGACTTTCCCACACCTGCCATCCCCCACACCCCAATCAACTGGATCTTATCATCTATCAGTGCCTCCATAAGTCTCATCATAGTTGACTTTCTTGAGTTAGAGTCCACGTAATCTGTAGATCTGGTTGTCACTATCCCCTGTGGAGCAGGGCGGTAGGAAACTCTGTCAAACTTGGAATTTTCCAGGACTACATCAATAGCTTGCGCTATCTTCTTTGCTTTATGGCTTAGATGATGTCGTAGCTTCAAGTCAAGGCATGCAGCAGCATTAGAACGCCTTGTCTTCGCTTCTTCTTCACCTTCAACAACTTTCATGGCCAATTCTGTAATCTCATCCACCTCTTTCAACCAATTGTTAACAACACCTTCAATTGCTTCTCCATTTCTTATAGCAGTATCAATGGAATGTTGCATGGTATCTCTAGCAAGCCGCAACTTCTCTACCTGCTTCTTCATACTCCCAATGTTGCTGCTGTAGTGAAACGAGTAACATAGCCACTGTCCGATTGGTTTGACCGTGTACTCAGCGATTTTTGCAGCAATTGCAATGAGAATCTCCATTCTTGTTTCAATTTCTTTTTCTTTTTCTTTTTTTTTTTCACTTTTCTTCGGCTTTTTTTTTTTTTTTTCTTATTAATCTTTTTGCGAGTAGAGAAAAACTCAAAACCAAGAAAATGAGAACTGAGAACTACAACGAGAATAAATAATAGGCAGAACAAAGGAAATAAAAGGATTTGTTTTCCTTGGGATATTCATAAACTGGAGCAAGGAGCCACTGGAATAAAATTCGAAACCACGCTAAGCTGTGTTTCTTTGGTTTTCACCATTTAATACTTTTACTTGGGAATTCAAACCTGGGTTTCATGGGCTCATATGGGAAATGTCAACTTGACTTTCACACCTAATTAATTCTTTATCAGCCCCGACAGCCCGTTGACTCGCGCTTAGTTCTGAAAATAAAAAATGCGTAAATCAGAAAACGGCAAGTGATAATATCGAAATATGATATAGGCAAAATATACTGAAACATATATATATATATATATATATATATGGGGTTTGCTAGGGATTCTCTCCATAGTGTTCTCTTGGCGTTCTCCCAGTCTTATATAGAACATGATTTAAGAAAAAATAAAATTGTAATATCGTTTTTTTGCTAACAGATTAATTTTTATGAGTTAATAGTTAGGTTCTAATGCTTTAAAACTTGTTTTTGGATTCAAAACTAAAACCTAATGGTGGAAGGTTAACCCTTTAGGGATGATATCACCCAAAATAGATTTGATCATCCTAAATTTGATGCTAATGCTTCAATTTTGGTGCTAATGTCTTACAAATTTGGTGCTAATGCCTCAAATTTGGTGCTAATGCCTAAAAAAACGGATGGTGGAGGCCACTACAATTTTATTTTTTCTTAAATTATGTTTTACGTAAGACTGAGAGACTGTTAGAAAAACCTACCGGAAGAACGCCTTGTATTTTCCTATATATATATATATATATATATATAACAAGTCGTTTAGAAGGAGAAAAGAACCAAAAGACATGAGAAAATCACTTAAGTGATCCATGGGTTTTCAACTAAATTGTCCTTTCGTGATACCAAAAAATCTTAAACATCCTGTGGTAATTAAGCTATTATTTGTTTAAAATAATCTGTCACGGAAATAATTAATGTACACATGAATCCACATCACAACCACTTGCAAATTGATACATAGCAACGTTAAGGACTCACCACTTTAAAAAATTAAAAATTAAAAAGGATAGAAGAAAAAAAAAAAAAAAAAAGCCATCACTCACCAAATGAGGGGCAACTACTCGTCTGATGAGAGGCAACCTTCCTTCTTAGAGTGGTGGAAAATCGTGGCAGCTAATGAAGTAAACATCCTGTGAATCATCAAATGTGCTATATATATATATATATATATATATATATATATATATGTCAATATACAACTGGTTATGACTTAAATCCAAGTGTGAATTTGATGGTTTCCATCAAACAACTTTAAGGCAATAATTATATTGAACCGTAAAAACTCTATTACAATTAATATCTCAATTAAATTACTCTTCTGATCAAGCAGTAATGCCTGAGAGGATAACTTTTTTGGAAAAAAGTGATGTGGCACGATTAAATGGTAATTTTACATTTAATATTTACACCTTTAAATTACCTTTTTGCAATCCCACGTCACTTTTAATTTTCAATGAAATCCTAAAAAAAATTATGTTCTCAAGCATTACTCATTCCAAAGACACAACAAATGCTCTACTTTAAGATAAAGAACCGCAAATCTACAATTAATCTTTATATGTAGTTGTGTATCAAGAGTGCTCAATCAATTGAAGTCATAAAAACTACAATAAATTAAACAAAAAACAAATCAAATTAAGATGGACAGTAAAACCACGTATGTACCTTTGGTTGAGTGCTCCGAATGAAGAGTGCAAGTCAAAGATGCTGGATCACCAGAATGAATATGAATATCAAGATGAGAGTTTGGCAATCAAAGTTTAGACTGTAATGGAGATAATTGGTTGATTGACTTTGAAAGGGAGGAAAAAGCACAACCACAAACATACAACTACGCACAAGAGATGATATATCATTTGACCCACCACATTCATTGCTGGCCAATCTTATTTGCTGCTTTCATGTTCAATATTTCTCATTTCATCTTGGAAAAGAAAAGTCAAACTCCTCCTTTCATATCAACCTTTCAAACATTATCTTCATTTTATATCACATTTATAATCAATTATTATTTTTCTTTAAAAAAAATAATAATTAAAAAAAAAAAAAAAAAAAACACATAAATCTAGGCCTCCATTAGGACCATTACCATATCTTGATCATCTCCCTTGGCAAGGTATTCTAAACCGTACTATTTATTTCTTAATTAAGCTCCTTCCAATAAATTGTTAGTGTTAAAGCTAGTACGATTATATATAAAAGGATGTAGAGAATATTGAAAAACTATATACTAACCCGTTGTTAATGCCTCACACAAACTACTAATTAATTACATTAATTATGTCCACCATAAACAACCAAAATTTATATATATCATCCGAAGCCTTTAAGAAAATAATAATAATTAAAAAAAAATAGAAAAGAAAAAATGATGCGCAAGTGCCGGAATCATCACTGCCACCAACAAGCTCTATGGATTATAGAAGGGAGAGATCGATCAGAGATGGGGGAGAAAAAATTGTTCGTAATACTTTAAGATTGATTTGCATGGTTTGAATTTTGGAAAATATAAGGTTTTTTTGTTTTGTTTTGTTTTCATTTTTGTTTATATTTGTATCTCACCCGTCTCTCAGATTCTCTCTCTCTACTGGCTGAAAACAAGGCTAGGATTTTGGGTTTGTTCTTCAAAATTAACCATCGAGATTTTAGGTCACTTGTTCCATGAGCTTCGGTTCTTCAAATTCCTCTAGATTTATATTTCAAAATAGGAATATTGGAAGCCTGAAACCTCTTTTTTTTTAAAATTTATAATTATTAGTTTTTAGTATTTTAATTCCAGTATAAAAAATCTTTTGTACCACACTATGACACTAAATTCTTGTTAAAGTCATCCACACACGTGGAATAAAAAATAGAAAAAGAAAAACCGTTACCGACCAATTGGAGAGTAGCATTAACACATCACAAATTAAAGAACAAATTTAGGCGGGGGCAAGTTGCAACCCTCTATTAACTTCGATACAACAAATTTAAAGCAACAAAACAAAAGCCTAAAATATACTTAGAAATGGGCCTAAAAAGTGACTTCGTCCATTTTGATTATTGGCTCACCCATCAAGAATAGTGCTGCCACAAATAATGGTTTGAAAGGGCGATTTAGAACTAAATTTACTTTAGACAACTCCAACTAGGGGTGAAAAAGCGGGTGGTTATTAACCACCCGCTAACCGCACTAATTTCATTTAATATTCGAGTTAAGTACAAGTCGAATTTATACGAGCCGAGCCCAAGTTCGCTCGCAAGTGGCTTGCCCTCCTAACACCCCTAAGTGTATAGCACACACACTTTTATTATTAAAAAATAATAATAATAAAATTCAATTAATCTCTTCAACTTCCATTACTTTTGTAATTATCTCTCAAAGTTTCAAACCTCCAAATTTAATGTATTGAACTTCTAATTTTTTACAATGTCACCCTTCCATTAAGATTTTCCATTAAATGCTATCAAAAAAATACTCATGCCTTTTTATTATTAAAAATAAAATAAAAATTAGTAAAGATTCAAGTGTAGATATTTTTGTAAATTCCGTTAAGTTCTGAACAACGCCTAAATCTTTGTAAATTTTTTAAAATGGTATTTTGGCAATTTTGTCGCCCCTCCATTAGGATTTAACGAAAAAAAAAATCTAATGGAGTATTTACATTGCAAAAAATTAGAAGTTAGATACACTAAATTAAGAGTTTTTGAACTTTATGAGACTAATTGTAAAAGTAATGAAAGTTCAGGGAATTGAAATGAAATTTTCGTATCTCCTTTTTATTATTTTTTAGGAAGAAACTTCACAAAAACCCTCATGAACATTCACGTGTTTTGAAATTACTCCTAAAGTTCAAAAATTCTCAATTAAGGGTATCGAACTTTTAATTTTATGCAATATTCCCCATTCGTTAGGATTTTCCGGTAAATCATGTAAAAATTTCCAAAATCCTCTTTTTTTTATTTATAAAATTTTTTAAAAAAAATTACAAAGATTCAAGTGTTGGTATGGATTTAACGGAATTTACAATAATACCTACACCTAAATCTTTGTAATTTGAAATTTTTGACAGGATTTAATGGAAAATTCTAACAAAGGGAAGACATTGCAAAAAATTAAAAATTTAATACCATAAATTGAGAGTTTTTAAACTTTAGAAGTAATTTTAAAACGCATAAAAGTACAAGAAGGTTTTATAACCATTACATTAAAAAAAAAAAAAATGATTACAAAAGGAAGGGATGACAACTGCCACTAACAAACAGCCAAAAATAGGTATTATTATAAGAAATGAAAACTAAAAATAAAGTGAAAAATAGATCCTAACAGATCCAATCATATATTCCTATATATAATTATGGGAATTTATATCATATAGGCATGGGTCGGCAGCCCAAAATTATTAAATGCTTAAGTTTTTTTTTTTTTTTTTGACAAAACACTCCTTGGGTAAGTCGAATCCTACCATAAAATCCATCCATCCAATTTTTCTAACTGCCGTTAGTGTGGGTCAAAACGGTGTGTTTTGACCCCATTAAAATATTATTATTATTATTTTAAAAACACCTGTTAAAAAAAAAAAAAAAGTTTAGGGGTGGCGTACCGGTCTGGGGAGAGAAAAAATTGT
>CM017326.1:21167901-21191071 GCA_006937295.1 Carpinus fangiana
TTCAAAGCCGTAAATTCTTCTCCAAAAATCGTCTCCTCTCTTCTATGTTTACAGGCCTATTTATAGACTCTAAGAGGATTCTAGAAACCCTAAAAAACGTAGGGTTTGAATCCTTGTGCAACAAGGATTTACAAACCCTAAAACTTAAAAACTTCCATAATAGGGCTGCGGCTGATTTGGGCTTCACGCCTAGGTGCGCTCGATCGCACTCGGGCTGCGATCGATCGCACTGTGATCGATCCCCTTCTTTTGCGCACGAACGCAGGTGCGTTCGATCTTCTGCTTGGGCGCTCGAGCGCTGGTGCGCTCGATCGCAGGTATCCTGCGATCGTTCGCACTTACAGCTTCCAGATCCTTCTTGAGCTTCTTCTAGTTTTCTCCAAATTCTCTTCCATTAAGCCCTAGACTTTCTTTTCTTCCAAAGGCCTGTAAAATAGAGAAAACACAAAAAGAAGTAAAATAGAACAAAATAATACATCCTAAAGGCATAACAAACATAAATTAAGGGGCTTAAATATGAATATTTAAGCACTTATCAAATTGTCATGAAAGGATGGTGGGCACATGTTTATATGGGCTCGATCCTGTGGTTAAAGAGAGTTACTTTTATTGTTTGGAATTGGATCAAATGATTATTTGTGATGGACACACTACAAAAGGATGTGTCACAATTACAGTTTTGCTAGTATTGTGAGTCGCCCAAGGTCACACTCAGTCAGATTGCTAGTTTATAACGGTATGTGATAATATCTGGAGCATCAGTATTGTACTGCAGATCCCTCAAGATAGCACGGCAGTGCCAACCCTACCAAAAAAAGCTTGTGGGCTTGGATAGACTAGATCAAAGAAAGCTATGAATGCTAATATTTATTTATATAACACATGATTTCTCTTCATGAAAAATACAAATTGATTGCCACTAGAATTATGCCTATGTGATGTACACTGAGATGCGTGGGAATACATGAGGAAGAAGGGAAGAGACGTTGAGGTGGAACCACCTCGAAGGATGACAACACGCTCCCAGACCAGAGCTGCAACAGAGGACTAGAAGCAGAGTATTCTGGAGCTGCGAACGATCGCAGAATGACCTGTGATCGATCACAAAACTCGTGCCCAATGTCCAAAGGCTACTGAGGAAGCGACCGTTGGATGGTGATTGATCGCATGATCGATCACAGAACTTGCGTCTAACGTGGGAAGCTACTGAGGGAGCGACCGATGGCAAGGGTTCGAGCGCCCTGATCGATCGCCCATCTGCGAAAGATCGCACCCGTGCTGTGATCGATCGCACATGGGGTTTTATGTTAATTTTCCGCAACTTAACTTATTGCACCGACTTTAATTTCCTTGTTTTAGTAGTTTTAGAGTTTTAGACGCCCTATTTCGTTCTTTGTTGGACCTGAGGCTATAAATACATGTTTATAGCCTCCAAATATTGCAGTTTTTGTTGTTTATCAGTTTTCATCAAATAAGAATCTCAGAGTTGAGTTTTCTTCTATTTTCCTTTGATTTATAGATAGACTCTATAATTTGAAGAAGAATTCCCTGATTTTTGAGAGTTTCAAACCCTAGAAATTAATTATCTTTCTTCTTGTACTGTTTTATTGGCTTCCGATTAGTCAGGCTGCATCAGTTGGTATTAGAGCTTAGTTTTCTTTCCATGGCACTGGTCATAAGAAGAAGGGGCAACCACGATGCAAGTTTGCACGACGCGTATGAGCGTGCCGACTCAGTTCATGAAGAGCCAGAGGCGACACTGGAGAGACACGAAGAGGACCCACAGGCGGCATTGAGGGCGCAAATTGCCGACCTCACCCAATAGCTGGCCGAATCGCATCTCTACAACACACGTCGACAATGTCGAACTCCACCCCGGCGGGAGGAAGAGGAAGACGAAGACGACTACAGTTATGAATCTGCAAACCCTTTTGCAGAGCGCCAAACGCAGGGACGTCGACCACCTGCGCAAGCTCATGCTAATCTGTGGGAGAGCGGGTTCAAACTGGATATTCCCGAATTTTCAGGGGGAATGCAACCTGAGGAATTTTTGGATTGGGTAGTGGCAGTTGAAGAAATTCTCGACTTCAAGGGGGTACCTGAAGATAGACGGGTTTCTTTGGTTGCAACCAAATTTCGGGGTAGAGCTGCAGCATGGTGGCAGCAATTGAAGCAAATAAGAGTGCGGCAAGGCAAATTGAAGATCACTAGTTGGGAGAAACTATTGAGTAAGATGCGACCCACCTTTTTGCCCCACAATTACCTTCGGACTATGTATCAAAGGCTGTAGAATTGGAGCCAAGGTTTGAAGACGGTAGATGAATGTACAGAGGAGTTTCACAAATTATTGGAGCGAGTTGATCTATCAGAGTCGGATGAGCAACTAGTGTCAAGGTACATTGGGGGTTTGCGGCCACAAATCCAAGACACGGTAAATCTTTTTGACCTTGTGGACATTTTGGCAGCCCACCAAAGAGTTGTGTTAGTTGAGAAGACGTTAGCGCGGGGGTCCTTGGGCGTTTTGGACGTGGTGGAGCGGGAAGTTACTACCGGTTGGGGGGCACATTCCCAAACTGGGGATCTACTCCAACCAACGGGCCAAACAAGTGTTTTTGATGTGGGGAACCGGGTCATTGGATAGCGGAGTGTCGCAAAGGAGAGAGGTATGGTAAGGGTCTTCTTGTTGATACGGGGGGCGCCTTTGAGGAGCAAGGTGATGAAGAGGAACAAGAGGCAGCTTTTGATGAAGACGGAGAAGGTGAGGAAGAATTTGTTATTGGAGAGGCCGAGAGCGGCCCCATGTTTATGGTGAGGAGGGTGTGCTTCACTCCTCGGAAAGCGGAAGATGAGGACGAGTAGCGTCACAATCTTTTCCACTCACGGTGTACGATCGGGGGCAAGGTATGTTAACTTGTCATCGACTTGGGCAGTTGTGAGAACGTCATGGCGGAGGAAGTGGTAGAGAAGCTGGCCATAGAGACGGAGAAACATCTCAATCCCTACCAGTTGAAGTGGCTCAAGAAAGGCAATGAGGTAATCGTTTCTAAACGCTGCCTAGTATCTTTTTCTATTGGGAGTAGATGTAAGGATAAAATGTGGTGCGATGTCATGGCAATGGATGCTTGCCACTTATTGTTGGGGAGACCGTGGTAGTATGACCAAGGGGAGCACCATGATGGGAGGAAAAATACTTATAGCTTTATGTTCCGGTAAAGTGAAGATAACCCTGTTGCCAAGTTTGGGAAACGGCTCCAAACCCACCAAGGGGGCGGGTCACTCTCAATCCCTCTTGACACAATGAGAATTTATCACAGAGATGTTGGCGTCAAAGGTGGTATATGTATTGGTGAGCAAGGATAGTTGCAATGGTGAAGAAGTGTCGGAGGAGGCTAAGGGGTTGATGGGGGAGTTTGCGGATGTATTTCCAGTGGAGCTACCCGATGAGCTCCCGCCACTTCGTGACATACAACACCAAATCGACCTAGTGCCAGGGTCAAGTTTGCCTAATCGACCACACTACCGCATGAGCCCAAAGGAGCATGAGGAGTTGAGGCGTCAAGTGGAAGGACTGCTGGCCAAAGGACATGCTCGGGAGAGTTTGAGTCCTTGTGTGGTACCGGTATTGCTCACGCCCAAGAAGGATGGTACATGGAGGATGTGTGTGGATAGCCAAGCCATTAACAAGATCACCGTGTGGTACAGATTTCCTATCCCTCGATTAGATGATTTGTTGGACCAATTGAGTGGGGCTAAAATTTTCTCAAAGTTGGATTTACGGAGTGGATACCATCAAATTCGGGTCTGGCCCAGTGATGAGTGGAAGACTGCGTTTAAAATGCGGGAGGGACTTTATGAGTGGTTGGTGATGCCATTCAGGCTTTCTAACAGCCCTAGCACTTTTGTGAGGGTGATGAATCAAGCCTTTCGCCCATTCATTGGCAAGTTCGTAGTGGTATACTTTGACGACATCCTGATTTATAGCCCCAACCAAGAGAAGCATCTTCAACATGTGCGGGAGGTACTTGATGTGCTCCGGAGGGAGAAATTTTATGCTTCACCCGCCAAGTGCTCATTTATGAAGGATTCGGTTCTTTTCCTTGGATATGTGGTGTCTAAGGATGGATTGGCGGTGGATGAGTCCAAGGTGGCAGCAGTGAGAGGTTGGCCTCTTCCCACTACGTTGCATGACATCAGAAGTTTCCATGGGTTGGTGTCCTTTTATCGGCGTTTCATCCATGACTTTAGCACTATCATGGCACCTATCACAGAGTGCATGAAAGGGGGAAAGTTTTCTTGGAGTGATGTCGCGATGGAGGCCTTTGGAGTGATCAAGCTCAAGCTCACGATAGCCCCATTGCTTGTGCTTCCAGATTTTGAAATCCCTTTTGAGCTGCATTGTGATGCCTCCAAAGTCGGCATTGGAGCGGTATTGAGTCAGGGAGGAAAATCGGTGGCTTTTTTAATGAGAAGTTGGGTGGCCTCAGACTCAACTATAGCACCTATGATGTGGAGTTCTATGCATTGGTGCAGTCATTAAGACATTGGAGCTCTTATTTAGCCTATAATGACTTTATCTTGTACTCGGACCATGAGGCATTGAAGCACCTCAACAGTCAAGATAAACTATCCGTTCAGCATGCCAAGTGGCGGCATATGTGCAACAGTTTTCCTTCACCATCAAGCACATGGCGGGAGCATTGAATAGGGTAGCCGACGCCCTCAGCCGCAAGTCGTCCCTGTTGGTCATTATGCAAAATAAGGTACTTGAGTTTGAATTTATAAAGGATTTATTGATTACTGACCCTTTCTTTGGACCCATTGTTGAGGATGTCATTTCGGGAGTAAGCTCGGACTATGGGTTGTTTAATGGGTTCCTCTTTAAGGGGCACCAATTATGCATTCCAGATTGTAGTCTAAGGATGAGGATTATCCAAGAGCGCCATAATGAGGGGCACATGGGGTGAGACAAGACAATTTAGTTGGTGGCGAAACAGTTTTATTGGCCGACTATGCGCATGGAAGTGGGCCGACTCGTGGCGAGTTGTAGAGTGTGCCAAGTATCGAAAGGGGGAGCAACTAATGCAGGGTTGTACATGTCGTTGCCTATTCCTGAGGGTCCATGGACTAATGTGAGCATGGATTTTGTGCTGGGCCTCCCTCGTACCCAAAAAGGTAATGATTCAATCTTTGTGGTTGTTGATCGTTTTCAACCGCGATACACGCTTCTTTAGCCACTTTTGGCGGTGATTGTGGCAACTATCGCACACTAAGCTGGATTTTTGTAGTGCGTATCACCCTCAGACAGATGGCCAAACAGAGGTGGTCAACCGGTCCTTGGGGGCTTTACTGCGGAGTTTGGTGGGAGAGAATCTCAAGTCATGGGATCAGTAGCTGTACCAAGCAGATTTTGCATTCAATCAGCACGGGTCTTAGTTCATTCACTATCATATATGGAGGTAACCCGCGGACACCGTTGGACTTAGCACCTTTCCCTGATTTGAAGAGAACACACACTAAGGCGGAGGATCTCATTGCACACATTAAGGAGGGCCATCAGTTAACAATCAAGAATCTCAAGGAGTCGACGGTGAAATATAAGGCGACGGTGGATAAGAAGCGGCGTCCATTGGAGTTTGAAAATGGAGAATTTGTGTGGGCAGTCTTAACTAAAGATTGTTTTGCTCTTGGTGAGTACAACAAGTTAGCGGCGCACAAGATTGGACCTGTTGAGATTGTGAAGAAGATCAACGCCAACGCATATCAGCTGAAGTTGCCAAGCCATATCAAAACATCAGATGTTTTTAACATCAAACATCTTGTGCCGTTCATTGACTATTCTTCAGAAAAGGATGCGAATTTGAAGGCGAATTCTCTCCAACCTGGGGAGGATGATGTAGACCGAGATGCGTGGGAATACATGAGGAAGAAGGGAAGAGACGTTGTGGTGGAACCACCTCGGAGGATGATGGCACGCTCCCAGACCAGAGCTACAACAGGACTAGAAGCAGAGTATTTTGGAGCTGCGAACGATCGCAGAATGACCTGCGATCGATCACAAAACTCGTGCCCAATGTCCAAAGGCTACTGAGGAAGCGACTGTTGGATGACGATCGATCACATGATCGATCACAGAACTTGCGTCCAACGTGGGAAGCTACTGAGGGAGCGACCGATGGCAGGGGTTTGAGCGCCCTGATTAATTGCCCATTTGCGAACGATTGCACCCGTGCTGTGATCGATCGCACACGGGGTTTTATGTTAATTTTCCGCAACTTAACTTATTGCACCGACTTTAATTTCCTTGTTTTAGTAGTTTTAGGGTTTTATAGGCCCTATTTCGTTCTTTGTTGGACCTGAGGCTATAAATACATGTTTATAGCCTCCAAATATTGCAGTTTTTGTTGTTTATCAGTTTTCATCAAATAAGAATCTCAGAGTTGAGTTTTCTTCTATTTTCCTTTGATTTATAGATAGACTCTATAATTTGAAGAAGAATTCCCTGATTTTGAGAGTTTTAAGCCCTAGGAATTAATTATCTTTCTTCTTGTACTATTTTATTGGCTTCCGCTTAATCAGGCTGCATCACTATGCCATTTCAAAATAAACTACACTTTTTACATGGTATAATAAAGGAGGTAATGCATGTAATTTTTGGTGAAAAATCCATGCATAATCTATGAAGGTTACAAATTGACGTGTAAGGCTCATTTCATAACAAGTTCCATAACACGTTACTTACTAAGTCATGTGTTTATTCGATTAATTTTGATAGAATACAAGGATCATGTTCTACCTCTAATTGACAAATAAAAAAAATATATGAGCTAAGCCATACAACAAACATAGAACATGCACAGTGTAATTAAAACATAAACACAAACACAACACAAGATTTGTTTACAAAGTGGAAAACACTTTAAACACATCAAAGGTAAAAACCACTTCAAAGCAGCCAAACCCACGAAATCACTATATAGAGATTCTTGGATCGAGCGCCACCTACCTAGGCTTGAGCGCACCAGCGCTCGAGCACATCTAGCCTAAGCTCGAGCCCAAGCTCCTTGGGATCAAGTGCACATGACTTCCAGAATGTGCGAATACTCCTTGGCCAGCCTGGAATTAGGTTTTCATCTCCCACTTGGACTAGGAGACTGACCTATGATTTTTCTTGGTCTACTAGGATTTTCCTAGTCCATAAACCGACCTCTTAACTTGTAAATTAGAGAGACTGCTGTCTAGAGCTAAAAGTCAAAAAATAGTCTTTGGAGATTAGCGGAGTCATGAACGGCTAAAACCCTTACTGGGGTGTTGATATAACCCTATCCAAGCACAATAGTTTGATTGTATTTAATTTCTAGATTTTCAATTTATGCAGGTTAATTGTATGACTATGAGAATTGCTACATATTGATTTTGTTCCTAAATTATTAAATGCAATTGTTCCTAACTTCCAAAATCAAGATTTGTGAAATTCTTCTCTTGTCTTAGAAAGTCTTTTGCTTTTATTGAACTCAAATAATTCTTATTTTCTATGATTATTTGGATGATGGTTATAAAATGGTTTTCTTTGACATATGATAAATAGAATTTGATAGGTCATGCCTAAGGGAGACGGATTGTACAACACTTTAGTTTTGTGTAATTTTTGTAGACAGTCAGTGCCAACCGAATATGGGTTATGCTTATTCATTGATTGTATGTATCATGTTAAAGAATTAGATAATTTATACCTAGGGAAGATGGGTCGTACCACATCTTAGTGATTAGGTGGACGATCAGTGCCAACCAAAGATAGATTATATTTATTATTTAATATAGTAGTTTCTTGTTTATTCATGACATGCATAGAATTGAGTTCTTGATTAAATATGATTAACCATTGTTTTGTGGATAGAGATGAAGTCAATACCCTACATTCTCTCTCATATTTTAATTCGGACAAAGTTTTCCTCCAAACTGGGTTGGAGGAATTTCCTTCAACCTAGTTTATAAAAGTAACACGTGTTTCATTTTTTAATAACATGTGAGATGCATATGGATTTTTAATAAAATTTATTTCAACTTTGTCCTTACTATTAAAAAAATATGTGCATCTCACATGTTCAAGGGACACATGTCACTTTTATAGACTAGATTGGAGGAAATTTCTCAAACCCAGTTTGGAGGAAAATTTTGTCTTTTTAATTCTCTTTTATTTTTATGCACTTTAGTTATAAAAACAAATCAACTCAATTTCCTTTATATTAAGTTAATTTTAATTCTCAGAAATTTAATAACAAAACTCCTGTAGTCATTGAGGTTCGACATTCTCTCTATAGCCGTATCCTACAAAGATTCGTTCTCTTGCGAGTGGTTAATTATTGTCACATTCACTTAAATATTGTCACATTCTCTCTAATTATTGTCACATCACAAAATATTGTCTCCTATTGTCACATTCACTTAAATAGATGTTTGTTATTAACATTATAGAAATGTTTGTTTGAAAGCTCTGAGTCTATATTGATGATACATAATGTTATTCAAGGTTACATGATTAGCTATCTATGATAATTTATTTTCTCTTTCCACTACATAATTAGTTATGTAGTTATTACAGATAATTACTAGTTAATTAGTTCGAATGCACTACGAGTAACATTCCAAGTTAAGTAAATCTAATTATTTAATTTTGTGGGTGTTACAAAATATTGTGTATTGGTAGCATTTCTCACTTTGCAGAGAATACATAAGTTATAAATGATGTTTGCAATCTCTCTTTCATGCCAAACCCATATTAACACACCAAAGTCGTCCACTCTCTACTCCTTTTATTGTCAATAATTGTTGTCTTCTTTAATATTATATATTATATTCATGTTTTCCTTTTATGCCAAAAAGTAATTATTATAAGAGAGTACTTATTTGTTAGTAGTTAAAAACAAACTAGTAATTGGTGTTAATCCTCATATCTTCTATTGTTAAACATTAGGTAGCAGTACGAGATCATAGTTGGTGTTAGCATATTCTGAAACTATTGATTGTTGCAAGTAGCCATTTATAGATTTTATTATTTTTTTTATTTCTTTTTGTCTTTTGTCAACCTCAATTTTTGTGGAGTTCCAATACATTACAATTTCATGTGGGTTTCTTTCACACTTGAATATTTGTATCATTTCTTTCTTCAACTGAATCTTTCTTGATATGAACAATGTAAATATTAGTTTATATGAGTTAGTGTTACATGAATGATTTTTGCAAACACAAACACATAATAGGGATAGATGTTAGGTTTTGAGGGAACCTATACTCTAGATTCTAAGGGAACCTAAAAAAAACATGTTTCAAACACAAGGTTTGGGATTAATTTTGCTTATTTTTTATTAATTGATCACCATTTAAATAGAGGACTACAAGACAACACAAATCAAACTAAAAGACTTGGAGATAAACACTTACTCTTAGAGATACTGATGTAGATTGGACTTATCGTCAATCTATCTATATTATCTTTCATTATTGTATTTGAATTTCGTATTTTATCTTTATTAAGTGTTTATTAGATTTATGGAGTTTATAATTCGTATTTTATCTTTATTAAGTGTTTATTAGGTTTAAGGAGTCTATAATTCATATTTTATCAGGTTTTGGGTTTTGGGGCTATATATACATGTTTATAACCTCTAGAAAAGACAGTTGTTGTTTATTTATTGATTTTTATTAATGAGAATACTTAGAGTTGAGTTTATTCCTCTTTTTCCTTCAAAATGCTAGAGAGTATTTAAATTTTCAATAAGAGTTCTTAGATCATTGATAGTCTCAAGATCTAGAATTAGTTATCCGCTGCATATTTATTGTTCTTTGCTGCAGCCCACTAAGTCGCGCTGCATCAGTTGGTATTAGAGCTCAATTACTTTCCGTGAATGGGGAGGATCGACTGTCTGGCAAACATGAATAAAGTGTATGTGCATACGAAGACAACACGTAAGGAGCAACCGGCGATTTGTTTGCGGCACATGGAGGAGAGGTTTGGTGGTCAAACCATGCCCAAGAAGGGGTGTGCGCGCACCCAACACGGGGTCCCTACTGATCATTTAGCCGACATGGATGGTCTGAACATTCGTCGTCATCAACCAAAACCTTTTTACACGGGGGCGGGAGACAAATTTATCGCTGAATATCGACGACACATGGAGGAGCAATTCACGGTTTTGGGGGATCAAATCAAAGCCCTTACTACCCAATTATCCAACATGGGTGGTCACAATGGGAATGGATCTAGAGACCCTTTTGCGGAGCGCAGAACGCACAGACATCAGCACCGTGCGCAAGGTCATGCCAATCAATGGGAAAACGGATTCAAACTTAATATACCAGAATTCCAAGGTTGGTTGCAACCCGAAGAGTTCCTTGTAATAGAAAAAATATAAAAATTCGACAAAAAGAAGGTGTTTAGAGAGGCGGTGGAGATTAGGAGTCAATTGGGTGAGGAGGAGGAAGATGGATTCATTGAGGAAGATTGCTCGATAGATTGGGCCTCTCCACCAATCTATGATACCTATCCCGACGAAGAGGTGAGTTATATACATCAAGTTGATTTCCTTAGAGTAGATGCTATCTTGTCAAAAACTTTTAACCAAAGTTGTGATGAGATCTATGGAGTGGATACGACTTTTTTATCAAAGAGTGAATGGATCTTTGTGAGTTCGTTGGGAATTCTCATAGCATGTGGGAAGGGTAAGGCAAGACAAGGGCATGGAAAGCCTACACGGCAAGGGGAGGTGCATGGTCTTCAATATAAATGTGGTGGTGTGTTGATGAATAAGGCCATCATGTTTATTATGGGGGTATGGCCTTGTTGTGATTTTGAGAAGAGAATATTGGAATGAGTTGACAAGGCACCCGAAGGACCGTGGAAAAGACAGTTCAAATTCGGAGTGAATTCTCTCCAACCTGGGGAGGATGATGTAGATTGGACTTATCGTCAATCTATCTATATTATCTTTCATTATTGTATTTGAATTTCTTATTTTATCTTTATTAAGTGTTTATTAGATTTAGGGAGTTTATAATTCGTATTTTATCTTTATTAAGTATTTATTAGGTTTAGGGAGTCTATAATTCCTATTTTATCACGTTTTGGGTTTTGGGGCTATATATACATGTTTATAGCCTCTAGAAAAGACAGTTGTTGTTTATTTATTGATTTTTATTAATGAGAATACTCAGAGTTGAGTTTATTCCTCTTTTTCCTTTAAAATGCTAGAGAGTATCTAGATTTTCAAAAAGAGTTCTTATATTATTGATAGTTTTAAGATCTAGAATTAGTTATCCGCTGCATATTTGTTGTTCTTCGCTATAGCCCACTAAGTTGCGCTGCATCAGATACACTCCTATTCTAACTTGGAGATAAACTCCTACAAAGAACAATAGAAACCTACTACTAAATAACTTATGTACCACAGTGCTACAAATAATTAAAAGATTGACATAGATAACTATAACTATCATTATTTAACATAATTATACTATAATAATACTTCTAACTTATCTCCATGTTACTTCCATAACATTTCTTTTCCCTTAGAAAGACCTTGTCCTCAAGGTCCTCAATGATTTCTTCCATATCAATCAGTAGATAAGCAAAAATCATGAGGTGTAGTAAAATTAGATAGACACTTAAGAATTGGCTGCAATTTGGAGATAATCCCTCAAATGAAAAGCTGATGTTGTAGGCATACATCTACGGTTACTTTTTCTCTCTTCAAGACCATCACATGAATGATGAGTGCCTAAAAGTGCTTATTTGGACCCCTTAATTTATATTTGTTAGGCTCTTAGCTTTGTTAATATCTAATATTTTGTGTTGTTCTAGTGTTTTAGTGTGTTGTAGGTCCTTGGTGCGAATTGTGGTTCAAATGGGCGGAATTAAGCAAAGATGGAACTTTAGCCTCAGCAGGTGCGTTCGAACGCACATACTGCGTTCGAACGCACTACGGTCGAACGCAAAAGCCACGTTCGATCGCACGCCGTGTCATCCCATGTTTCCCGCGTCGCCCTAGCCGGCCCTATCATTCATCGCTTCAACCTTGCGCAGTGGGCAATTATGTGTGTTCGACCGTACATAATGCGTTCGAACGCAACTCCTACACTCGAACGCACGCGGCACTGCGATGCGTCTGCGACCGAACGTACAGCACACGATCGAACGCACGTAGCTGCGTTCGAACGAACCCCTGACCTGGTAGCACACGAAATTTTGTCTATAAATAGGACTTTGTGTATTTTGTATTTCTCACGCTTGGGATGCGTTTGAGGTGCCCTCAGTGGCCCAAAACCTCCCCGTTCTTCATTGTAAACACTCCTAAATGTCAATTTAATTTAATGCTTTTATTTATTTTGCTTTAGACTCTTATTCCCTTCATCATGTTTCTATCTAAATATTTTTATACTTAGTTTAATACTCCGTTCGTCATTTACTATTTTGCTTGTTCGTTTCAATTCAATTTCGTGACAAAATTGCGTTGATTGTTGTTTATGAATCGTTTAACGTCAACAGTCATTGCAACCGGAGATACATCGGATGATTCGTCTTCGGACCAATATCCGTTGTGACCTTTTAAAATAGTGTTTGCATCGATTAGTTCGACAAGATTTCGTAACGACAATAGGACATGCATTAGTGCTTAATCGATAGACGGATGTATGAACTAATTAATAGCAAATAGAATACGCCTAGTAGCGTAATTGTTGTTGAGTATGGACTAAGCATATTTATATGTTGATTAAATTGTGGTGAGGTAAATTAGGGACCTTAGCGTTTTTATTTCTTTATTTTTATTGCATTTTAATTTAGTTTTATTTTCTCCACGCCATATGTTTGATGTTGGGACTAGGTTAAGATAGGATTAGTTTAGGTGCTTTAAAATTAGTTTTTAACAAAACACGATTCTCTGTGGGTTCGACACTCGCACTTGCATAACTACTTTATTATAAATGACTCGTGCAATTGGCGAGTACAATTAAATTTGTACATTAATGAAGCTGATCGAGTTGGATTGGTAAAAGTCTTTAGAAGCTTCCTCATTTTTCCAGCAAGTATATCTCATCCCATTATGTCTTGTAACTTCTCTTCCTCATGTGGAAAGAGGTGGTCAACGGAGTTGCAGGTTTGGTGAAGGTCTCCCATATGGTGTTGGTGACTCTAAGGACGAATGTCTCAGTGGATTCCTCACTGTGTTATCTTCCTCTCTGATAAGCGCCGAATGTTGCACATTCAATCCCCTTAACTCGCATTTGTTAATTCCTTGGCATTGTTATTTGTTTGATTTTGTGTTGTTTTTGTGTTTTCAGGTATTTAATAAAGATGCAAGAAAAACTATTAATTTTGGGTTTAAAGCACAATTTGAGAGGAGCTAGAAGATATGATTAAGCTTAACCAATCACAATAGAGGATATACATGATTTGGTTAAGTTTAATCAAATCAAGGAAATGATAAAATCGGAATTTCTCCACTTGGAGTCAAAATCGGATCGGATAGAATTTCAGATTTTGAACACGTCTCAATAGTTTGGCCATAACTTTTAGCTCAATTATCAGATTAAGGTGATTCCAGCGGCATTGGAAAACTAATTCAAAATTATACAATTCATGTTGAAATAGGATTTTCCTAAATCGGACTCCCGCTATGCTACAATTTTCCCGCAATAGAAGGAAGCAAATCTGGACGAATCCTATTCCGATTTGTATATGGATTGACTCCTAATTTGACTAGGAGATTGAAATCCAAATTCTCTAGGTTTCCTAGGGCTTCTAGGACTTGTGGCTCCCTATAAATAAGCCTCTAAGCTTTAAGAAAAAGAACTTAGCTTTAGACAAAAACTATTTCTTGGAGGCTTAGCGGAGTCATGAGTGGCTAAACCCCTTTGTGGGGGGTTGATGTAACCCTTTCCAAGCACAATGGTTTGATTGTATTTAATTTCCAGACTTTCAATTTATGTATGTTGATTATATAATTGTGAGAATTGCTACAATTGAGTTCTGTTCTTAATTATTAAATGCAATTGTTCTTAAATTCCAAATTCAATATTAGTGAAATTCTTATCTTGTCTTAGAAAGTATTTTACTTTTATTGATCTCAAATCATTCTTATTTTCTGTGATTATGGGGATGATGGTTATATAATGGGTTTTAATAGACATATGATTAATAGGATTAAGATAGGCCATGCCTAGGGAAGACGGGTCGTACTACACCATAGTTTAGTGTAATTTAGGTAGACGATCCGTACCAACCAAAGATGGGTTATGCTATTCCATTAATTATATGAAACTTATTAAAGGGTTTTATAGTTTATACCTAGGGAAGACGGGTTGTGCCGCATCTTAGTGGTTAGGTGGACGATTCGTGCCAACCGAAGATAGATTATCCTTACTGTTTAATAAGGTAGTTTCTTGTTTAATTATAACATGCATAGAATGAATTTCTGGAATTGAATCTGATTAACCATTGTTGTGCAGATAGAGGTGAAGTCAATACCCTGCACTCTCTATCATATTTTAATTATCTTTTATTTTATGCATTTACTTTTAGAAAACAAAATCAAAACAAATCTCTTTTAATTAATTAGGTTAAATTTAGTCTTTTGAATTTAGTAACGAAACCCCTACAATCCTTGAGGTTCGACACCCTCAATATAGCCCTATCCTACAGGATTCGTTCTATTGCGAGTGGTATTTTATTATTGATAAATTTGGTCACAAATTTACCACATCACTCTCACTGACCAAGAATGAATTTAAGCATGTTCCTCCATTTCTCTCTCTTTGCAATAGGCCCTTGGCTTTTCATTCATTTCCTAGAAAGACAGTCATCTAGTGAATTCAATTAACCTTTTACAAGAAGCATTTGTGTAGACAGCAGTATTGTGGTTGCTAAGTAGACGGATTTGTAGTCCGAGTTGCTTCATGACCGATATAGCTCCATGATGTTGGATTCTTCAGTTCCTTGCATAAATAGCTAGTGTGTCACAATGGGGCTGCTAGATCGGTGTTTTTTTGGTCAAGGACAAATGTTTGGCCACAACATGTGGTGCTCCATTGGTGTCATGCGGTGTCGTTTGAAGGCTTTGGGTTTCGGTTGCTTGGTTTTCTAGCAGTGATGGGTGAATTTTGGTTGCTCATAATGTTGGACTTCATTTTTTTATGCATCTCACCCTTTCTATGAGAGAAAGTTGTAGATTTTTTTTCTCCATCCTTTCCATCCGCTCTTTTGATTTCTTGATTAAGCCTTCGAACATATTTGTGAGACTAGCAAATTGTTGCTCAAGTCGATCAAGTTGTGAATCCGCCATGGATCGTGGATTGCTATAGAAAACAACCAACTTGGCTGCTCTGATACCAAATGTTATGTGAATGATTTTTGTAAACACTAATAGGTCATGGAGATATATGCTAGGTTTTGAGGGAACCTAGACCTTTTAGATTTTAAGGGAACCTAAAAAAACCTTTTCAAACACAAGGTTTGAAATTCATTTTGCTTCCTTTTTACTAATTGATCACCCTTTAAATAGAAGACTACAAAACTACATGAATCAAACTAAAAGAATTGAAGATAAACTCCTACTCTAACTTATAAATAAACTCCTACAAAGAACAATAAAAATAACTTATGCACCATAGTGCTACAAATAATTAAAAGATTAACTTAGATAACTATAACTATCAATATTTAACATAATTATACTATAATACTACTCCTAACTTATCTTCATATTACTTACATAATATTAAGTAAATGATACAATCCTTGGGTAAAACTCACCCTTCAAAATCGGCTTTCAAGGGGAGGGTGCCTAAGATCTTATATACACATGGTTAAGTTTAGACTTAATCCATGTGGGACACAAGGATCGTAATATACCACCACGCTTCTGCCATCGATGTCTACGGCGGCTCACTCTATAGACACTGACCTAAGGGTAGCCATTTCTCTTTTGGTGGCTACATTCACCTATCAATATTTTAATTCATACCATTAGTCGCCCCCCTCCGTGACTCAAACCCGTAACGTGGTGTTTGGATTTGATACCAAATGTTATGTAAATGATTTTTGCAAACACAAACACGTAACATGGATAGATGTTAGGTTCTAAAGGGAACCTAGACCTTAGATTTTAAGACAACCTAGACCTTTTAGATTTTAAGGGAACCTAAAAAACAATTTTCAAACACGAGGTTTGTGATTAATGTAACACCCCACCCCATTAACACGCAATATTATCTGCAATTGGTTCCTCCGAACAAGACTTCCCAAGAGGTCAATCATAATGGTACTACTCTCGCATAAGCTCGCATAACTATGGAGTTCTGATGGGATCATGACTATCACGACTTTAAAACGCGTTGTAGTCATGAAGGGTATAAGTATACATATAAGCACATCATTATCTTCATACCCAAGCGATGTAGGACGCCACAATATGGGTATGGGGATGAGGATGTGCTTATATGTATACTCGCACTCTTCATGATAACAATATGTTTTAAAGCTGATTACTTGGAAGCCTTGTGATTTTTAGGGGATTAATTACGATGCCTAAACATTGAAGGTTTAGCATAGGTTTGATTATTCATTTGATTTTTATAGGCTTTGACCTATTATAGTGTTTGATTTATTCTTGACACTTGGGTTGTTAGCAAATAGTATTTTAATGCTTTGATTTAGTGGTAGTCGGTTGGGTATTAATTTTAGGGTATCAATTAGGGTTATGACCACAAGTGTGGAGAGGGATTTTGTAGTTGGCTGATTATAGGGATTTATTCGATGGGGGTGTTTTTAGCCTTGATTGCGATTAATGTCGTTAGTTCATTAGTGTAGTATTTTAATGCTTTGATTTAGAGGTAGCCGGTTGGGTATTAATTTTAGGGTATCAATTAGGGTTATGACCACAAGTGTGGAGAGGTATTTTGTAGTTGGCCGATTATAGGGATTTATTCGACGGGGTGTTTTTAACCTTGATTGGGATTAATGTCGTTAGTTCATTAGTGTTGATTTTACTTAAGTTCTTGATTGGATTAGTTGGGTTCCATTACGGTCTTCTAAGAGGGTCACAATAGCAAAGATAATGGAGTTTTGGGGTTTAGACTCTAAGAATGACTTATAGTTAGAATTATTCTAACTAGGTTATTATGTGACACTAATGTAGGGTTTTTATATAAAGACTCCAATAGGGTTTCAAGGGATCAACCGCGTTATATAACGCTAATCAAGGTAAGTGGGCTATCTTGTATTAGTATTTTCATGAATAATGACCTGGTGCATTTTATATATAATGCTTTCAAAGGCAAACCCGGGTTATCTTTTTAACTAAATAAAATATCATTTTATGCATGAAAAGTGTGACATGAGCTATTTTTATAATTGTTGTCTCGAAAAGATAAATGACTATTTACTGGGCTACTTGATAATGTTATATGTGATGCGATGCTATTTATGATATGATAAATGTGGTGACACCAGTACCGTGTGTGTTATGTGCATATGATCGGAGGCGGTGCAATACACCATTTGTTGGGTGTGTCCTCAAAAGCTGTTAACCCTAAGTAAATGAGGTTAGGCTAATAGGGTTCCGTAGAAAGGGGATGAGTAGACCAGTCCTTGCCGAAAGAGGGTGTGCAGGGCAAGCACAACCTTACTCTGGGGGTTAACAGAGTAGACTATGTTATGAAAATCTGGCTTGGTTAATATTAATTATAATATTGTGAAGGCATCCCAATGAATATTTTGTAAATGATGATATCCATGTTTAACCCTTTTTATCTAGATATAAACTGTTCACTGTCAAACACTAGCATGAGATTACTTGCTTACTAAGTCGTCGGACTTACCCCTTACTTTATTACACCAACGGAGCATGATGGCGTTTTATAGAAGATCTAGCTAGGGTTGAGTAGACTGGACTTGGAGATAGATGCGGCCGTCCGATGTAAAGGCGTTGATGTGGTTATTTCGTGACCAAAATATCAATAATAAAATTAAACCACTCACAATAGAACGAATCCCGTAGGATAGGGCTATATTGAGGGTGTCGAACCTCAAGGACTGTAGGGGTTTTGCTATTAAATTCAAAGAACGAAGTTTAGCCTAATTAAGAAAACAAGATTGTTTGTTTGTGAATTGAAGTGCATAAAATTAAATGCAGAATTAAAAGTAATAATATCAGAGAGAGAAAGAGAGAGTGGTACCGATTTCACCACAATCCGCACAACAATGGTAACCGTATTTAATTCCAAAAACTCAGAATATGTATGTTATAAAAGAACAAGAAAATACAATATCAAGGGATAAGGATAATCTATCTTCGGTTGGCACGGATCGTCCACCTAACCACTAAGATGCGGCACGACCCACTTCCCTAGGCATAAACTATAAAATCCCTTAATAAGTTTTCATACAATCAATGGAATAGCATAACCCATCTTCGGTTAGCACGGATCGTCTACCTAAATTACACTAGACTAGGGTGTAGTACGACCCGTCTTCCCTAGGCATGACCTATCTTAATCCTATTAATCATATGCAGATTAAAATCATTGCATAACCATCAATCTTATGATCACAGAAAATAAGATTGATTGAGTTCAACACATGCAAAATAAATTCTAAGACAAGATAAGAATTTCGCAAGTACTGATTTTAGAATGAAAGAACAATTGCATTAAAATTAAGAACAGAATTCCAAGGTTGCAATCCTCACAGTTATGCAATCAGCATAAATAATATGAATTAACTGAAATCAAATACAATCACCATTGTGCTTGGAGAGGGTTACATCGGTACCTGATGTAGACCGGGATGCTTGGGAGTACATGAGGAAGAAGGGGAGAGACGTTGAAGTGGATCCACCCCGAAGGATGGCGACACGCTCCCAGACCAGAGCTGCAACAGAGGCCCAACAAAAAAAGTCTCTGGGCCTGCGAACGATCGCAGACTACCCTGCGATCGATCGCAGAACTATCACCAATAGTGCTGCGGCTACTGAGCCAGCGAACGATGACGGGTGATCGATCTGCGATCGATCGTATAACTATCACCAATAGTGCTGCGGCTACTGAGTATGCGAACGATGACGGCGATCGAACGCCCTGATCGTTCGCCCATCTGCAAATGATCGTACCTGTGCTGCGTTCGATCGCACACGGGCAACTATGTTACTTTTCTGCGCTTTTAATTACTGCACCGACTTTAATTTCCCTGTTTTAGTATTATTAGGGTTTTAGAAGCCCTATTTCGTTCTTTATTAAACCTGAGGCTATATATACATGTTTATAGCCTCCAAATAACCTAGTTGTTGTTTATTATCAGTTTTCATTGAATAAGAATCTCATAGTTGAGTTTTCTTCCCCTTTTTCCCTTAAAATCGTAGATAGACTCTAGATTTTGAGAAGAGTTCTTAGATCGTCGATAGACTCCGATCTAGAATTATCTATCCGCTGCTTGTTTGTTGATCTACGCTGCAGCCCACTAAGTCGCGCTGCATCAGTTGGTATCAGAGCTCAGTCACTTTCCATGAATGGGGAGGAGCAACCGCTTTGCAGACATGTACGAGGTGTACGCACACACGGAGACAGCACGTAAGGAGCAACCGGCAATTCGTTTGCGGCACATGGGTCATGGGCCGAACGATTGTCGTCGCCAACCAAGACCGCAATTCGCGGTGGCGGAAGGCAAAATTAAAGCTGAAACCCGGCAATACAAGGAGGATCAATTTCGGGCATTGGAGGATCGACGTGAAGCCTCGCCTACCCAAATATCCAACTTGTATCGTCACAACGGGAATGGATCCAGAAACCCTTCTGCGGAGCGCCGAACGCACGGAAGTCAGCACCATGCGCAAGCTCATGCCACTCGGTGGGTGGACGGGTTCAAACTCAAGATTCCAGAATTCCCAGGGGTGTTACAACCTTCAGAATTTTGGTATTGGCTGTTGGCTGTTGAAGAGTTCTTTGAAGTCAACGGAGTGGCCGACGCACAACGAGTCCCTTTGGTAGCACTCACATTCCGGGGAGTAGTTGCTTCGTGGTGGCAACATTTGAAGCAACGTAGGAGGCGACAAGGCAAATTGAAGATCAATAGTTGGGAGCAACTATTGAAAAAGATGATAGACGCTTTCGTGTCCCAAGAGGATACCATGGACCAACAAACCCAAAATTGGAGACAAGGGTCTATGGCTGTGACGATAAAATATGAAAAGTTCGACAAAAAGAAGGTATTTCGAGAAACACGGAGTGATGCCAAGAGTCCACAATAGGCCAATTGGGCTCATATCTGCCAACCACAAATCCATACATCGAATCCATATTATATGGAGGAGGAAAGAGAATCTGTGGATGGAGAGTTTTAGGAATCCGAAATCATTGATGAGAAATTCGAACATGAATGCTTTGAAGATGAAGACACTGCACAAGGGTTTGTAGATTGGGATTCTCAACCAACCTATGATGAAGACGTCAATGAAGAAGATTCAATTGAAGAACTTGTGGCATCCGACCTAGAGGAAGAGTACGAAGAATATGGGTTGCATCCCATATTTGGCGTCCCCTACCCCAACGAAGATGACCAATTGGAAGAAGAAGAGCCTACTTATGACATCGCTGATTATGAAGAGGTTGATGAAAGCCTTTCAGGTGAAGTGTGTAATTATAATGAGAAAGATGTTGAGTATGTTGATTTCCTTGGCATTGAAGAATTTTTAGATTCTCCTAATCATGATGTTGATGAATTTTATACGGATGAGGAGAATTATATGTTCATAAGGGAAGTAACAATTGATCCGTTCATGAGCATTTTCATGGCACGTGGGAGAGAAAAGGAACAAGAAAAATATGGAAAATCCGAAGAATTTACAAGTGGTGTGTGGGGCGCTCACGACAGATATCAAGATATTCCGATGGTGAGAAGCGTCACACTTATTTTGGGGTGTTGCCTTGTTTTAATCTTCAGGAAGGGCGATTGGAATGAGTTGACCGGACATCCGAAGGACCGTGGAAAAGACCGGCTGAATTCGAGGACGAATTCTCTCCAACCTGGGGAGGATGATGTAGACCGGGATGCTTGGGAGTACATGAGGAAGAAGGGGAGAGACGTTGAAGTGGATCCACCCCGAAGGATGGCGACATGCTCCCAGACCAGAGCTGCAACAGAGGCCCAACAACAAAAGTCTCTGGGCCTGCGAACGATCACAGACTACCCTGCGATCAATCGCAGAACTATCACCAATAGTGCTGCGGCTACTGAGCCAGCGAACGATGACGGGCGACCGATCTGCGATCGATCGCATAACTATCACCAATAGTGTTGCGGCTAT
Organism: Carpinus fangiana; assembly: GCA_006937295.1. Taxonomy (NCBI): domain Eukaryota; kingdom Viridiplantae; phylum Streptophyta; class Magnoliopsida; order Fagales; family Betulaceae; genus Carpinus; species Carpinus fangiana. The sequence goes on from CM017326.1 coordinate 21,189,249, forward strand.
TGAGTACGCGAACGATGACGGTGATCGAACACCCTGATCGCTCGCCCATCTACGAACGATCGCACCTATGCTGCGTTCGATCGCACACGGGCAACTATGTTACTTTTCTGCGCTTTTAATTACTGCACCGACTTTAATTTCCTTGTTTTAGTATTATTAGGGTTTTAGAAGCCCTATTTCGTTCTTTATTAAACCTGAGGCTATATATACATGTTTATATCCTCCAAATAACCTAGTTGTTGTTTATTATCAGTTTTCATTGAATAAGAATCTCATAGTTGAGTTTTCTTCCCCTTTTTCCCTTAAAATCGTAGATAGACTCTAGATTTTGAGAAGAGTTCTTAGATCGTCGATAGACTCCGATCTAGAATTATCTATCCGCTGCTTGTTTGTTGATCTACGCTGCAGCCCACTAAGTCGCGCTGTATCAGTACCCCACTAAGGGGTTTAGCCGCTCATGATCTTCTAAGCTCCACAGACAAGTTCTGAATTTCACTCTAGGAAACGGCCCCCTTTTACAATGTTTAAGGGCCTATTTATAGGGACTAAAAAACCCTAGAAACTCTAAAACCCTAATTATAGTCGTAGGTCAATCTCCCAATCCAATTGGGAGACTGAAAATCGAGATTCGCTGTCAAAAAGGGTGATTTCCGTGTTCTGCACGCCCGAGTGCAAACGTTCACAGGATTTGGGTGATCGTTCGCAGTGCGATCGTTCACAAGCTTTGGGCAATCATTCGCAGTGCGATCGTTCACAGGATCGTTCACAGGTACAAAATGATGCCAACTTGTCCCTTTTAGCCCGATTTCCAATGGAACTCTTGCATTTGACCTTGAAACACTAAAACAACGCAAAATCAAACAAATAACAATGCTAAGAAATTAACATATGCGAGTAAAGGGGCTTGAATATGCAACATTCGGCGCTTATCACACCCCCAAACTTACATATTGCTAGTCCCTTAGCAATACGAAACAGAAAATAAACTGAAAAACATAAAGATAAATCCAGCTTTCGTGGGATGTACGGTTGCATTTAGCATATGCAACAAGCCTTTTAAACCCCTAGGAATTCCCTAGAGGACGAGTGGAGTCTCGTGAGGGTTTTCCAGAAATGATACCCACAAACATTATGCACAGTTCATGTTATCCAAAAAGTAAAGCATCACTCAAACCCATGATCTTCATTCATTAGCAAGCTTAAAAGATTAAACTCCATCTTCACAATAAATTGGAAATTAGAGTCTAATTACTTACAACAGGCAAGTTAAGGCACCACAAGCTCGAAACAGTGTAAAGTGAACTAGCACAAGACTATGAAGCTTCCAAGCAAATTCAATGTACAATGTATCCATAATTCAAGATTCACTAGAAGTCCTATTAGAGTGAACAACAATGGCATACTTTTCTAGCTCTTTAATTTATTATTAGGCTCTATAGTGTTTAGTTCTCTTAAGCTTTCTAATTGACCCATGTAGCGAGTGTTGAGCAAATGACTCCCAAACCAGATGGTTTTAGGGCATTAGGTGTAGAGACACCCCTGAGGACTTACTAACTCGAGTAAAAAAGGCTATGAAACTAAACTAGCCGTAATGTTAACTACATCAAAACTCCTCACCTTTTGACGTGAACGCTCAATGCTTTGATGCAAGAGGCCCAGTTACTCAGTGAACAATTTATCAATGATTATTACCATTTTTTTATAAATTTAACCACATCAAAGCTCCTCATCTTTTGACGTGAACACTCACTGCTTTGAGGCAAGAGGCCAAGTTACTCAATGAAGAGTTTATCAATGGTCAATTTTCAATTTTTTTTTTTTTT
>CM017326.1:21193348-21225832 GCA_006937295.1 Carpinus fangiana
AAAGCGGCATTGACCTGTTCATTAGAAAAATCAGTATAATTGACAGCAGTAGGGCAGTTATTTACCTGATGCGTAGTGCTAGAGCAGAATGAACATGGTTCAGGTTGGGTGTTGATGTGAGCAGCATTAGGAGCAAAACCAGTCATCAATTGGTCCAGCTTCTTGGTGATGGCATCAACTACTTGAGTCGCCATGTCTGCAGGAGGTCCTACTTCACAAAGATTCTCCGTCTTTGGTGCTTTAGGTGCGGGTTCTCTCCGTCTATTGGAAGCCTGCTGACGAGAATTGTTACTCAAGTTTTCAATCATCGCCCATGCCTCATCTTCACTCTTTAACATGAATGTCCCCCCACAAGATGCATCTACCGTGCTCCTACAAGACTCAGTCAAACCATCATAAAAACTCTGCACTAGCTGCCATTTGGGGACAGCATGGTGTGGACATGATATAAGTAAATCTCTAAGCCTCTCCCAAGTCTCATGTAGTGGTTCACCCTGGTACTGGGTGATACCAGTGATGGCTCGCCTAGTATCATTGGCCCATCCTATGGGGAAATATTGCTTGAGAAAAACTTGTTGCAGTTGATCCCAAGAAGTGATAGAGTTAGGCTCTAAGGATTGGAACCAATGTTTGGCTCTTTCTTTAAGGGCAAAGACAAACATACGCATCTTTAAGGCATCCTCAGTGAATCCTGTCAATTGAATGGTAGAACAGATTGATTGGAATTCGCTGAGGAAGTCATAAGGATTCTCATGAGGAAACCCTAGGAAAGTCGGTAGACTCTGCATGGTGCTAGGCTTGATCTCATAGTGGGTTGCTGTAACTGCTGGCAACCTGAGACATGAGGGAGTAGTGTATGTGGGTGGAATGTAGTGATCCTGCAAAGCTACGTGAGGGACACCAGCCATGGTGTCAGTGGTGCTTTCTTTAGACAAACTAGCTTTCCTTTCGGCTCTAAGTTGTCTAAGAGTGTGTTCAATGTCGGGGTCACAAGAAATTAATGGCAAAGACAATGATCGACGACCCAACATAAACTAGATTAGAAAATAAAGCAGAAACTAAAACCAAAACAGAAAATAACAAAACAAAAATTACTTTAAAAGTAAAAAGAAAAGCTCACAAACGGCCCTTAGGTGCACTGGAATGGGCTGCTGCAGAACTGTCCAGAGGGCGAACGATCGCCCCAGGAGGTGTGATCGTTCGCTTCCTCAGTAGGTTTGGCACTCTGGAGGAAAGTTATGTGAACGATCGCACTTCAGTGTGCGAACGTTCGCACTGCCGAAGAGGGGAACGATCACACACGGGCTGTGATCGATCGTAGTTACAGAAGCTTGCACCTGTGGAGCTGAATCATGATCTTGAAAAGAAAATTAAAATCCACAAATTGAAAATAAAGGAAAGAAAAAAACAACTAAAATAAAAATAAAAATTAAGCTAAACTTTAATCTCTAAAATTTAATAACAAAACCGTTAAACAGTCCCCGGCAACGGCGCCAAAAATTGATGTGGTTATTTCGTGACCAAAATATCAATAATAAAATTAAACCACTCGCAATAGAACGAATCCCATAGGATAGGGCTATATTGAGGGTGTCGAACCTCAAGGACTGTAGGGGTTTTGCTATTACATTCAAAGAACGAAGTTTAGCCTAATTAAGAAAACAAGATTGTTTGTTTGTGAATTGAAGTGCATAAAATTAAATGCAGAATTAAAAGTAATAATATCAGAGAGAGAGAGAAAGGTACCGATTTCACCACAATCTGCACAACAATGGTAACCGTATTTAATTCCAAAAACTCAGAATATGTATGTTATAAAAGAACAAGAAAATACAATATCAAGGGATAAGGATAATCTATCTTCGGTTGGCACGGATCGTCCACCTAACCACTAAGATGCAGCACGACCCATCTTCCCTAGGCATAAACTATAAAATCCCTTAATAAGTTTTCATACAATCAATGGAATAGCATAACCCATCTTCGGTTGGCACGGATCGTCTACCTAAATTACACTAGACTAGGGTGTAGTACGACCCGTCTTCCCTAGGCATGGCCTATCTTAATCCTATTAATCATATGCAGATTAAAACCATTGCATAACCATCAATCTTATGATCACAGAAAATAAGATTGATTGAGTTCAACACATGCAAAATAAATTCTAAGACAAGATAAGAATTTCGCAAGTACTGATTTTAGAATGAAAGAACAATTGCATTAAAATTAAGAACAGAATTCCAAGGTTGCAATCCTCACAGTTATGCAATCAACATAAATAATATGAATTAACTGAAATCAAATACAATCACCATTGTGCTTGGAGAGGGTTACATCGGTACCCCACTAAGGGGTTTAGCCGCTCATGATCTTCTAAGCTCCATAGACAAGTTCTGAATTTCACTCTAGGAAACGGCCCCCTTTTACAATGTTTAAGGGCCTATTTATAGGGACTAAAAAACCCTAGAAACCCTAAAACCCTAATTATAGTCGTAGGTCAATCTCCCAGTCCAATTGGGAGACTAAAAATCGAGATTCGCTGTCAAAAAGGGTGATTTCCGTGTTCTGCACGCTCGAGTGCGAACGTTCACAGGATCGTTCACAGGTACAGAATGATGCCAACTTGTCCCTTTTAGCCTGATTTCCAATGGAACTCTTGCATTTGACCTTGAAACACTAAAACAACGCAAAATCAAACAAATAACAATGCTAAGGAATTAAAATATGCGAGTAAAGGGGCTTGAATATGCAACATTCGGCGCTTATCAAGCGTTGATCGGGTTATGACTTGAAGACCTACTGTAGAACTATGAATGTTATTTTTAGTATTTAGCATTCATGATGTATTTGTATGTTTTAGGAGTGTGTAGCTATTCTTGTAGTATCATGTATAATTGATGACTCAACTTATACTAAGGTTTTTAGTAATGCTCTGATTGTAATGATAAATGTTTACAAATCGAAATAAATTTATGGACCTTCCCTACTTGATTACTCTGATTAAGGAAACTAAATCCCTGTGTTCTTACCAGTTTTATGGTTAAGTCTGGGAGGCGCTCGATAATTTAATTACTAATTAATTAAATTATCGGGGCGTTACAGTAAGTTCCTTGCATTTGTATTCTGGATCATTCTCATCGTGATTTTTGGGGTTTGACTGTTCTAGTGTGGTTTTTCCATTTGATATGTTCAAAGGGATTTCCTCTTTTTTAACAAAACCTTTTGTGCTATTTGTGATTAATGTTGTGTTGTTTTTCATCTAATATCTAATTTGTGTTATTAATTTTTTTCTATTATCTTAGGAATTAATTTTATATAACTTGAAGTGGCGGAGCCAAGATTTCAATTTACAAGGGGCAAGATTAAGAGTCTGTTTGGGTTTGCGGTTTAAAAAATTGTTGCGTATTCATTTTGTGTTTTTTTTTTGCTCATTCTTCTTTAATTTTGTATTGAAAGTTTATTTATAACTTGAAACCTATAAAGATTTTGAGGTTTTGTCAAGCATAGGTACAAATAAGAAAGAATATGTTGGACATCACTTTTTATTAGAGATAGGTACAAAAAATAAAAGAAAAAATGTTGACATTTTGTTATGGGGTTTGCTAGGGGTTCTCCCCGTAGTGTTCTCTTGGCGTTCTCCCCGTAGTATTCTCTTGGCGTTCTCCCAGTCTTATGTAAAATATGATTTAAGAAAAAATAAAATCATAATACCATTTTTTTTTGCCAACAGATTAATTTTTATGAGTTAATAGTTAGGTTCTAATGCTTTAAAACTTGTTTTTGGATTCAAAACTAAAACCTAAGGGTGGAAGGTTAACTCTTTAGGGATGATATCACCCAAAATGGATTTGATCATCCTAAATTTAGTACTAATGCCTCAATTTTGGTGCTGATGCCTCAAAGAACCGGTGGTGAAGGCCACTACAATTTTATTTTTTCTTAAATCATGTTTTACGTAAGATTGGGAGAACGCTAGGAGAACACTACAGGGAGAACCCCTAGCATTTTTCTTTTGTTATAGATTTTGATTCACCACTTTTTATTATGGACAATATTTTAAGGTACAAAAAAGACAAAATATTGGATATCATACTTAAAAGTAAAAAATTAAAGAAGTTTACATTAATCAATTTATATAAAAATGTTGCTATAAAATGGGGGAAAAAAAAATTACATGCCATTTTTGCAACTAAAAACACTTTTTTAGTACATCCAAAAAGCATATATGATGTAGATTAGAATGACCTAACATATCTATTAGTCTTTTATTTAAATTAGGTTTATTTGTTAGTATTTTACTTTATCTTATCTTTCAGTCTTTTATTTAAATTAGGTTTCTTTGTTAGTCTTTTAATTGGTTTAGTTTTCTTTCGTAGACTTCTAAATTGACTTTATTTCATTGTTATCTTAGGACTAAGAGTCTTGGGGCTATAAATAAATGCTTAGAGCCCTGAGAATGGAATTGTTGTTTATTTATTAATATTGATTAATGAGAATACTCAGAGTTGAGTTTATTCTTCTTTTTCCTTCAAAATGCTAGAGAGTATCTAGATTTTCAAGAAGAGTTCTTAGATCATTGATAGTTTCAAGATCTAGAATTAGTTATTCGCTGTGTATTTGTTGTTCTTCGCTGCAGCCCACTAAGTCACGTTGCATCAGTTGGTATCAAAGCTCAATTTTCTTTCCATGAATGGGGAGGGGCAACCGTCTAGCAGACATGAACGAGGTGTACGTGCACAAGAAGACAACACGTAAGGAGCAACCGGCGATTTGTTTGCGGCACATGGAGGAGAAATTTGGTGGTCTAACCGTGCCTAAAATGGGGCGTGCGCGCACCCAACACGGGGTCCCTACCAATCAATTAGCTGACATGGATGGTCCGAACGTTCGTCGTCGTCAACCAAGACCGCGTTACGTGGGGGCGGAAGACAAACTTATCGCTGAAACTCGACGACACATGGAGGAGCAATTCATGGTTTTGGGGGATCAAATCAGATCCCTCACTACCCAATTTTCCAACATGGGTGGTCACAATGGGGATGGATTTGGAGACCCTTCTGCGGAGCGCGGAACGTACGGACGTCAACACCATGCGCAAGCTCATGCCAATCAATGGGGAAACGGATTCAAACTCAATATTCCGAAATTCCAAGGGGATCTACAACCTGAAGAATTTTTGGATTGGGTGTTGGCTGTTGAAGAGGTTTTTGAATTCAACGGGGTACCCGATGAACGACGAGTCTCTTTGGTGGTACACACATTCCGGGGAAGAGTTGCTGCGTGGTGGCAACAACTGAAGCAAAGTAGAGTGCGGCAAGGCCAATTGAAGATCAATAGTTGGGAGAAACTATTGAAAAAGATGCGAGTCGCTTTCTTGCCCTATAAGTATACCATGGGTCGACAGTCACAAAATTGGAGACAAGGGTCTATGGCTGTGACAAAGAAAAAAGAAAATTCCTACAAAAAAGAGGTATTTAGGGAAACATGGAGTGAAGCGAAGAGTCCAAGACATGCCAATTGGGCTCCTACTTGCCAACTACAAATCCATAAACCAAATCCATATTCTGTGGAGGAGGAAATAGAATCTGTGGATAGAGAGTTTCAAGAATCCGAATTCATTGATGAAGAATTTGAGCATGAATGTATTAAAGAAGAAGATCCTTCACAAGGGTTTGTAGATTGGGATTCTCCACCAACCTACGATGATGATGTCAATGAGAAAGATCCAATTAAAGAACCTTTGGCATCCAACCTAGAGGAAGAATACGAAGAAGATGGGTTTTTTCCCATGTTTGGCGGCCTCTACACAGATGAAGATGACCAATTGGAAGATAAAGAGCCCACGGATGACTTCACCGATTATGAAGAAGATGACCAAGGGGAAGAAGAAGAGCCCATGGGTGACATCGCCAATTATGAAGAGGGTGATGACGGCCTTTCAGATGGGGTGCCTAATTATAATGAAGAAGAGGTTGAGTATATTGATTTCCTTGGTGTTGAAGATATTTTAAATTCTCCTAATAATGATCTTGGTGAATTTTATGCGGATGAGGAAAATTATATGTTCACAAGGGAAATAATGGCTAATCCATTCTTGAGTATTTTCATGGCACGTGGAAGGGAAAAGGAACAAGAAAAGTATGGCAAAGTCGAATATTTGCCAAGTGATGTACGGGGCTTTAATGACAAACATAGAGGTATGCCGATGATGAAGAGCATCACATTTATTATGGCGTGTTGTCTTATCTTGATCTTGAGGAAGGGCGAGTGGAATGAGTTGACTGGGCATCCGAAAGACCGTGGAAAGAACCAACCGAATTCGAGGACGAATTCTCTCAAACCTGGGGAGGATGATGTAGATTAGGATGACCTATCATATCTATTAGTCTTTTATTTAAATTAGGTTTATTTGTTAGTATTTTACTTTATCTTATCTTTCAGTCTTTTATTTAAATTAGGTTTCTTTGTTAGTCTTTTAATTGGTTTAGTTTTCTTTCGTAGACTTCTAAATTGACTTTATTTCATTGTTATCTTAGGACTAAGAGTCTTGGGGCTATAAATAAATGCTTAGAGCCCTGAGAATGCAGTTGTTGTTTATTTATTAATATTGATTAATGAGAATACTCAGAGTTGAGTTTATTCCTCTTTTTCCTTCAAAATGCTAGAGAGTATCTAGATTTTCAAGAAGAGTTCTTAGATCATTGATAGTCTCAAGATCTAGAATTAGTTATCCGCTGCGTATTTGTTGTTCTTCGCTGCAGCCTACTAAGTCACGCTGCATCAATATATGACATGTAGTTATCAAACAACTAAATAACGTTTTAGCATTCAAACTTGTTGAAAAAAACTATATAGATAAAAGCTCTATTTTTCAAAGCAATCTCAAATATGCTTTTATTTTTTATTTTTAGAAGAAGAGGGAGAGAATAACATAATTAAAAAAAAAAAGAAAAGCAATTACACTTCAAAAGATAAACAAATTACTTATATTAATTATATGTATGGTGAAAGAGATGGTATATATATATCCATTGGTTGCACAAATAAATTCTACTGAATAGAAAGAAAAAAAAAAAAAAAAAAAAAAAAAAAAAAAAAAAAAAAAAGAAAAAAAAGAAAGGAAAAACTTAATCCCCTTAAACTTTCATCACTTTTGCAACATCCACTCAAATTTTAAACATTCTCAATTTAGTATATCAAACTTTACAAAATCTGCAATTTCACCAATTTGTTAGGATTTTATGTTAAATCCTAGGGGATGGAGTGAGAAATTCTCAAAATAAACTTGTATTTTCTCAATTTTTTTTTAAAAAAATTAATTGTAATTTAAAGGTAATTTTGTAATTTCATAAAACTTACTAGGGTATAATTGTTACTTCATCATTTGGCCATCTAATTTAACCTCAAACCTTAACGGGAAGGGTGAGATTGTAGATTTTTTGAAGTTTGATAGAAAGGAGATTACAAAAATAAAATAAAATCAATGGGATTAAGTGATAAAACCCTTACCCCTCTAAAGTTCAAACTCTTAATTTCGGGTATCGAACTTTCAATTTTTTATAGTGTCCTCCTTCGTTAGGATTTTTCGTTAAGTCCTATCAAAATACCTCTATTTTTTTTTATCATAAAAAATAAAAAATTGCAAATAATCAGGAGTTGGTCAGGATTTAACGGACACAGATGGTACCTTGATAATGGATAAAAATGAAGATGGTATCTTTGTCTAACATTCGTCCAAAATTTGACGAAAATCCACATCGGCTCCCCTAAAAAATCGTCACTTCCCATATACCTACATAATTTTTTTTTTTTTTTTTTTTAAAAAAAATGATTAAAAAGTATTAAAAAAAAAAGCCCACCCCCATTTTGCCCTAAGGGGTGGCTGAAACAACCCTATTTGGCCTGGGATGGTTTCGGCCACCCCCGACCGGCCAATCTAAGTGATCGAACCACCCGCCAAACCACTCCCAAGGGCCATATTAGTGGCTGAAATCACCTTAGGCCAAATGGTGGTGGTTGAGCCACCCCATGTAATGACCAAAATAATTAACTAAGCTTAGGTAACTTAGTTAGAGGGATAATTTGGTTTTGGGTCACTAAGGACAGCTAGAGGGGCATTTTGGGAATTTTGGACTTTCAAACCGTATGTGCGCTCTTGTCTTTGGTAGAGGACGTACGTAGAGGGACCACCATACGTACGCTTGCAAATAGTACAAGGACATACGCCTCAAGACCACCCGGACGTACACTGCTTTTTGAAAAACTCCCAGTTAATACCTAGACGTATGCTACAGTCTTTGGACCGTTGGGTAAATAGTACCGGACATACGCTACTAGAGCCCTAGAGCCCCTAGCTTTTTCTCACCTATAAATACCCCTACCCCTCATCCATTCACGCCCATTCTCGTGTCGCCCCTAAGCTTTCTGAAACCCTTGTGTGAGCGATTCTAGTGAGTTTGAGTGTTTTGTGGAGAATGAGGTGATTCCTTGTCTTCGAGGAGGTAACCTTCTAAACTCTAATCGTTTTCATAAGTCACTGTGCTCTTTTAATGCTTTTTAGACTAGCTTAGTTGTTGACTTAAGTTTCTAGTTAGGTTATGCTTTAATCTTGGCGGGTTAGTGTTTTATCTTGATCAAACATGTTTTCATGTGCATGGGGGCCTTATTTTGAGATAGAAGGTCTTAGAAATTCGTTTAGATAGGCTTAGAACTAATTTGGAAGGATAGGAGGACACATAAACCTTCTAGGCGGACATACGGCATCAAGCCCAAACATATGGCTAGAAGCATTCCAAGGAACGCTATTTTGGCCAGCCTTCCAATAGCTAATGTTTTCATGTTCTAGGGTTGTTTTAGTTGGAATTAGGATTAATAGAAGGTTTTCCACATATTTGGGGAACCCGGACCGTTTGGAGGAGTATTCAGAGACTTTATTTGACCAAGGTGAGTTTTAACTCACATAATGCTTACCATTATTTTTTCTATGATTGCACAACTATTTTGTGTACCAAAACATGCATATTTGCAATTCTCACGATATACACTTATTGGACATGAACTCTAGCTTTTTGTGAAAAACGTTGTGCTTAATATATTAATGAAAGTGAAACTTGTAAAAGTATACATGTAAAATACGAACAAGATAAATTGCATCATATGGCATGGAACACCGGTACCTGTGGGATAACGGTCATGGGCTTACTATACATGTTAACGTTTATGGTCAAATGTGTGTGTGTAATACCCAGATAAAAGCTAATCTTTTTATTAGACAAAATCTTTTCTATAGGAGCAATCAACAAAGGTTTTCAATAATGGTGTTTAATGAGACCCAAAACCCTTAGCGTTAACCTAATCATGCTTTGAACCTTTAGAAAATAAAAGCCAAACACTAACCTTCAAGAGGCGGATGTACGCTAGGCGTGGCGGACGTACGTTGCTGTTTGTAGTGCGGACGTATGGGGGGACCACCGGATGTATGCTCTGTAAATAGTACAACGGACGTACATGGGATCACCAGACGTACGCTACTTTTTGGGGTACCATTTGGGTAATACCTGGACGTACGAGACATCCTCTAGACCATTGTGTAAAGACCACCGGACATACGCTAGGGTTGCCGGACGTCCGTTGCTCTGTCAGAGAGTTGGTGGCAAACTTTCCCTATAAGTACCCCATCCCACCTCTCATTTCTCACGTCTGTTTTCTTCCCTTGGTATGCCCCTAGGCTACCAAAATCCTTCCCTTGAGTTTTGAGTGAGAAATTGGTGAGAGTGAGCTTTAAGGAGGAGTTTCCGAGGAGAGGAGACCATGTTCGTGCTTAGCTTCGGGGTAAGCTCTGTTCTCTGTGTGTTTAGCATTATTTTAACTTATATCTCTACCTTGATAAGGGTTTCTAAGTGTTCATTGAGCATTCTTTAAAGATAATGATGTTTTCAAAGGATTTTCTCAAAGTTTCGTTGTGTTGTGATTTCTTGCGTTGCAAATGCTATTTTGCTAGCTTAGAAGAGGTTTAATAAATTCCATTAGAAACATGCACTATCTAAATCTTAAAGTAGTGTGCTTAACACATTGAGCAGACGTACGCCATCGAGGCCGGACGTACGGTCAGTGGGCAAAGCACCGGTTCTTAAGTTTCACACGTGTATGCTTAGGCTTAGCTATATTTCTAGGTTTTGTAAGGCTTAGAATAATGGTGTCTTGTATCCGTTATAACAGGAATTAGCTTGGTCGGAGGATTCGCTCGAGAGCACGAGGTAAGTAGACACTTATACCCTTTTTAGGTAAAATGTGGGATATGTTAGTTGACTAACCACAAGTATGATTTGAGCATGTCTACTTTCTGTAATTACTTGGTAACTGCATTATTAATTAACTGTTAAGATGCATCGTAAGACATGGTACGCCAGTACGTGCGGTATGAACGGCTATGGGCTTACTATATAAACTGCGTATTATGGTCAAATGTGTGTTATATGGGGGCTTTGGATCCATTGGTTTCGTGACCCTAGTACAACCATTCCCAATGGTTCGGTCACTATAGAACGAACGTCATTAGTTGGTGTGGGCCACTCGAGGTCAAACTCGATCGTGCCATTAATGTTACGTACAATATGTTGTGCAATGGCTGGGGCTGCGGACATACGCTCGGGTTGGAGGATGTACGCTATTGTCTTTTAGTACAGACGTATGCTGCTGTCTTTTAGCGCTGATGTACGGTGGTCCCCCACCGGACGTACACTTTGACAGATAGTACAATCGTACTCTATGAACAGTACAACGGCCATACGCCAAAGTGGCAAACATACATGGCACTATTCACAAAATCCACTAGGCAATACTTAGTTGTACGAAACAGCCTTTGGACCACTGTGGAAAGGTACCAGACGTACGCCCTTAGGATTGGACGTCCGCTACTTTTTGGCCCTATAAATACCCCCTCGCCCATTTCACACCTATTTCGCCCCTCAACCACTTTCTTTGCCCTTATGCTGCTGGTAGACTGTCTTGTGAGTGTTTGTGAGGTTTTGTGAGTGTTTCGATGTTGCTGGAGGAGGAACTCAATACTTAGTCTTACGAAATAGCCTTTGGACAACTGTGGAAAGGTACCGGAAGTACGCCTTAGGACCGGACGTCCGCTACTTTTTGGCCCTATAAATACCCCTTCACCCCTAACCCATTTCACACCTATTTTGCCCCTCAACCCCTTTCTTCGCCCCCAGGTTGCTGGTAGACTGTCTTGTGAGTGTTTGTGAGGTTTCGTGAGTGTTTCGGTGTTGCTGGAGGAGGAACTCTCGTGGTTTCACTTCAAGGAGGTAACGCTCGGTTTCCTTAGCTTTTTAATATGTCGTTATGCTGCCCGATTATAATTCTATGTTGTTAGTTGTAGTTGTTAGCTTAGTTATGCTTTAATCTTGCTTAGGCTAGTGTTTTGATAGCTTAGCGTTGTGTCTTTGCATGGAGGTTTCGATTTGTGTTAGGAGGCCTTAGGAAGCCTTTGTTGGCCTTAGGAGTTGGAGAATAGGGGAACAATGGAGAGAAAATGGGGTTCTCCCTGAAAGACGTCAAAGCGGACGTACGGTCTCGTGACTGGACGTACGGCCTGTCGTGACTCAGTGGACATATGGCCCTGAGCCGTACGTACGGCCAGAGTGTTACAGGGAAACCCTTTTTTCACCAACCGTCCCGTAGCTCTTGTTTCCTCATTATAGAGTTATGCTTTAGTAGGAATAGAATTGATGATAAGTCTTTTCTCAGTATTCGAGGTTATGGAGCCTCAAGGGAATTACATGGAGGAGCTTTACTGCCCGAGTGAGTACAAACTCACATGGATGCTTTGTTGTTACTTTTCCTGCATTGCATATCTATTTTATATATATCCAAAATGCATATTTTGTAACTCTCATGAAATACATTTTAGAACTACATGGAACTCTCTTTTGTGAAAGCGTGTGTTTGTTAACAAGATAATAATGAGACTTGTAAAATTGTGTATGTAAAAGACTGATAAGACTAATTACATCGTATGACATGGTACATCGGTATGTGCAGTATAATGGCCTTGGGCTTACTATACGGGTTAGCTTTATGGTTAATGTGTGCATGTGTGGGGGCTTTGGATCCAATTATTCGTGACCAATGATGTAGCCATTCCCAATGGATGGTCACTATAGGACGGACGCCATTAGCGATGTGGGCCACCCGAGGTTGAACTCGGTTGTGCCATTTGTGTTACGTACTGTATGTTTTGCGCAATGGCTGTGGCACCGGCATTGTACTACAGGTCCCTCGAGACAGTGTCAACCCTGCTGAAAATGGATAATATCTCGGATAGACCATATTGTCAAACTATTACTGTTACTCATGATTATAAGCATATATTATATTATATATATATCATCTGCATGATAATTGTCATCTCATAATGTTGCATGTGTTTTATAAATAAAAGAATCCACAAATTAATGATGGGTACGTCATGTGGATTTCTACTCACTAAGTCATCAAACTTACCCTTGTATTATTTCCCTTTTTTCTCTATATGTGCGATTACGCTGTTCTAGATAATGGATACCGTGAAGCATCCGGTTCTTATGGAGGATTCGACTCGGGAGATGCTTAAGGACTTATTGCAAGCTTAAGCAGGTACTTATGGTAACTAGTTCTTTTGGGGTTATGTTGTAGACATTAGGGCTTAATGCATGCTTGCTTGCATATTATGGTTTAGCATAGATCCCTTGTACTAATGTTATAGTATAATTTTCGCTGCTTGATGATCTTTAGTTAGATACTCTGGTTGTATGATTCAATGATTATAGTACTTTATTACTTCTGGTGCTTAGTATCCTTTGTTTTTTAGGAGTAGAGGTCTCGGAGGTCTTGTTTGGAGTGGAACAAGGCTGGAAGACGAACTGTGGGATTAATTACCAGTTAATTAATTCTCGGGGCGTTACAAACACGAGTTAACAATCTCTGAGTCCCACTTAAGTAAGGCTCCTTGCTATGTCTGATGTACTTTCTGCCCATCTCATTGTATAGGCTGGCCTGGCTCCCACCATAAGCTGCTGTAAAATGTTGATGGCATTTCTCACCAACGTTTCAGACTTCGAATTGATTGAGAAAGGTGACTTGCATAAAGCAATTGATAAGAAGGCATCCACTGCACTTGAGATGAAATATGTTGTGATGCTAAGATAAAATATAAGCTGGCCTGGCTCCCACCACAACCCTAGCATGTATTTAAGGCATGCATGCAGCTCCCATGCAAAGGTAGTAGCTAGAACAAAATTTTATTAAATATTGTTAGCCGAAATTAATTAATTTCTTACAATTGTAAAATAATTAAACTAGCAGTTAGCTATAGTGAGGTTGGGAAATATGCTTTTCAAAACACAATGTTTTTTATTTTAATTAATGAATTTTATTTTTTTAAAAAAAAAATACTGACGTGGCAAATATTATTTGCCACGTCACCCTATTGGTAACGTGGCATATATACCATGTTAGCCATTTACTAACGGGGCATATATGCCATGTTACCATTTATATGCCACGTTACCAAATGCCAAGTTAGTAAATGGCTAACGTGGTATATATGCCACGTTAGCAAATGATTTTTTTTATTATTTTTATTTTTAATATGAAATAATATATATACAGCTAGTAACTTATTTAATTAATATATATCTATAAATGGGTTATATATATATATAGTAACCCTAGATACATATTAATTAACCCTAGGTATTTATTAATTAAACCTAGCTAGATACATATATATGGTTAGGGGTGTTCAAACGGTTATAACCAGCAGTTATTGGCAACCGCAATCGCCTTGGACAGTTATTGATTTTTAATAACCGCAACCGCACTAGGCGGTTAGTGGTTTCTAATAATAAAATTTTATATATATAACCCTAGCATGTATTTAATGCATGCATGTAGCTCCCATGCAAAGGTAGTAGCTAGAACAAAATTTTATTAAATATTGTTAGACGAAATTAATTAATTTCGTACAATTGTAAAATAATTAAACTAGCAGCTAGCTATAGTCGGTTTGGGAAATATGCTTTTTGAAACACAATGTTTTTTATTTTAATTAATGAATTTTATTTAAAATATAAAAATAAAAATAAAAATTAAAAAAAAATTTGTGACGTGGCAAATATGCCATGCCACCCTATTGTAACGTGGCATATGTGCCACACTACCCCATTGGTAACGTGCCACATGTCCGCACCTTAGCAATGGGGCTTTGCTGACACATGGACACCAACTGGCCCGCACCGGTCCTTCCCGCCCCCCGCCCCCCCCCCCCCCATTTTTCCTTTTCTTTCCCCCCCATTTTTTCCCCACCCCGCGATCTTCCTCTCTCCCCTGCACACAACCAGCTTCTTCCACTAGTACCGGAACCTAATTCGTCCCCTCTAGCTAGCTCCAGCCTTACAACTTTCCTCTAGCAAGCTTGGTCTCTCTCTCTCTGCTCTCCCTCCCTCCCTTGGTCTCTCTCATTTCTCTCCATCCGCTCTCTCTCCCTCCCTTTGTCTCTCTCATTTCTCTCCGGCAACACATCCCCGGTGTCACACCTCCCTTCCAGTGGGAAACACGGCAAGCTCGCTCTCCGGAAATAAGCCATCTCCGGTAAGTGTGTATATATATATATTTTTTGCATTTCATTTTATTTTTATTATTATTTTTGTTTGTTTCATAGAATAAATGTTTTGTGTAGTATTTAGTTTTGAGTTCTAATATTGAAGGAAGGGGAAAATTCCATAAAACTTATATATGTGTTTGCAAAAAATTCCTGTAGAGGAATATATATATTTTGTGTTTTAAGTTAAAATGTATGTTTTTATTAGAATGTGCAAAATACTCAATTTACACCACCACAACCTAGTTGAAGTTATTCTTGTAAGTATGATTATAATTTGGACAGAACAAACAGTTTGAATTCACCCAAAGCACCCCATTTCATGTAGTTAGGCTTTTTAATTCGTGCCATGCATAGTAACAGCACAAAAGTTTATTTTTTGGATGGAACTCTAATATATTTTATTTTTGCATACTCTAATTTTTGCATACCCTAAAAAAAAAAAAATGAAATAACAGCAATATATATGCATGCATCATATATTATACACAATATAATGGTTCATTTCAGTTTATTCATTTATAATAAAAAAAAGGGGAAAATTCAGTTTACCCCCCTGAAGTTTCAGGGGAGTTTCAATTTGAACCCCAAAGTTTCAAAATTGACAGTTTACCCCCCTGAAGTTTCAAAAAGTGGCAAAGTGAACCTTTTGTTAATTTTTTCGTCAAATTAAACGGAATTTTTTTAAAAAAAAGCCTGAGGGCATTTATATCATTTCATCATTTTCCGTCTAATTTGACAGAAAAGTTAACGGGGGGGTTCACTTTGCCACTTTTTGAAACTTCGGCGGGGTAAACTGCCAATTTTGAAACTTTGGGGTTCAAATTGAAAATCCCCTGAAACTTCAGGGGGCTAAACTGAATTTTCCCCTAAAAAAAATTAGGTTGAGCATGCATTTTACTTAATTGACATTTTTTAAGCATTTCAATGCTTAGAAACAACATAAATTTCTTATGGTTATGTCTCAGTTAGTAGGGTCAGTTGTGGAATGATGGAAACTTGTATATATATATATATATATATTCTAAAATGGCCTTAAGCCTAATGTATAGTCATCTAACTAAGTACATACTTTTTTGATATAATTTGCACAAACTTATATCAACTTAACAAGAAGTATAAGTCTAATTGATTGTGAATTTGATGATGATGATGGTTTGGCATAGGGTGCAAAGAACAAAGAAAAAACACCCACATTTTTCATGTTTAGGGTCTTCATAATTTTATGTGTGTACATTTTAATTATAAGAAAAACATTCAATATAGCAAAGTAATGAACCTATAGATAAAACCTAAATTCACCTAGGTAACTTACATAACCTAAATAATCCTATATAGTGCAGGAACTTAAATTTAATCAGTTTTTTTAATGTATGTAGTAACTGTAACATCCCTAGCCCAGAAGGGTTAGGTTTGTTAATCTTCTTTCTTACTCGCAAAGATCCATAAGGTTTATCAATTAATAAAAGACTAGTATAAAATGAATGCATGAATTTCTAGAATATCATATACTTAAAAATAAACCTAAATATTCCTGCTTAACAAAAATATGTCTCGCAAACGATAATAGCGTTCCTTATTAAAAATAATTCCATCAATCTCTAAAAGAAATTGTGCTAACACACTTATTAACTTGACTATGTGAAATCATAAGAAATTCCTAAATACGCATGCCCCCATTCCGGCCTCCTAAAGCAATCTAATCATCACCTGAAACAAGAAATAAAACTGATGAACCCAAAAGAGGCCCAGTAAGTAAAATCCACAACCATATGCAGTTTTACTCCTTGTCCCGTTTTGAAAAATGGAACTCATAACTACATATGTTCCCAGTATATATAATAAAATAGCATAAGAAACATAAGGCACAATAAAAAAACATTATCATCAATAAAATTATTAACAGTCTTTATCTCATATTAGGGCCCATGTATACTGTTACCCTCGCATACTAGGGTTGCGCGGTCCTTACGACCTGGGACAAGATACTGTAGCTGCAGCCCCATCCCCTAGCCAGCCAATTAACTCAGGGTGCACTCAGCATAGCAAAATAAAACTGTGTTGGAACCACCTTCTAGCAGAGCCTCTTTCAGCGGTTGCGCTTCTATCCTTAGCATCGGTACCGAGCTTCTTTCTTGTTTCTCTTGGGCCAAAAATACTCTCCTTCATACATGTGCCCTCATTGTAAAACTTTTTCTCATTTCTTGTACTTCTCTTAATACTTCTTTAGATACTTCATAGGGCATCATGTAGGAGGGTTTATCATCATTTCTCAAAATTTCTTAAAGACATCACGATTTTCTCAATGTTACTTTTTCTCAAACTTATCATGCATGTAACATAATTCGATAACAAACAAAATGATCATTTGCAATTTGAAACAAAAGTATGGCGTGATAATTTTCTGGAAGGGATAATAAATTCACTTACCTCTTGACTGCAACTAAAAATTTTCCTCTTACTGCTAACAATCTCCTGAAGGAAATACAGACACGTTACTACCCTCATACATGACATAGTAATGCATTCTATTACTCCTATGAGTTGGCTTGCTAATTAATTGAAAATGAACTTTCTTAGATATTTGGGTATGCTTTCCCATAAAATTCCAGATTTGGATTCATATGCATATATTTATATAATATATCTTAATGTACTTTAAATTGTTTGTTTATAAAATTGTTTTTCTCTCATTTATTCTATATTAATCTATATAGATATGTAAGAAAACTTTAATCCTACTATACATATATATACAATCCGAGAAACTACATGCATACATATATATATATATTTATATTTATGAATACCTTGAATCATTATATATATATATATATCCATATATTTTGAAGCAGTACATATATTTAAAAATTACTTCAAATCATTATGTACATATATATATATACACATTCCTCGTGTGTGTATATATATTTATACAGAGACGGACCAAGGGGAGGGCCGGTGTAGGCCAAGGCCCTCCCCCAAGTTTGCAAAAAAAAAAAAATTAGCAAGTAAAAAAAAAAAAAAGAAGTAATTTCGGCCCATTGCCCTATCCAATATATTTTTTTGGCCCTTCCCAATCAATATTTTGGCCCTACATTCCTTTTTTTTGGGGTTATACCCATAACTAAACCCATTCAAACACAAACACTAAAACCCATTCAAACACAAACACAGCCTGTCGTGATGTCATCGATTGCAGCATATATTGCAGACTTATTGCAAACTGCAGTAGAATGAAAAAAAAAAAAAATCAGAAGAAAATAAAGGGGTTAAACTTGGGAATCGCTCTTGATCTTTCAATACCCAGATCTCTACAGTCCTCACTTGAACTTGAAGTCTTGATCTCTGGCACCAGCAGGCGTCAGCGGCAGCAGTAGACTTGTCAGTTGTCAAAACCCTAACTTCAATTTTTTGTGGGGTTATCCCATCCGATTTATGCTTGTTTGTTGTGTATGAAATTATGAAGGGGTTGAGAGAGAGAAAGGGTTATCCCATCTAGCGGAAGAAAATAAATGATGTGAATGAAATTATGAAGGGGTTGAGAGAGAGAATGGGTTATCCCATCCGGTTTATGCTTGTTGAGAATGAAATTATGAAGGGGTTGAGAAAGAGAAAGGGATATCCCATCCAGTGGAAGAAAATAAATAATGTGAATGAAATTATGAAGGGGTTGAGAGAGAGAAAGGGTTATCCCATTAGGTTTATGCTTTATTGTTGGGAATTGGGAAATATCTTATTGGTTTTTGGTTTTTGTTTAGATGCTGTTAGTAACTTAGTGCTATTTATTATTTTTGTTGTTGGGAATGAGCAATTTCTGGTTGTTGGGAATGAAATGATGAAATGCCTTGGTTTTTGTTATTTATTATTTATTTGTTTGTTTTTTACTTATAAAAAAAAATATTTTTTTTGTTAGTTTAATATAAAAAGTTGAGTAATTTCTGGGAATGGCTTCTTGCGAGATGTTGTTAGTGTTATTTTTTTTTAGATGCTGTTAGATTTTTTTCTTTTTTTCTATATATTGATATTAGTTTTCAATCTATTTGTAAATCATGGAAAAACCAAATACAATACTTGAACTTTTTAAAAGAAAAAATGCACAAATTTCAAATACCAATGTTGGTGATACATCATCGCCAACATCTGATATCCCAATTTCTGAAAATTCTCCTAAAAAATCTCAAAGAGTTGATGCTAATCAATTTGATATTAGTTCATTGGAGTATGATCTTGGATTGCGACGTCAGATATGGGACTATGATGCTAATCAGCGGGATGAAATTCAAAGAGCTTACATTAAAGCTGGTCCGTACCGACGAAATATCTCAACGTACCCAAAATCTGGACATGCAAATCACCTTCGTAGCTTTCAACCTTCGTGGTTCCTGTTATTTCCTACATGGCTTGAATATTTACCTGATAAAGATGCAGCATTTTGTCTTCCATGCTTTCTCTTTAGTAAGCCCTCTGGGCATCCTACGCAACGTGTATTCACAATAAATGGATTTAGAAATTGGAAGAGAGTTAGAGATGGAAAACATTGTGCGTTTCTCAATCATATAGGAAAATGTCCTAATTCATTTCACAGAATTGCTGAGAGTTCATATGAAGACTTGAAGAACCAATCTCAACACATACAAAATGTATTTGAAAAAATCACTTCTGAACAAATTGTAAACAATCGACTGCAGTTAAAAGCCTCAATTGATGTTGCTCGAGTGCTTGTATTTCAAGGTGTTTCTTTTAGAGGTCGGTATGAAAGTGTGGGTTCAAAGAATCGTGGAAATTTTCTTGAAATATTAGATTTGACGGTTTCATATAATGAACAGGTTGCTGAAATGATAGCTAAAGCTCCAAAAAATGCCTCTTACACATCACCAAGAATACAAAAAGAAATTTTACATATTTTTTCAACCAAAGTGAAAGAGGCAATCCGTGATGAAATTGGTTGATGAAGCTCATGATGAGTCAATGAAAGAGCAAATGGCTATAGTTTTAAGATTTGTTGACAAAAATGGATTTGTGCAAGAACTTTTTTTGGGCTTGTTCATGTCTCTGATACTGTGGCATTAACCCTACAAAAAGGCATATATTTTGTATTGTCTCAACATAGGCTAAACATTCAAAACATTCAAGGGCAAGGATACGACAGTGCAAGTAACATGCGAGGTGGGATGAATGGGTTAAAAGCTTTGGTTTCAAAAGATTGTCCATATGCCTACTACATTCATTGTTTTGCACATCGTTTGCAATTGGCATTAGTGGCTGCATCAAAAAAAAATCATTTCCGTTCATCAGTTTTTTACCAATTTTAGTTCTATTGTCAATATTGTTTGTGCCTCATGCAATCGATTTGAAGAATTGCGGGTTGTTCAAGCTGCTGAAAATGCTTACATGATTGAAATTGATGAGATTGAGACTGGAAGGGGACTTAATCAAATTAATACTTTATAACGGGCTGCAGATACTCGTTGGAGTTCTCACTTGAGATCAGTTTCTAACTTGATAAAAAATTTTAGTCTCGCTTGTGAAATTATTATTAAACTCATTGATATGGGAACTACTTCTTCCCATCGAGCAGAAGCAGATTCAGCTCATCAAGTAATGACTTCATTTGAATTTGTATTCATCTTACATCTAATGAAAGAAACTATGCAGATTACTGATCATTTATGTCAAGCTTTGCAATCCAAATCTCAAGATATTTTAAGTGATATGCATCTTATTTCATCCACTAAAGCATGCACTCAACAATATAGAGATGACAAATGGGATGTTTTACTTGCTAATGTGAAGTCGTTTTGCAATAAACGTAACATAGATGTTTCAGATATGAATGTTCGTTACGTTGAGAGACAAGGTCGAGCTCACAATCAACAAGCCGACTTTACAATTGAGCATATTATTGAGTGGATTTTTTTATGCCGCAATAAATTCTCAATTGCAAGAATTAAATCACCGGTTTAGTGAAGATGCAATAGAGTTACTTATTCTTGGCTCAGTTCTTGATCCTCAAGTTGCTCGTGATTCTTTTAGAATTGATGATATATGTCGGTTAGTAAACAAGTTTTATCCACAAAACTTTACCGATTATGAAAAAGAACAGTTTAAAATAGAACTTATTCATTATGAGCACAATGTAGTTCAACATGCAAGTTTCCAAGGATTGTCAAATATTTCTGAATTGTGTCAATGGTTGGTTAGAACCGAAAAATCAACTATCTACCAACTTGTTTTCCGAACTATTGTGCTTTTGCTTACTCTTCCAGTTTCTATCGCAACTATAGAATGAGCATTTTCAGCTATGAAAATTGTCAAAACTAAGCTTCGCAACCAAATGGAAGACGAGTTTCTGACAGATTCTTTGATGTTGTATATCGAAAGAGAAATTGCTGCGACATTTAGTACAGATTCAATCATTGATGATTTTCGGGATATGAAAACACGAAAGGTTCCATTTTGATAGGTGTTTGAGCTGAAATTTGAAATAAATTATGAAACAATTATTTATGTATTTTGTTTTTGGTTTATTTTTTTTTTCGTTAAAATTGAATTGATGTCAATTTTGTTCTTACATATTAATTTGATCTTCAATCTTAATGTATTTTTCATTCATGCTTTCACCATTATTTAATTATTTTAATATATTTTTTTATTTCAATTAAAATAATAATAATTTATGCCTTAGCCCGGCCCTAGGCCATCGGACTTCCTGGATCCGTCCCTGTATATATATAAGTCCTTCATATCGTTATATATATAGATGACTGATGATGAACGTTTGCATGTCTACGGCTAGAGTGAAGAAATAAGACAAAATAATGTTTTACTGGGACATCCTACTTAAGTGCTAACAGAGAAGGTGTGAGACAGATATATGTTGCTGAGCGTGAGGAGTAAAAGCAAGAAATCAATTCTCTCTTTCCCACTACAAGATAAAATGGCAACAAGACAAAACAACTTTGAAACAACTTTGACTCCCTGCTCTACGTTGAATATATATATATATATAAGAAAAGGCCAAAAGCAATTGCAAGACAAGGAAATTCATACCTGACTCAATTGAGAACTGTAGGAATGAAAAGCTGGGTGCGACGTGAGAAAATAAGGTGAGGAGGCAGAGGCTTATCATTCAGTTAAATAGGCTAGACAAAAAAGAGAGAGAGGCACGATTTTAGGGTTTTCTTTGAGTAGGAGGCACTTAGGTTTTTTTTTTTTTTCAATACTATTAATACTATTATTTTATTTTATTCTTTTATTATTAACTACTTACATATTATTATATATATACGAACATGTATACTATACAGTTATAACTATCTATGTATATATATATATAATTTTCAATGGTCCATTCTCAATGTTAACTTAAGCCAACTCTTTTTTTTTTTTTTTAAACCTATGAGTCCACTAAAAATACCCGAAAAATTTAGGATTGTTACAGTAACGTTATGGACAAGAGTTGGATGATGAGGCCTAGGATCTCGAAGGAATGTATAGACGGTTGTAGATCATTCGTAGACTTTGCAATTCAAAATTGTAAGACTCCAAATGGACTCATTTTTTGTCCGTGTAAGACGTGTATACGACCACTTGAAGCATATGTGATTTCATAAAGATTAAATTGGCATTAATAGGATTTTTTTGTTAATTATTTAATTCTTATGACATTCGTTTGTTTGTATTTCTTTTTCTTAGCAACTTTAATTATATGTCATTTTCACATGCATTGATTTAGATTTTTTTGGGTTAAGAAAATTAATTTGGAATGTGATTAATTTTGCAGGTAGACATGAGTATTCATGGTAGGAAGATAAAAGGGTAGAAGTGACAACTCTCTGTGAGGCAAACGACTGGTGATGATAGCCAATCTCGAGACACTCGTACCCTTCTGATGCCGCAGTCAGGGTATCAACCAGTACTCCTAGAGGAGCAAAGTCCATTCGAGTTCGACAGCCCGATGGACGCCGCCATCATTATGGGGCAACCAGACCCATATAGACCACGACCAGAGAGCCCAGTGGGCAATCCATATAGTTGGGTCGAGTTTATAGATCATACTACTACGCATGATGATGCTCACGTGGAGCAGCATATATCCCAGACGAGGGAGATGATGTGGACCATGGTGATGATTCACATGATATACCATAGCCCGATTTAGAGGATATACCACATCCTGTGGCCCCTGCTTTGCTAGTGTTGAAGGAGAACGAGGTTTATACGATAGGTATGTTTAGACGTATATATATATATATATTTATGTATGTTCTTAAAAATGTAATTACTATTTATTTTCATTAAATATTGATAGTCGTTTTATGTTACACTTATCAAATATAGATGCAAATGATAATATTGGAGTGATGAATGTCAATGACTCCCAACAAGTTATATTCAATCCCAGATGAAAAACGGGTCATAGTAGAGTTCACTGGTATGGCGCAACCGGTAGGGAAAAGTGGAGTAAAATGGAGACGTATGACGGGCAAGATGGTCAGGAGCAGTGCGTTTGTCCGGATATTAGACAACTGGAGGAAGGTACCATTAAAGAAGAAAGAGCTATTTTATGATGGGTTGATGGTAAGTGTAATTTAAATGTTACGAATTTGAATTATATATAGAGTATATAATTTATTATGTGAAACTTATTTATGAAGGTAAAATATATAATGGGAGGCTATTAATTTCTCAATTGTTAACTAATGCAGAAGCACTTCCATATCTTGCCCAACTCAAATATTGTTGAAATAAAAAAGGACTTGTGGAGAGACATGAGTGAGAAGCTAAAGCTTTGGAGACATGAATTGAAAAAGCCACTCGCAATTCGAGCCGATGACACTCCTGACTCAGTGAAGGAAAGAGCGGGAGTAACCATCCAAAAGTACGACCCAGTGGATGTGGACATCTTGTTGGCGAAGTGGTGTGAGAAGAAAAATCAGGTAGGTCAATCTTTTGCTTGTAGTTGTGTAGTATTATTAATTCTAATTATTTATCTTTTTACATATTAATACGTAAGTTGTGTGCGTAGGAATATGTCGAGCATATGAAACAAATACGAGGATTGTATATCACACCACATTGCGCTGACTCAAAGAGCTATGCCCAACACTTACACAAGTCGGTATGTTTGTCAAACCCCATACATATATATTACTAAAATCATTATTACAATATACTAACGTGGAAATATGTTTATTTTCATGGATTTTTGTAGGTCATTAAACGAGCTAAGCCCCTACGCGAGCAAAGAATTACTTCACGACCCATATGAAGAAAGGCGGTGGCTACCCAAATCCATTGGTCGAAGAGAGAGTGGTATGCTTGGAACAAATTTGTGTATTTTTATATTTATGATTAATACTTAGACTAAAAGATGATCGTGTGTATGCTAACTTGCAGAATGAGATGAAGCGGCTAGCATATTCTGACTCGGCCGAATTGGTAAAGAGGCCCCAGGGGACGGTCCGGTGGGCACCGAATGATGCATACGCACAGGCTCATGGCAATAAGTCGAAATATGCAGGTTGTGTTCACAGTGTGAGTAAGAATATTCTACCTTTGTCAGGCAACATCCATTCGTATTACACACCGTCCCAGGCGAGGTCCTAGAATGCTCCTCCCCTAGCAGTAATTTTCGAAATGATTGAAAAAGTACTTCAAGTGAAAGAGGAACAGCACAAGCAGGAGATTGATGAGTTGTTGGCCAAGCAGAGGGAGAAGATAAACCATGAGCACAAGCAGCAGATGGATGAGATGATTGCTGCGATTGTCGTGCAGTTTACTGCTCAAATGGCTGCTTAGGCGACGGCATATGAGGACCGTTTCGCACGCTTGAAGGGTATAGAGTGGTCACCTCTGAGCCGGAGGTGACCACTGAGAGGGCTTTGTAGGACTTAGGGTCCCCTACACGTCTTATAGTCCAATCATCTGTAGATAGCACATAAAGTAACAACATATTATTTTTTATTATCATTTAATAAGATGATCATCTAGCTTAAATAAAAGTCATGATAATTAATAATACTTTTGTGCAATAATAAAATATTGTGCATGTATTTCGTAGCCCACATGAACATATATAACACATAGTAAAACTATAATATGCGTAGATGATGATCGGAATGAAGCCCGACATTTGACCTCGGTTGGACAAAAGTCACGTCTATCGAAGGTGACAAAATGATCACCACCTTACATATATTGCGGTATGTATATGTGCACTATACAAATTTTTATTTTCTTAGTAATTTGTGTGAATTGTCAGTACAACTTGGTTGTTTATGGTTGGTTTGGTTGTGACTGCTGGTTGGATATTTGAATTAATTAACTATTAACATGTGAAAGTTTTCTTCTTTTTATCTTATGTTCTTTAAGCTTTATTCCATTGGATTTTATGAATCTATTATCTGTTCACACTTGTAATGATCTTGTTGGGTGTAGCAATATGTAAGCAAATTTCATTCATTATTCTTAATATCTAACTACTCAAAAGTCAAAAAATGATAATCGGGAAAATATTTTGAAAATGCTGTGTCATTATCACCAACAAACATAACATAGCTAGCTTATTCTCTGATCAAGTCGCCAACTTCCATTTAATATGATCTGGCTAGTGATTGATAATGTAATTTGGTAGAAAAATTCTAAGTGATCTAAAGAGATATTTGAAATGATAATCATAAATGTAAATGGAAGAAGGCCTACTATAGTAGTATAATAGCTTCCAATGTTGAAAAGATTTCCTTGCAATACTCAATGTGTGAAGGGACGTAAGTTCACATAGAGATGGTATATTAATGCTATAACCACAGTTCAATATTCTTCAATTTGCAAAGTAGTGCTAGCCTTTCAAAACCTGGAAGAATATTATTGGAACACCCAAAAAAGAACTCCATCACATATGCTTGAATATAAAAATTTCAAAAGCAACTCGATAAAAATCTTGGGAGTGATCTATTTAAATTGATTGTAGCATCTAAGCTAAGGTTAAACTTGCCTTGTAGTGGCAAGGAACCATTATAGATGTTTTAGCTTATATATAGCTTGTTTAAGCTTCTCAATGCAATTAACTTTACGTTTGATATTCTATCATTCTCCTCATTTATTATTTGTTTATTTTATTATTTTCAGTTAGTGCAGAGAAGTAAGCGATCTCTATGCTGTTCGATCGCTTTGATTTGACGGAGGAGGCTAGGTGGTGTTTTTTGAGCCATGCATATGTTGTCACATCATTAAGAAATTGCATTTTTTTTATGTGTTTCGATTATATATATTTGGATAACAGTGTTGATGTATAGAGACATTTTTACTTGTTATATTATGACGTGTTGTATGTTAATTGTTTATATAGGATGAATGTGGTTAATTGTTACGTGTTTATATTTGGATAACAATATTTTGCATATGATAATGTTCTGTTGATCAGCTTGACAAGATTAGGATGGATGGATATTATATAAATCTTGATTATCAGGTTTGGCGTTAAATATTGACTTGAATTAGTCGGGAAATTTTAATATAATAAGCAAAACCAAAAAAAAAAAAAAGAAGCTAACGTGGCAAAATTACCATGTTACCCTTGGGGTAAAGCGGAAAAAATACCACGTTACCCCTAGGGCTAACATGGTAATTTTGCAACGTTGCCTTTGGGGTGACGGGTCATTTTTACCATGTTAAGACCTATTTACTAATGTGTGAATAGTAACATATTAGCAAATGGTAACGTTGCACATCTCTAATACGTTAATAAAGTCCCAGTTCTAACGAACACATCTCTAACGCGTCACACACGTTAGTAATGGCACGTTACTACCCATTACTAACATGTTAATGGTCCTGATACGCTAGTAATGGGTCGTTAGTAAAAAAACTCATTTTAGTAGTGCGAGGTTGATATATATATACAAATTAATTTTTTTTTTTTTTTTTTTTTTTTGAAAATAACTCATTCTCATTTCATAAACTCAAGAGCGAAAGCTCTTACAATCACAGGGCAAGCCCTGAAGTAACCGTAGCCTAAGATATAAAGTCATAGGCAGAATTTCATACAAACCAGGCAACAAAGGCCAACTAATCAACCAAATTTGAAAACACATCCATTTTCCCATGACTAAAACAGCAGGATAAACATTCAAATCTGCTTGGCAGGTTCATGAACTAAGCAGACACCATCAACTGCACATGAAGCATTTATTCCACGACCCTAAGAGGTAAACCCTCTAATGCCACTACTCATCCTCCTTGACAGTTAAGCCAGAATACACATTCATCCACGACACAGAAGTCTGGACCATTTTTCCTCCTCAACCCGAAAGCCAGGGTAACATACACATCTACGACACACAGGTTAGGATCAAAGGGGATCCAATCGAACCATCGAGGCCAGACCATTATTACAAGCAAATAACAAACGAAATATAGGGAAAAGAAAAAACAGTAGAACTAAATACAAGCAAAAAGGGTTTAGGATTATTAGCAAGTAAGTTATATATATATATATATGTGTGTGTGTGTGTATGTATGTATATATAAAAATCCAACCCTATATATATAATATCAAAATAAGTTACTATATATATATATATATATATATATAGATAGCTAGTAACCTGGTCCTAGATAGTTAATATTAGTTAATATTAATTTTATTTCATACTAAAATAATAAAATAAAATAAATAATAAAAACTTAAGTTGGTAACGTGGTATATATGCCACGTTGCCAAATGGTAATGTATATGCCACGTTACTATTTGGCAACGTGGCATATATGCCACGTTACCATTACTTTTGGTTTTTTTTTTTAATATTTTTTTTACATATCCACACAATTAGTCCCAGCCAATTGAGGACTTACTATAGTTTTAGGAACCACCCCTTTTTTTTTTTATTATTATTATTTTCTATGTTTTTTAATATATAGTTAAAATTTTATTATTATTTTTCGCTAGTGCATGTACAACTGTCTTATTTGTGGCTTTAGAATTTGTAGACTGTATGGATAGATAATATCCATATAAACTTTGACAATATATTTTTTGGTGATCAAGGCCTCTCTCTCTCTCTCTCTCTATATATATATATATATCCCTTTTGTTACGTCATAACATGACATTCTAGCTACTATGTCAACCCGTTCCCGGAGACTCTGGGAACTAGCTTGCTATCCAAGCTAGTGGTTTAATAACATATATATATATATATGTAATTTTAAATGATCACTATATATAATCAGCTTCGAGGAAGACCAGAAAATATATATTGGCAACAGTCACAAATGAATTGAAGGTGTGCAAGTTATGCGGTTATTAATCGCTAACTGCATAACCCTAAAACTATGTTACTATATATATATATATATATAAATTCACCTAAAAAAAATTTTAAAAAAATAATATAGCATGTGCCACATTACCCTTTTGGCAACGTGGCACATGTGCCACGTTACTAGTGGTCTTTGGGGTATGGTCCCCAGCTGGCTTGCACCCGTCTTCTTCATTCCCCCTCTTTCCCTCTTCTTTCCTCCTTCCCTCCTACGCTAGTCCTCTCCTCTCACGAAATTTTTTTTTTCTCTCTCCAGCAGCTCTCTCAAGCTCCGACAGCTCTCATTTCTCTGGCAACAGTCAGGTATATATATTTAAACCTTCATTATTTGTTGAAAATATTATAGTTAAAATGTTTCTTGAAATTTTTTTTTTGAAATGTCTATTGTCTTGGTTTGTTTGGTTGTTAGAAATGCCATGGAAATGAAGAGAAGGAAATTTATGTGTTACTTGCCCTCTGCATATAGATATATGCTGTTTTTTGAAATTGTTTTAATTTTTTTTTTTGGTTGCTAATTGTAGAGCCTGAAAATAAGGCATTTTATTTTAGATTATAGAAACATATAGATATACGATGATATAATATAAACATATAGATATATGCTGGGTTTTTTTTTTTTTTTTTTTCCGTTGTTCCCCTTTTTTTTTTGAGAAAAAAAAAATTGATTTTTTTTTTTTTTTGTTCCTGGTTTGTGATTGGTTTTTGTCCACCAATTTATTTTTAATTTATATTAACTTTTGTTGTGTGGACATGTCATAGTAATTTACTTACCTATTTGATGGGGTTTTGGAATTTTTCTTTAGAATTTTAGATTTTTGCTTTCAATTCAATGTTGAAGCTTTATTTCTAAAATTGATTGTGTTTATGATTCGTATTATGTTCATATTGTGTAGATGTGTTTTGGGGTATAGTCTAAATACAATTTTGCTATCAACTTTCAATAAAATTATTTAGGATATAGTTTCAAAATAAACCTACATTAACCAAAAACCCAAGGAAACACGTCTAATCTTGACTAGTTAAGACTATTGACTTGAGAAATAGAATGAAAGGTTGGCAATTTTGAAACGACCTGATAATTCGAATGAACACAACACGAAATTAGTGAGTTTGAGTTTATTGTAAACGGGTTTGTATCATAAATGGGTCGACCCGTTTATCTTCATTAAACGGGTCGTATCACGAGGTCAGACCAGTTTATGATATTAAAAAAAAAAAAAGCTTTTTAGTCGTTAATTATCACCTTTCTTGTTTTCAGTACTTTTCACCACTTTCCCCTTTTTTTTTCCTTTACTTTACCAGCAACATCATCACCTACCTCATCTCCTTCACTTTTTTTTGTTCATTCATTTTTTTTATTTTTTTCGCCTATTCTTCTTCTTGCT
This sequence comes from Carpinus fangiana, assembly GCA_006937295.1. Lineage (NCBI taxonomy): Eukaryota > Viridiplantae > Streptophyta > Magnoliopsida > Fagales > Betulaceae > Carpinus > Carpinus fangiana. The sequence continues at coordinate 21,222,709 of CM017326.1, forward strand.
CAACAACGCCTCCCTCCCACGGATCCATACCCATCATCACCATTCACGAATCCATACGGCCATGGTGTCTCCATCTCTCTCATCTCCTCCCTCCCATGGATCCATACCCATCGCTTCATCTCCATCTCTCTCTTGTGCACCGCCGTCCCTCGCTCGCATCGCCTCTCTCTCTTGCCGCCGCATCGCTTTCACTCCCAGCTCGCCTCTCTGTCTCCCGCTCACTAAGTCACTCCGTCTCTGTTATCTCTCTTTCTTTCTTGGTTTAATTTTGTTTCAGGCTGAAGATTGAGTCACTGAGGAGTGACTCAGTCATAGTGAGGTCCGTAAAGTTTTTTCACGGGTCGTGTCGGGTGACCCGTGAAAATTTACAGGTCGTGTCATGTTTGGAGCTCTGACCCGTTAATTAAATGGGTCGTGTTTGGGTCTAGCTTAAACAGGTATTGAGTCATCACATGTCGTAAATGGGTTGACCCGCAAACCTGTTTTGTCAGCCCAAGAAATAGTCTAGGAAACGTTTTCCTCTCAAGCATATATATATTTATATATATATGAACCAAATGGCAGTATTGGGGCTGCAGGGGAGTTTTAGGAGTGAATTGAAGGAAGATGAGCTAAGATATGATTCAATGGGACTTTTTGGTTCATAGGAGACATGATTTTTGGTAGAAAATTCTTCTGCTATTTAAGTATTGCCATAATTAAACCATTTTAATTTGGGAAACCCTTACAACAAATCAAAACTACAACACTACTGTTATTTGATGGGTCTAAAAAGCTCTTACCCAAACTCGGCTTGTTGGGTTAATATATGACTCGGGATTGAGCCCGGGCTTGATAGGAACCCAAAAATGAGTCGATCCCGTTACTCCTGCTTGATCTCAACTATTGGAGACAATTTTTTGGCACTTTTTTCCCAGCTCGAGCTTGAACCAAGGATCGAGTTGGGTGTTAACTTGCCTTAATTGGGCAGCTTGGCACGATTAGGGTTCGTTTAGTGTTTTTTGCAACCTTTTAAATATTATTAAAATAATTGAAAAAAACACACAAAAATTGATTCTAAACATATGAAATCAATAATTTCTGGCATTTACAAGCAAATTGTCTGTTGATGCACAATTTCTGATTGGTGACGTGGCACGCTTGTTGAATCCCTGGTTCAAGTGCTCCGGGTGTGAATTTGCCTGCACAATGAAAAAGACAATAGGATCGAAGAGAGACCGGGGGTGAGCCGGCGGGGCTACTCCGATGCCTAAGTTAGTGTTTGCCTGAGAGTAATGAGAGAGCAACAAGAGCGTAAAGAGAGCAAGAGTTGCGTTACTAGAATGTGAGGTAGAGACTTGCATTATATAGACATGAAGTGGTAGTCCCCTAACCAGTGACTGACTCTTCCCTGATTTGCTGCGTGGCAATCTGTTATCGAGGGATTTGAGTAGTTATCCGTCCCTTGATTGCGGAGATCAAGGTAGGATTCGGTCGTTGGAGTTTGAATTTCAAATTCCTGCAGATAGAGTATTTGATTCCGTGTTTCCAGGCTCTCAACATTCGAATTGGATAAATAAGATCATATCCATTTGAATTCAAATGGATTCAGATCCCCGATCCCTAAATTCCAGGGTCTCGGATGCGAGGGCCTCGGATTTGGAGGTCTCGAACTAGAAGCTATCGGAGGCCTCGGACATGTGGGTCTCTGAGGCCTCGGCCATGTATCTCGAATCCGAGTCCTAGGCCTCGATCTTGGCTTTTCGGATCCGAGAAGAGGTCTCGGACGTTCGAGGCCTGAGACGTTCTCGTGCTTTGGCTTACTTGGGCTGCGACTTGGGCCAGCGAACTACAGGGCCCGTTTGAGGTTGATCCACGACCTAACATTGTCAAATCGAAAAGAAAAAGCACATGAATTACATTATCTTGGATGAACATTTAAAAAAACACAAATGAGTAATGAGATACAAATTACAATTATACACATGAAAGAAATACGTATGAAATAATTAAAACTTAAAGAAATACAAATGAAATAAATACAAATAAAAAAATGCAAATGAAATACAAATCATGGAAATACATTATACACAGGGGCGGAGATACGCAGGGGCGACCTGGGGGCAGGCGCCCTTGGTAAAAAAAAAAATGAAGTAAATTTTTGTCAAAGATTGGTGGGCGCCCCTGGTAAAATATGTTCTGTGAAGTAGAACTGCTCAGGGATGTAGCTATCCTCGCGGAAAACTTGGATAGAAATTGACTTGTTTCCCAGAGGTCCATCATCACGCGCCTGTTGGAGGACTTGCTGAATGAAAAGGCCAGCAAGGATCATGGTTCCTTTCTTGCAATAACCAGCTTAAAGAGCATAGGCAAAGGAGAGGTTGTGGATGAGTGGGGATGTTTTCTTCCCTGTAGTCTTTAATTGCCGTACCTTCATACCTTTCAAGGGAGAGATTTTACAGGGAGTTGTTCACCTCATATTTAGGCAGGGGGTCTTCTTGAGATGTGGACCTATTAATTATGCTTTTATCTCAGCCCGGAAAATGCCAAATTACCAATATGTTGCCGGGGAAAATCCAATCTTTTTGAGTAATAAGCTTGCAAAGATAGAGAATGACGTCGTGGTGTGTTTCATGGGTAAGAGGATAAGGATTGTCGATTGATTTGAGGAAGATAAGTAGATAATAAATATTTTATTTTTAATTTTTTGTTTGTTGTGCCTTTTACTCAGTTCAATAAGTTCATTGTATTTGTGTTGTGCTGTTGCCTATTGGGGTGAACCAAAATCAACATTGTGTTGTTGCCTGTTGGTTTGTTGGGCCTTGCACTCAGTTCAATAAGTTCATAATTGACTGAAATTTATGGAGCTTTTTAATTGTGATGTAACTCTTATTTTTATCATTTTGTTTATTTTATTTTAATAAAAAGGGAAAATATATAATAACTCCTTGGATCTGCCTTCCAAAATTTTTAAATGCTTAGGTTTTTTTTCTCGAAAATTTACTCCCTGGATGTAAGGAAACTACAATAAAATCCCTGCCGTTACACTTTTTGTAACCGCCGTTAACAGATCCAAAACGCACCGTTTTGGGAGATTAAAATATTAAATTTTTTTAAAAATTTTAAATTTTTAAATCTAAAAATT